>JAOTON010000971.1:1800000-2229241 GCA_034440635.1 Lepas anatifera | reverse complement strand
ACACACACACTGTACGACTGCCCTCCCAGCTTAATCTCAGGGACCCTCGAGCTTTAATGTCAGATTGCCCTCCAAACTTGATCTCGGGGTCCCCGAGCTTGGTCTCAGTGGCCCCCTTGGTTGGTCTCGGGAGTTCCCCGAGCCTGAGTCTCCGGGATACTCGCTCTCCCGGGTATCGAGGGGCTCCGAAGTATCAAACATTGATCTTGGGGCCAACTGAGCTCAGTCTCAGGGGGCCCCGAGTTGGTCTCAGGGACCCCTGAGCTTGGTCTCTGGGGGCCCAAGCTTGGTCCCACGGACCTTTCTTCTTTGACCCACCAGCCTTTCGGTCTTGATCTCACGGGCCTTTCGATCTTGGTCTCAGGGGCCCTGAGCGTAGGGTCAGGGTCCCTCGAGCTTGGTCTCTGGGACCCTCAAGCTTGGTCTCAGGTGACCCCCGAGCTTTGTTTCAGAAAACCCCGAACTTGGTCCCAGGGGACCACCGAGCTTGGTTTCAGTGGCCCGAACTTGGCCTCAGGGGCTCCTCGAGCTTGGTGTCAGGGGTCCCTCGATCATCGCTATCGAGGGCTCCGGATTAGCGAACATTGATATCGGGGGCACCTGAGCTTGGTCTTATGGGCCCTGGAGATGGTCTCAGGTTCTGAACTTGGCCCAGGGGCCCACATTGGGGCCCCTGGGATCTTAGTATTGAGATCTTAAGAAGGCCCGTGGGACCGATCTTAAGATTGGTTCCACGGGCGTTTTGATCTTGGTCTCATTGTCTTTCGGTCTTGGTCTCAGGAGCTCCCGAGTTGGTCTCAGGGAGCCCCCAAGCTTGGTCTCAGGGCCCCCAAAGCTTGGTGTCAGGGGACCCCGAACTTAGTTGCAGGGATCCCCGAGCTTGGTCTCAGAGGACCCCCAAACTTAGTCTCAGAGGACCCCCAAGCTTGGTCTTAGTGGCCTGAGCTTGATCTCAGTGGGCTCCACGAGTTTGGTCTCAGGGGACCCCGAGCTTGTCCTCAGTGGCCTGAGCTTGGTCTCAGGGGCTCCACAAGCTTGTCCTCAGTGGCCTGAGCTTGGTCTCAGGGGCTCCAGAAGCTTGGTCTCAGGGGCCCTCGATCATCGGTATCAAGGGCTCAGGATTATCAAACATTGATGTCGGGGGCCCCTGAGCTTGGTCTCAGGCGCCTCGAGTTAGTCTCAGGAACCCGAGCCTGGTCTCAGGGGCTACAAGATTGGTCCCACGGGCCTTTTGATCTTGGTCTCACGGCCTTTCGGTCTTGGTCTCACGGGCCTTTTGATCTGGGTCCCCGAGCTTGGTCTCAGTGGCCTGAGCCTAGTGTCAGGGGGCGCCATGGGCTTGGTCTCAGGGGCCCCATGATCGTCGGTATCGGGGGCTCCGAAGTATTGAACATTGATCCTGGGACCCCTGAACCTGATCTCAGGGTGGCCTGAGCTTGGTCTCAGGGGACTTCCTGAACTTGGTATCAGGGCAGCCTGAGCTTGGTTTCAGGGGACCCCCGAACTTGGTCTCAGGGGCTTCAAACTCGGTGCCACGGGCCTTTTGATCTTGTTCCCACGGGATTTTCGATCGTGGTCTCACGGGCTTTTCGGTTTTGGTTTCAGGCAGCCTCCGGAGCTTGGTCTCAAGGGCCCCCGAGCTTGGTCTCAGAGGACGCCCAAACTTTAGTCTCAGAGGACACCAAGCTTGGTCTCAGTGGGCTCCACGAGCGCGGTCTCAGGGGCACCTCGATCATCGGTATCAAGGGCTCCGGATTATTGAACATTGATATCGGGGGCCCCTGAGCCTGGTCTCAGGGGCCCTGATTTGATCTCAGGGGCCCGAACTTGGTCCCAGGGGCCCCAAGATTGGTCCCACGGGCCTTTCGATCTTGGTCTCACGGGCCTTTTGATCTGGGTCTCATGGGCTCCCGAGCTTGGTCTCAGGGGCCCCTGAGTTGGTCTAAGCGGCCTGAGCTTTGGTCTCAGGGCCCCCAAACTTGGTCCCACGATCCTTTCGATCTTGGTCTCACGGGCCTTTGGATCCTGGTCTCAGGGGTCCCGAGCTTGGTCTCAGAGGATCCCCAAGCTTGGTCTCAGTGTGCTCCACGAGCATGGCATGGTCTCAGGGGCCCTTGATCATCGATATCAAGTGCTCCGGATTATCGAACATTGATCTCGAGGGCCCTGACCTTGGTCTCAGGGGCCCTGAGTTGATCTCAGGGGCCTGAACTTGGTCCCAGGGGCCTCAAGATTGGTCCCACGGGCCTTTTGATCTTGGTCCCATGCAGTGGCGTAGCCAGGATTCGGCCAAGGGGGTCCGACTACCGTCAGGGGCCCCCAGGCCGGGGGCCCCCTTAGTAGTCGGGGCCCATCTCCTATATGTGTCGTATAATATTTTGGCATTATAACATTTACACGACGGAAATTTTTCTATCCATTTTTAAGTGTTTGTTATTATTCTGTTTATAGTTTGATTTTTCTCGATCCGACCAAGTGTTGGTAAGTTTAGGTCACCAAATATTAAGGCTGGCCCAAACCTATATGACAGCGTGGCTATAATAACAGTTTGGTGGCACATTTCGGAAATCAAATGCTGCTGCGTGCATGATGTTAAACCTGACTTTACCTCAATTCACTCTGGTAATCAGCTACGAAGTCATTGAAGGTCAGTCGTTTTGAGTACGAATAAATGGTCTTCTACGGAAAATGATTACCAATTTTTTTCCGGGTGTCGAATTAATGAACTCTTTAATCAGAAAGTTTCCAAAGAAATGGAAAAAATGAATAAAAATACAAGGGATATGGTGGATGGTGGTGTATTCCGGACGTCATATACCGTCTATTCCGCGGAAAGATCTTGATGAATTCACCAGAGCTACTTTCTTACCCTCGCTATGTTGTAAATGAGCAAATTACCAAAACAATAGGCCCCTGAGATAATTATCGCCTTGGATTACTCTGTCATTGTTATTTTAAACCTTGCATACCTATTTTTCTTTTTGGGATTATGCTCATCAATGTGTGTCATTCCCCTTGTTTTTCTGGTTTCCTAAGAAAATATTTGAAAGTTGTTTATTTCAGAATATTTAGGACGGTAGTTATTGGGACTAAGCTTATAGATTGAAAAACCAGCTTAAGTTCCAAATTCCCTGTTCGATTTGCTATTATGGATGCTAAAATTAGATTAATTTTTGCCTTTCCTTCGGGAATGGTGCCTGATCAATATGTTTCAATTTGCCTTTTTTGGTACGCAATGGGAATATATAAATTTTTCAGAGGCATATGATTTTCGAAATCTTCTTTGAGCCTAGGATCTCTAGCGATATCTCTGGATTGTATTCTAAAATCTAAAAGAAACGGAAAGGAAAAAGGACGCTCAATAAAAAGGATATATGAGTGTGCCCCAGATGCTATATAAAACCTATTCCATGGACAGTCCTACTGATGAAACTGCTCACTTACTCCTCCCTAGCCATTGGTTGGAGATCCCGGGGGCTTGGGGAGGTGAGTACTTCCCTTGGACTTTAGGTCTCTGATAGGCTTTGTACAGGGCTTGTATTGCTATGCCAGTGTTAAGCCATCCAGGACCATCACCCACCGCCCCCGCCCCCCCTGACTCCTGGGTCGAGCAGAGATCTCCAGGGGCCTAGCACTTGACACGGCGCAGAAACCAGTATCTGGGACCCCTGAAAACAACACTTTTCCCGCAAATCAGTACTTACGTCCCCCAAAACCAGCATTTGGGGGTACCATGAGACTACCTACTGGGACTCCCTGGAACTTACTCTCGTGAGGCCCTGAGGATAACTTTGAGGGGAGGGGGAGGAAGGAGAGGAATGCTCGCTGAGACTAGCTTTTGGGGACACTTGAGGGCAGCTTCTGGGGAGCCCCTGAGACTAACTCCTGGAGACCTCGTGAGACTAATTGTCGGATCTCTGAGATTAGCTCTCCGGCCCTCCTTACACTAGAACTAAAAGGTCCCCTGAATATAACTCGGGCTTCCGAGATCAGTTCTTGGGGGACCTGAGACTAGCTCTGGGGCCGTCAAGACCAACACTTGGCGCTACTCACAAGGTTAATTTCCGGCCCCTCTCCCGATTAGATCTCAGGGAGTCTCTGATACTGATTCACGGCGCCTCTTGACCAAAATTGTGGACTCCTTGAGAATCTCTCGGGGCTCCCTAGATTAGTTATCGGCAGCACCTCTGGGCCTATTTATCGGCCCCCCCAGATTTGCTCTGGGGAGGGGGCTGAGACTGACACTCGGGGCCATCCAGATTAGCTCTTGGGGATCCCCTGAGGCTGTCTCTGGGGTGAGGCGGGGGGCTGGGAATGACTTCCGACAGCCCTCTGAGACTAACCCTGGGTCGCCCCCGAGACTAACACTGATGAGGAGGCGTGGAATCACCCCTGAAACTGAGTATTTGGCACGGCACTCCCGAGACTGACTCTCGGAAGCCCAGATTAGCCCTCAGGAGGTCTAAGGCTAACTCGGAGCCGTGAGACCAAAATTCGGGAGCACCTCTGGGAATTACTCTCAAAGCCCCAAAATCAGCTCTTGGACGAACCGGAGACTAGCTCCCGGGAGCACTCTGAGACTATCTTTTAGGTGCTCCCTGAGATTGACTCTCGGGGCCTCTTATGCAACAACTAGGGGGGCACAGCCTCAGGCTAAATCTCGAGGCTTCCCAAGATTACCCCTCAGGGGCACCCTGAGATCAGCACTCTGCGGATCAAATGAAACTAGCTCTCGGACCCCTAGATTAATTCTCGGAGCCACCTGAAAGTAAATATTGACTCCTGAGAGAGACGCCCGTAAGACTATGGGACCGAATATCGGGGGTCCTCTAAGACTGAATCTCAGGGTCCCCTTGACCGACCCTTGGGGTTCTCTGAGACTGACTCTCATGGAGCCCCCTGAAATAGTCTGTCGCGGGGCCCTGAGAACCACTCTCCTGGGGACCCTGGGACGAGCTCGGCCCCCTGAGACCGACTCTCAGGGCCCCTGAGACCGACTTTCGGGATCCCCTGAGACTAACTCTCAGGGACCCCCTGAAATCTACTTTTGGGGGTCTTGAGACTGACCCTCGGGGCGGGGCCCTGAGGCCGACTCGGGACGCCCTGAGAACGAATCTTCAGGTGCTTCTGAGACTGATTCTGGGGCCCCGTTATCAGAGAATGCTTTGCAGTGGTTTAGAGTGGACCAAAGGGGGTCCTCGGACTCCTAGAACCCCTTGGCTACGCCACTGCATCCACACATTCGGGGGCCCGCCGAGATCAGCACTTGGAGGCCCCTGAAATCATTACTTCCCCCGATACCAAAACTCCGGAGCCCCTGGATACTGATGCACGGGGCTCCTAAGACCAAGCTCGGGGTTCCACTTAGATCAGGTTCGGGGGCACCCTTAGGCCTATGCTTGCGCTTTTCTCAGGAGTAACTCGACACCGTTGTTTGGGGGGAGCAGATCAACATTCGAAGGCCCCCCGAGACTAATGCTCGGTACTCTGGAGCCCCTCGATACCAATGCTCGGGGACCCTGAGCCCAAGCCTCGGCCCCTGAGACCAAACTCTGGGTCCCATCGGGCCAATTCTCGGGCCTCGCTCATAAGTCCCCTCGATATCGATAGCCGGGGGACACCCCGAGATCAATATTGTCCCCCCCCCCCACTTCCCGAGATCAATGTTCGCTGCTCCGGAGCCATCGATACCAATGCTCGGGGGATCCCTGAGACCAGCTCTGGGGCCCCCTAAGACCAAGATCGAAAGACCCGTGAGACCAAGCTCGGGGCCCCCTGAGACCAAGCTCGAAGGCCCGTGAGACCAAGCTCGGGCCCCTGATGCAAACCTTGGGGGCCCTGAGACCAGGCTTGGGGGACCTGAGACCAAGCTCGAGGAGCCCCTGAGACCAAACTCGGGGGCCTGAGACCAAGCTCAGGGTCCCCTGGTACCAAACTCGGAGGGCCTCGTGACACCAAGCTCAGGGCCCCCTGAGACCAAGATCGAAAGGCCCGTGAGACTAAAGCTTGGGGGGCCTGAGACCAAGCTCGGGGGCCCTTGAGACCGAGCTCAGGGGGCCCCCGAGATCAATGTCTGGTTACCTAGAGTCTCGATACCGATGATCAGGGGCCCCTGAGACCAATTTCGGAGGTCCCTTGAGACCAAGCTCAGGGGGCCCCTGAGACAAATCTCGGGGCCCCCTGAGACCAAGCTCAGGGCCCCCGAGATCAATGTTCGATACTCTGGAGTCCTCAATACCGATGATCGGGGGCCCCTGAGACCAAGCTCGGAAAGTCCGTGAGACCAAGCTCAGGGGCCCCTGAGACCAAGCTCAGGGGGCCCCTGAGACCAAGTTCGGAGGTCCCTTGAGACCAAGCTTGGGCGCTCCCTGAGACCAAGATAGAAAGGCCCCTGAGACTAAGCTCGGGGTCCCTGAGACCAAGCTAGGGGACCCTGAGACCAAGATCGAAAGGCCCGTGAGACTTAAGCTCGGGGGTCCCTGAGACCAAGCTCGGGGGTCCCTGAGACCAAGCTCGGGGGGCCCCTGAGTCCGAGCTCAGGGGGCCCCGAGATCAATGTCCGGTTCCCTAGAGTCTCGATACCGATGATCAGGGGCCCCCTGAGACCAAGTTCGGGGGTCCCCTGAGACCAGCCTGGGGGCCCTGACAACGAGCTCGAGAGCCCCTAAGACCAAGCTCGGAGGGCCTCTGAGACCAAGATAAAAAATCCCGTGAGATTAAGCTCAGGGGCCCCTGAGACCGAGCTCAGGGAGCCCCCGAGATCCATGTTTGGTACTCTGCAGCCCTCGATACCGATGATCGGGGGCCCCTGAGACCAGGCTCGGAAAGCCCCTGAGACCAAGTTCGGAGGTCCCTTGAGACCAAGCTCAGGGGCCCTGAGACCAAGCTCGGGGCCCCCTGAGACCGAGCTCGGGGCCCCCTGAGACCAAGCTCAGGGGGCCCCCGAGATCAATGTCTGGTTACCTAAAGTCTCGATACCGATGATCAGGGGCCCCTGAGACCAAGTTCGGAGGTCCCTTGAGACCAAGCTCAGGGGCCCTGAGACCAAGCTCAGGGCCCCCTGAGACCGAGCTCGGGGCCCCCTGAGACCAAGCTCAGGAAGCCCCCGAGATCAATGTCTGGTTACCTAGAGTCTCGATACCGATGATCAGGGGCCCCTGAGACCAATTTCGGAGGTCCCTTGAGACCAAGCTCGGGGGCCCTTGAGACAAAGCTCGGGGCCCCCTGAGACCAAGCTCAGGGCCCCCGAGATCAATGTTCGATACTCTGATGTCCTCAATACCGATGATCGGGGGCCCCTGAGACCAAGCTCGGAAAGCCCGTGAGACCAAGCTCGGGGGCCCCTGAGACCAAGACCAGGGGGGCCCATAAGACCAAGCTTGGGGGCCCCTGAGACCAAGCTCGGAGGTCCCTTGAGACCAACCTCGGGGGCCTGATATCGAGCTCGGAGGGCCCCTGAGGCCAAGCTCAAGGGGGCACCTGAGACCAATGCTCGTGTTTTCCAGTGCATAAGATCAGCCCAAGGGGGGTCCGTGGACCCCAAGGACCCCCTTGGCTACGCCACTGGTCCCATGGGCCTTTCGATCTTGGTCTCACGGGCCTTTTGGTCTTGGTCTCATGGGATCCTGAGCTTGATCTCAAGGGGGTCCAGAGCCTGGTCTCAGGGCCCCCTTCGAGCTTGGTCTCAGGGGCTTCAAACGTGGTGCCCCGGGCACTTTTGATCTTGGTCCCACAGGCTTTTCGATCTTGGTCTTACGGTCTTTCGGTCTTGGTATCAGGGGTTCCCCGAGCTTGGTCTCAGGGCCCCCGAGTTTGGTCTCAGGGGACCCGCGAGCTTGGTCTCAGAGGACCTCCAAGCTTGGTCTCAGTGGCCTGAGCTTGGCCTCAGTGTGCTCCACGAGCATGATCTCAGGGGCACCTCAATTATCGGTATCAAGGTCTCCAGATTATCGAACATTGATTTCGGGAGCCCCTGAGCTTGGTCTCAGGGGCCCCGAGCTTGGTCTCAGGGCCTTCAAACTTGGTGCCCAGGGAACTTTTGATCTTGGTCCCACGGCCTTTTATTGGTCTCACGGCCTTTCGGTCTTGGTATCAGGGGTTCCCCCGAGCTTGGTCTCAGAGCCCCCGAGTTTGGTCTCAGGGGCTCCACGGACCTGGTCTCAGAGGTTTCTGAACCCCAAGACTAACTTCCGGATGTCGCTGAGACTGACTCTCGGAGGCACTCTGAGACTAACTTTTGGGTGCTCCCTGAGATTTGCTCTCGGGGCCCCTTATACAAAAATGGGGGCACAGCCTGAGGATAAGTCTCAAGGGCTTCCAGTATTGTCCCTGGAGGGCCCCCTGAGACCAGCACTCTGCGCATCAAGTGAGACTATCTCTTGGGCCCTCAGATTAATCTCGGGGCCACCTGAAAGTAAATATTTACTCCTGAGAGAGACGCCCGTGAGACTATGGGCCCCCCTGAGACCGACACTCGTGGGGAGGGACCCCTGAGACCAAATCTCAGAAGTCCCCTAAAACTGACTCTCGGGGTCCCCTTGACCGACTTTTGAAGTTCTTAGAGACTGACTCTCAGGGGACTCGCTGAAATAGACTTTCGCGGGCCCTGAGAACCATTCTCTGGGGCCTCTGGGACTAGCTCGGCCCCCACTGATACCGACTCTAAGGGCCCACTGAGACCGACACTCGGGCCCCCTGAGACCAACTCTCAGGGGCCCCCTGAAATCTACTTTCGGGGGCCTTGAGACCGACTCTCAGGGCGGGGGCCCTAAAGCCGACTCAAGACGCCCTGAGAACTAATCTTCAGGGTCCCCTGAGACTGACTCAGGGGCACAGTGATCAGAGAATCATTTGCAGTGGCTCAAATTAGCCCAAGGGGGGTCCGCAGACTCCTAGGACCCCCTTGGCTATGTCACTGCATCCATACATTCGAGGGCCCTCCGGGATCAACATTTGAATGCCCCTGAAATCATTGCTTGCCCCCCCCACCGAGACCAATACTACTGAGGCCCTTGATAGTAATGCACGGGGGCTCCTAAGACCAAGCTCAGGGTCCCACTTAGATCAGGCTCGGGGACACCTTTAGGGTCGTGCTCGCGCTTACCTCAGGAGTAACTCGACACCCATGTTCGGGGGGCTCCCCAGATAAATATTCGGAGCCCCTCGAGACTGATGCTCTGTACTCTGGAGCCCCTCGATACCGATGCTTGGGGGCCCCTGAAGCCTGGGGCTTCTGGAGACCAAACACAACATTCCGTGAGGCCAATGCGCGTTCCTCACTCGTGAGGCCATCGATATCGATAGTTGGGGGTACTCCGATATCAATATTGCCCCCCCTTGAGATCAATGTTCGGCACTCCAGTGCCATCGCTACCGATGCTCGGGGGACCAAGCTCGGGGCCCCTGAGACAAAGCCCGGAGGAAGGGCCCTGAAACCGGAGGAAAGTTCGGAGGACTGAAAAGTTCGGAGGATCCCTGACACCAAGTTCGGGAACCCCTGAGATGAATCTCGGAGGGCCCCTGAGACCAAGCTCAGGGCCCCCCTGAGACCAAGCTCGGGAGCCCATGAGACCAAGACAAAAGGGCCCGTGAGACCAATATCGAAAGGCCCATGGGACCAGGATCAAAAGGCCCGTGGGACCAGGTTTGGGGCCCCCGAGGTCAAGCTCGGCCCCTGAGACCAGCTCGGAATCCCTGAGACCAAGCTCGAGGGGGACCCTGAGACCAAGCTCTGGGCCCCCCTGAGACCAGGCTCGGGAGCCCATGAGACCAAGACCAAAAGGCCCGTGAGACCAAGATCAGAAAGGCCCATGGGACCAAGTTTTGGGGCCCTGAGACCAAGCTCGGGCCCCTGAAATCAACTTGAGGCCCCTGAGACCAGGCTCAGGGGCCCCTGAGACCAAGATCGAAAGGCCCGTGAGACCAAGATCGAAAGGCTCGTGGGACCAAGATCAAAAGGCCCGTGGGACCAAGTTTGGGGCCCTGAGACCAAGCTCGGGCCCCTGAAATCAACTTGAGACCCCTGAGACCAAGCTCAGGGCCCCCTGAGACCAAGATCGAAAGGCTCGTGGGACCAAGATTAAAAGGCCCGTGGGACCAAGTTTGGGGCCCTGAGACCAAGCTCGGGCCCCTGAAACCAACTCGGGGCCCCTGAGACCAAGCTCGGGTGCCTGAGACTAACTTGGGGTGCCTGAGACCAGGCTCAGGGGGCCCCGATATCAATGTTTGATAATCCGGAGCCCTTGATATCGATGATCGAGGGCCCCTGAGACCAAGCTTGTGGAGCCCTTTGAGACCAAGCCCATGCCATTGAGGACAAGCTCGGGGTCCCCAGAGACCAGGCTCGTTGGCCCCTGAGACCAAGCTCAAATTCCTCCTGAAACCAAGACCGAAAGGTCCTTGAGACCAATATCGAAAGGCCCATGGGACCAAGTTTTTGGGGCCCTGAGACCAAGCCAGGGCCCCTGAGAACAACTCAGGGCCCCCTGAGACCAAGGTTAGGGCCCCGAGATCAATGCTCGATAATCCGGAGCCCTTGATACCGATGATCGAGGTGCCCCTGAGACCACGCTCGTGGAGCCCACTGAGACCAAGCTCAGGCCACTGACACCAAGCTTGGCGGTCCTCTGAGACTAAGTTTTGGGGGTCCTCTGAGACCAAGCTCGGGGGCCCTGAGACCAAGCTCGGGGAACCACTGATACCAAGACCGAAAGACCGTGAGACCAAGATCAAAAGGCCCGTGGGACCAAGTTTGGGGCTCCTGAGACCAAGCTCGGGGCCCCTGAGACCACCTCAGGGCCCCGCTGAGACCAAGCTCAGGGCCCCGGAGATCAATGTTCGATAATCCAGAGCCCTTGATATTGATGATCGAGGGCCCCTAAGACCAAGCTTGTGAAGCCCCCTGAGACCAAGCTCAGACCACCGGAGGACAAGCTCGGGGGTCCCCTGGGACCAGGCTGGGGGCCCCTGAGACCAAGCTCGGGGGCTTCTGAGACCAAGATCAGGGGGCCCCAAGATCAATGTTCGATAATCCGGAGCCCTCGATAGCGATGATCGAGGGACCCCTGACACTAAGCTCGGGGAGCCCCTGAGGCCAAGTTCGGGCCACTGAAACCAAGCTCGGGGTCCCCTGGGACCAAGTTCGGGGGGTTTGCTGAAACAAAGCTCGGGGGTCCCCTGAAACCAAGCTCGTGGAGCCCACTGAGACCAAGCTCAGGCCACTAAGACCAAGCTTGGGGGTCCTCTGAGACTAATTTTGGGGATCGCATGAGACCAAGCTCGGGGGTCCCCTGCAACTAAGTTCGGGGTCCCCTGACACCAAGCTTGGGGGGCCCTGAGACCAAGCTCGGGGGCTCATCATCATCATCATTGTTGGGGTTTTTGGGCGCACCGACAGCTGGGTCATATGGCGCCCATAACATTAAATGAAGTACTGTGAGGGCTGTAACAGGTCAGGTGCTAATAAAAAGGAGGTTTATACGTAAAAAGTACTAACCCTGTGGTGTTACCATTTGTGTGTGTCTGATACATAAATGAAGTGAGAAAAAAAACTACGAGGGTGAATAAATGACATTGAATGCGATACTCTTTAGAAAAGCCGATATTGTTGCCACATCGACTGACGGCGACTCACCAATAAGGGACCCGAGTGAAAAATCTGCGGGGAAGTGAGCCCTCCTCTCAATCTCAAAGTCCCGGCAGTCAGTGAGAACATGCTTAACAGAGAGGTGTTCCCCACATCGCGGGCATTCCGGTGGCTCCTCTCCTCTCAGAAGGAACGAGTGAGTGGAGTGTGTGTGTCCTATACGCAATCTGGCTAAAACAACCTCGTCCGTTCTGCACCTAGCATTGGCCGATGACCACGCGCCGATCCTGGGCTTCATAAGGCGCAATTTGGAGCCCTTGGGATCATTGTCCCATCTCCGTTGCCAAGACTCGAATGCATACTGCCTGATGGCAGGGAAACAGTCAGAGTAAGGCACTTTTATTCCTGACGGCACGATACCCCGTGACGCATCCTTCGCCGCAGTGTCACATTGCTCATTGCCAGGCACTCCCACGTGGCTGGGCACCCATGCCAGTGTTAATTGTTTTTGTTGGCAGTGTGCTCTGTGCATCTTATTCCGAATAAGTTCCAGAATATATGACGATGAGGGGTGAAAATCAAATGATGTTAGTGCTTGCAAGGACGACAGTGAGTCAGTAAATACAACGTATTTGCGTCTCCTCGACCGTAACACCTGGTCTAAAACTCGGAAGATAGCGTAAAAGTTCAGCAGTAAAAACTGATGCTGTCACAGGGAGTGTATAACGTTGTTCAATTCCATCACTTACATACGCACATCCGACACCGCTCTCCGTCTTAGATCCGTCTGTATAATATATCTCAAAACCTGAATACATGTCATTTACATGTTCCCAGAAAATCTGCCGGACCGCAACAGGCGGCAGATTCTTGGTCTTAACAAGCAAACTGGTGTCCACCTGAGGCTCTGGGAGAGTCCATGGTTCTAATAAGGGATTCTGGAAAGTCTCAACCTGTTCACAGTCAACTCCTGCTTCCCTCAGCCACGCTCCAATTCTGAGACCAGGGTGTCTGTTTCGGGATAGATTTTCTTCCGAGTGTCTGATGTCATCAGAGAATAGCTTACTGTATGTTGGATGGTTTGGAGACTGTTTTATTTTTAGAGCGTATTTCATCGCAAGGACACGACGTCGCAAGTCTAACGGCATCTCGTTTGCCTCGACGAGTATGCTGGCGGTAGGCGATGTGCGGAATGCACCAATGATAATTCGAATGGCATGGTGATGTATGGTATTTAGCACAGATTTTGCTGTCTCCGTGGCTGAATCGTACACCATGCAGCCATATTCAATTTTTGATCGGATTAGCGATCGGTACAACATCAAAAGTGTTTTTCTGTCTGCGCCATACTTTAACTTAGTTATAACCTTCAGAATGTTCAGATCCTTGAAGCACCTTTCCCTTACAACCTTAAAGTGGTTTATATAGGTCAACTTAGAGTCAAAAGTCAGGCCCAGGAACCGTGCATGTGCGACTACCTGGATTCTTTCTCCATACATAGTTAATGTGGGATCATCACACGGACTGCGTCTGCGGCAAAAATGTATACATTTCGTTTTTGTCGTTGAGAATTGTAGACCATTTTTGGAGCTCCACCGCTGCAACTTTGTGAGTCCAAGCTGTAGCTGCCTTTCTGCAGCGGCTGTGGACGACGCCGTTACCCACATGCTGAAATCGTCTACGAATAGAGCTGTGTTGATATTACGTGGTAGGTTATGTGATATGTCGTTGATTGCGATAGCGAACATGGTCACAGAGATCACGCTACCTTGGGCCGTTCCGCTTCCCTGCGCTCGCTCCTCTGACTGCACGCTACCTATCCTGAATCTAAACCGACGGCTTCGCAAGAAATTTGAGAGAAACCAGCCCATATGACCCCGTATGCCCAATCCGAACACCTTTTTCAGGATGCCATGCCTCCATACCGAATCATAGGCCTGCTTTACGTCGTAGAAAATAGCTATTGTGTGTTGTTTTTCAGAGAAGCCTTTACGGATATCAGCATCGAGAGAAAGAAGATGGTCGACAGTACTTCTGCCTCGGCGAAAACCACACTGGACGTTCGAAAGCAGTTGATTGGTCTCCAAGAACCACACGAGCCTAGTATTAACCATTTTTTCAAGCAGCTTACACACACAGGAGGTGAGAGATATCGGGCGAAAGTCATCAGGAGACACTCCTGGCTTTCCTGGCTTGAGGATTGGTATTATGGTGGCCTCGCGCCACTGGTCTGGGAAGTCATCCTGCGTCCATATATAGTTAAATATGTCAAGCAGTGATACAAGAGAGCAGTCAGGGGCGTGCCGCAACATCTCGTAGGTAATTGTGTCAGGTCCCGGAGATACGTTTTTTGTATTGTTTAGTGCAGCCCGGAGTTCACGCATTGAAAAAGGAATGTTGTATGCAGCCGAACTGTCGTTACCAAAATTAATCGGTGTTCTCTCTTCTCGCTCCCGAAAGCGAACAAACTCGAGATCCTGGGACTCCCTGCTACATCTTGCCTCGAATGCTGCAGCCATACGGTCAGCCACTGCCTGTGGATTGCTAATTTTGACGCCGTTTTCCTCTAATACTGTGGCAGGTGTTGATCGATGCTTTCCTTGTATACTTTGAATACGAGACCAGACCTGTGTAGATGGAGTAAAACGGTTGATTGTATTGACATATGCCACCCACCATCTCCTTTTTAGAGTTAACAACTATACGTCGCGCCAACGCTCTCGCGCGCCTAAACGTTATTATGTTAGGCGTCGTTGTGTGTCTTTTAAGTACTCTGTAAGCCCGTTTCCTTTCTAAAATCGCCTGTCGGCATTCGTGGTTCCACCAGGGGACGGGAGTTCGTTTGGGTTTGCCGGAAGTCATTGGGATAAAACGTTTGGCTGCTGAGAGAATCATGTCATTAAAATGCTTTACTGCTGCCGTTGCCGAACCCTCAGCACTTACATCCAAGGGGCCACATGCGCCCCGGAAGCCCTCCCAGTCAGCCCTTCGGAGGTTCCACCGGGATGGCAGAACCAGCGGTGCAGCCGACCGGGCTGAACGGATGTTTATTGGAAAGTGGTCACTCCCATGGAGGTCTTCAAGGGTGCACCAGCTGAGCTGGGTAAAGAGTGAAGGTGAGCAGACAGAGAGGTCTATAGCCGAGAGCGATCCAGAAGGCAGGGTAAAGTGAGTGGGACGACCAGTGTTCAGCAGGCAGAGAGAGTTGAGATGGAGGAAACGTTCCACTGTTCGGCCTCGGGGACACGAGCGGTCCGAGGACGCTCCCCATGATGGGTTGTGAGCATTAAAGTCGCCCAATAGAACAAAAGGGGTTGGCAGTTGGTCAACAAGAGCATTAAGACTATGCAGATCAATGTTGCCACCAGGAGGGAGGTAAATAGAACAAACTGTGATTTTCACAAATCCTAAATCTACCCGGGCGGCCACTGCCTGCAGAACCGTGTTCAAGCGAACAGGGAAGCACGGGGTGCAGTGGTGAACTGCCACCATAACACCACCGTAGGCAATGGTGCTACTGAAAACGTCCTTTCTGAACGTCTGGAACTGTCGCAGGTTAAAAAGGCTTCCAGGCGACAGTTTTGTCTCTTGAAGGCAAAGCACACTAGGGTTATACTGTGATATAATGTGTTGCAGGTCAGAAAGATTCGCGCGAATACCACGGCAGTTCCACTGAACAATAGTCATGTAAATAAAGGGAAACGGGCTTAGTAAGTGAAAGAAAAAGAACTGGCCAACGGTAACTGACCCTAGCCCTTCCAAGGGGGGCCGGAACCCCCGTATGGCCCTCTGGCTAGTCCCACGTTTGAACCACCCAGCCGGTTGCGAACCGGTCCGCGGCCTCGCCCGCTTTCGGTGGGAATTACCGCGGGCGCGCGAGGTCTGGGGCTGGCTGAGAGGACTGCCCGCCGGACGTTTTGTCGGAGACCTACCGCGCGGCACTTCCTCAAAATTTTTTCGCATTGTTGCGACAGTGGACGAGGCAGTGTCGGTAGGAAGCTGTGCTGGCTGCGTCTCGGTACCCGAAACGGGTGGTGGCTGTGGCGCTGCAGCAGCGTCGCCAACGGGTGGGATGACAGGGGACGGCGGGCGGCGCCCTCCCGCGGGAGAGGCTTTTCCCCTCGTCCCACGACTACCCATCCCTCTGAAACCGGCGGGAATCCACCGGGAGGCGCACCAGGTGTTGGTGCAGAGTCACCGGCACCAGGAGACGGCTGGTGCTTAGGGGCGGTGACAGACCCCTTTCCCCCATTCCTGGCGGGGGCCGAATGAGGAGAGACAGAAGCGGGGGCGATGACCTGCCCCTCACCCCCCACGGAGGGGGCGCGCGGAGGAGGTGCCGCCGTCGGCTCAGGAGCCGGGGCGGCGGGCTGGCGTGAAAACACCAGCCCCATCCTCCCTGCCAGGCGAACAAAGTCCGCCACGGTTAGGGAGCGGATGACCTCCTCCGCGGTCATCCTTGGGGTGTTTGGTATACCTGTAGAGGCTACCTGTGCGAAACTTCTCCGCGGGTGGGACGCCTCGTATGCGTCCCGTGCCTCACGAAAACTGATACGTTGTGTGGTCTTTATAGATAGTATTTCTTTTTCTCGGAGAAACTCTGGGCATGATCGGTCTGTTACCTGGTGGCAACCCCCACAGTTTGCACATTTCAATGCTTCGGCATCACACTCAGTGGTGCTGTGGTGTAACGATGAACACTTCCCACATACACCTTTACCTTTGCAGAATCGGGCACTGTGTCCATATTTCTGGCACGTAAAGCATCGCATGGGGCTTGGCACGAAGGGCCTCACCCCGACTCTTGAATATCCAACAAAGATGTGATTCGGTAACTCTTCTGTGTCAAACGTAAGTATAACAGTGTCAGTGTCGAGCATGGCATCTCCACTTTTCCTACGAATCCTCCGCACCTCCACCACTCCGAGTTCCTCAAGTCCTTCAACAATCTCTTCCTCAGACAGCCCCCTTAGCTCCTGACTATTCACCACGCCTTTCTTAAAGTTCTTAGTTCTGTGTGGCTCTACTGAAATGTTGATTTTGCATGTCTTTTTCGATCCCGAGTCCTTCCTCGTGAACGTCAGTTCCGTCACGGAGAGTGCACGCTCGGCATCCTCGGTTCGCGCAAACTCAACTTCCAACGATCCGTCACGTAACTTGTCACATCTCACGACCTTGCCCAGACGATCTAGTGCCTCCTTTCGCTTAAATGGTGACAGTGCTGCAAGGGATGAGGATGTGTCCAGTCCCCTCATTACCAAAACGCGAGGACAGGAAGGCTGGCTCATCGTCTTTTGCGGTTTGGGCGCAGGTGTCTGCATGGTCCCTTCCCCTCTAGGGGGTTGAGAGGTGTCTCCCTCCAGTGGAGGGTGCGGAGAGGGATTTGTGGTGCGTGTGGTATCCATGAGAGTATGATTAATTTCGGCCAGCCACGTGCGCCCCCTTCCAACGAGGGTGCTACAGGGCGAAACGACGCACGGGCTGGCTATACGGGGGAGACGCCGCCGTTACAGAGGGGGAGAGAGACTCACCAAACCCCCACTGCCCCGACGACGGTCCCCCTTGCACCTAGCCTGGACGACCCCGGGCGGGGCGCGGACACCCCTCCCTCCCCGGGTGAAGTCGGGACCTCACCAAAGGAGGAAGGGACAGCCGAGCCCCACCAAAGGCCGGCAGACTTTTACAATGCTGCTACTCTTGCCGATGCCTTCAAGAGTTCCCCGCCCTTGCGGAAATCCAGACCAAAGTAGAGTGTTGCTAGAGGAACACGAACGAACACAGCGCATCCCCCAGCTCAGCTACCAGGACTCCTTCATCCCGGGGTACGGGCTCGGTGCGCAGCTCACCTTAAAAGACAGGCGCCCTCGCACGGCCTCATCGGAGCAGGCGACTACCACCTGCTCGTCACAACTGATTCCCGGCTGGTCCGAGAGAAGCGAGCCCCCGGCCCGCAGGGCCGGCGATTAGAGGGATCCAATCGCCAGCCACACGAGCCGGAGGCCCACATACACCCAGACCATCCAGGAATCATAGGCACGTGCAAGGACGCCCATGATACTGGGATAATGTGGGTAACTGGGAAGTTATGAGTTGGAAAAGGAAGAGGGTCGGTCTGCGCTGTCCAGCCCAGACACGCGCCGCACGCGACCGAGGTGTCCACACTCAAGACGAGCAAGAGTGCACACACCCCCGCCACCCGCGGAGACACGCCGGGCCAGACAACGCAGACAGTGGGCAGGAGGGGTGTTTAGGAGTGGACAGAAAGGATACGGGTGGAAAGGCATGGAGAGATAAGGAAATAAGGAAAGAAGAGGAAAAGGAACAAGGAGTTGGTGGGATTTGAATTTAGGAAGTCCAAGAAAGGATGAGGATGGCAGTTTCGATTTGGCCTCTCGACCGAAGGCGAGGGGCGAAACCCATCCTGCCAACTGGGGTCGCGGGTGTCGTCACATCCCGTACCCAATTATCCATGTGCCGGACCTGTCAGCAGGTGCAAACGAGTCCGGCAGATGAAAATTGGTCCCCCTGCGGGGGCTCCCTGAGACCAAGACCGAAAGACCGTGAGACCAAGATCAAAAGGCCCGTGGGACCAATCTTAAGATTGGTCTCACGGACCTTCTTAACATCTTAAGACTAAGATCCCAGGGGCCCAATTGGGGTTCCTGGGACCATGTTTAGGCTCCTGAGACCCACTCAGGGCCCCTGAGACCACGCTCAGGTGCCCCCGATATCAATGTTCAATAATCCGGAGCCCTTGATACCGATGATTGATGTGCCCCTGAGACCACGCTCATGGAGCCCACTGAGACCAAGCTCAGGCCACTGACACCAAGCTTGGGGGTCCTCTGAGACTAAGTTTTGGGGGTCCACTGAGACCAAGCTCGGGGGTTTCCTGAAACAAAGCTCGGGGGGCACCTGAGACCAACTCGGGGCCCCCCTGAGACCAAGCTCAGTTGGCCCTAAGGTCAATGTTCGATACTTGGGAGCCCTCGATACCGGAGTACCCCTGAGACCAGGCTCGGGAACTCCCCGAGACCAACCAAGGGCCACTGAGACCAAGCTCGGGGTCCCCGAGATCAAGTGTGGAGGGCAACCTGACAATAAGCTCGGGGGTCCCCGAGATTGAGCTCGGAGGGCAGTGGTACACTAAGCTCCGGGGCCCCTGAGATCAAGCCCGGGGGCCCTCTGAGACTAAGGTCGGGGGTCCCGTGCGACCAAGCTCAGGGGCCCTCGAGTTCAATGCTCGTGTTTTCCAGTGCACAAGATCTGCCCAAGGGGGTCCGTGGTCCCCAACGACTTCTCTGGCTACGGCACTGATCTGGATACGCCTTTGCCAATTGCACCTCTTCCCAGCATTCTGAACATGCCTCTGAATAAATCATCCCCCACCAGCAGTCTTCTGGAGACGCCTTTTCCACTTGAACCCCTTCCTAACAGTCTGAGACCACCTCTGTACAATGCACTCTTTTCCAACACTCTGAGATCGCTTTTTGTACTCTATATCTTTTTTAGCACTCTGAGCACGCCTGTCTGCATTACATGTTCCTACTAGCAGTCTCCTGGACACGCCTTTGCCAACTGTACCCTTTTCCTAACCTTCGAGCACGCCTCTGGAGAATACATCTCGTTGCCAGCAGTCTCGTTTGAACGCCTTTTCCAACTGCACCCCTTTCCAGCAGTCTAAGCACGCCTCTGTCGCACAGGCGAATCCAGGGGGCAGAGGTCCCGCGCCCTCCCCCGATCAGCCCTCAGCACCCCCTGCGAGGTCTATAGTCGCCCCCCTGAAATATAGCTTCCCATCCCCGCTCCGGTTGCGAAAATCAGCACCCACCAATAAGATTTTGTGCTCACCTGATAGGTTTTGCCGGTCAAAAGTGGTGCCCCCTGTTCCGGATGGTGCCCCCGTCGGAAATCCTGAATCCGCCTATGCGCTGTCGTTCTCTGTTGTGTTGACAACGTTTTAAGTACGCCCCTGCTCCTGGTATGGGGAATTATTGATATCTTGGGATATGGGGAAGAATGTTGGGTTATTTCTGATCTGGTATGCAGCCTTCGGTTCCAGGCATGAACACCAGGAGCAACAGAAAATATTCCTCTGTAATAAAGTAGTGACATTTTTAATCGATGATTTTACAGTTGTTCTCGAAAGGAACATCGTGAAAAGGTACAAATTTTAAGAATTGCTATTTTTAGCTCGGCACAAAGCTTTTCTAAGCGATTGTTACATTCCTTCGTGAGTTGAGTTTTGGCACCTAGTTCTGGCAGTAACCGACCCTACTTCCGGTTAACAAAAAGTCTAATAAAACAGTTTTTAGTGAACGAAACCTCACCAAAAGATACAAATTTGTAGAAAAGGTAGTCATCTATTGTCATACTGAAAAGCTAAGCAGTTGCTGCAATGGTTCAGATTTTGAGTTTTGGCAGTTGGAGTCGGCAGTGTAGTAGCATGTCCCTTTCCAAATATGGATTTTTTGGGCCAAGCATAGGCCTGTTAGTAAGCCAAGCTAGTAGCAAAAAATGTCTTCTTGATTCGTGCTAAAACGGCCTTTCAATTATTTTAAATAAATCAAATTTTGAAATTATTAATACCAAAAACAATATTTGCTTTTATTAGACAAAAACTTTTACAGCAGCCGCAGACAGCGCACTAAAGGCAAATAGTACATTATCACGTTTTGTTAGAGAATAGAGGAAAAATTTTACTGAATTATCACATGGTTTTTAATACTTTTTAGCCTTGAGGCTACTAAAGCTTGTACTTCGGCATGTAACGGAAGTTAGCCCAGATTCAGCACAGGTTCAGCACAGATTCAGCACAGATTCATATTCAGCCCACGCTTAACTCATTACAAAAAAGAGTTATTTCTGATCATAGAGGACACAAAAAGAAACAAAAAATATGTTTTTTGCATCATCTTTATCCTCCAAAGATAATCCAACCATCATTTTAGTCATGGGGCCCATAGGGGCCCCACTAGGGCACTTTGAAAATTTTGGCGAATAGGGCGGACTACTTCGATTTTCTTCAAAATTGGTATATAGCACCTTCATACCAGAAGGATAAATCTGGCTGAAGAACATGCCCGTTGCATTGATTAAGAGGGGCCCTAAAGGGGCCTCGAATTTTCAAAAACCAATTATCCACCAATAAATACAAAAAAATCATCCAATGACACCTATCATATGAAAAGGCTCGTTTTCCCAAAGATAATCCAACCATCATTTTAGTCATGGGGCCCATAGGGGCCCCACTAGGGCACTTTGAAAATTTTGGCGAATAGGGCGGACTACTTCGATTTTCTTCAAAATTGGTATATAGCACCTTCATACCAGAAGGATAAATCTGGCTGAAGAACATGCCCGTTGCATTGATTAAGAGGGGCCCTAAAGGGGCCTCGAATTTTCAAAAAACCAATTATCCACCAATAAATACAAAAAATCATCCAATGATACCTATCATATGAAAGGGCTCGTTTTCCCAAAGATAATCCAACCATTATTTTAGTCATGGGGCCCATAGGGGCCCCACTAGGGCACTTTGAAAATTTTGGCGAATAGGGCGGACTACTTCGATTTTCTTCAAAATTGGTATATAGCACCTTCATACCAGAAGGATAAATCTGGCTGAAGAACATGCCCGTTGCATTGATTAAGCGGGGCCCTAAAGGGGCCTCGAATTTTCAAAAACCAATTATCCACCAATAAATACAAAAAAATCATCCAATGATACCTATCATATGAAAGGGCTCGTTTTCCCAAAGATAATCCAACCATCATTTTAGTCATGGGGCCCATAGGGGCCCCACTAGGGCACTTTGAAAATTTTGGCGAATAGGGCGGACTTCTTCGATTTTCTTCAAAACTGGTATATAGCACCTTCATACCAGAAGGATAAATCTGGCTGAAGAACATGCCCGTTGCATTGATTAAGAGGGGCCCTAAAGGGGCCTCGAATTTTCAAAAACCAATTATCCACCAATAAATACAAAAAATCATCCAATGATACCTATCATATGAAAGGGCTCGTTTTCCCAAAGATAATCCAACCATCATTTTAGTCATGGGGCCCATAGGGGCCCCACTAGGGCACTTTGAAAATTTTGGCGAATAGGGCGGACTACTTCGATTTTCTTCAAAATTGGTATATAGCACCTTCATACCAGAAGGATAAATCTGGCTGAAGAACATGCCCGTTGCATTGATTAAGAGGGGCCCTAAAGGGGCCTCGAATTTTCGAAAACCAATTATCCACCAATAAATACAAAAAAATCATTCAATGATACCTATCATATGAAAGGGCTCGTTTTCCCAAAGATAATCCAACCATCATTTTAGTCATGGGGCCCATAGGGGCCCCAATTAGGCACTTTGAAAATTTTGGCGAATAGGGCGGACTACTTCGATTTTCTTCAAAATTGGTATATAGCACCTTCATACCAGAAGGATAAATCTGGCTGAAGAACATGCCCGTTGCATTGATTAAGAGGGGCCCTAAAGGGGCTTCGAATTTTCAAAAACCAATTATCCACCAATAAATACAAAAAAATCATCCAATGATACCTATCATATGAAAGGGCTCGTTTTCCCAAAGATAATCCAACCATCATTTTAGTCATGGGGCCCATAGGGGCCCCACTAGGGCACTTTGAAAATTTTGGTGAATAGGGCGGACTACTTCGATTTTCTTCAAAATTGGTATATAGCACCTTCATACCAGAAGGATAAATCTGGCTGAAGAACATGCCCGTTGCATTGATTAAGAGGGGCCCTAAAGGGGCCTCGAATTTTCAAAAACCAATTATCCACCAATAAATACAAAAAAATCATTCAATGATACCTATCATATGAAAGGGCTCGTTTTCCCAAAGAAAATCCAACCATCATTTTAGTCATGGGGCCCATAGGGGCCCCACTAGGGCACTTTGAAAATTTTGGCGAGTAGGGCGGACTACTTCGATTTTCTTCAAAACTGGTATATAGCACCTTCATACCAGAAGGATAAATCTGGCTGAAGAACATGCCCGTTGCATTGATTAAGAGGGGCCCTAAAGGGGCCTCGAATTTTCAAAAACCAATTATCCACCAATAAATACAAAAAAATCATCCAATGATACCTATCATATGAAAGGGCTCGTTTTCCGAAAGATAATCCAACCATCATTTTAGTCATGGGGCCCATAGGGGCCCCACTAAAAGCACTTTGAAAATTTTAGCGAATAGGGCGGACTACTTCGATTTTCTTCAAAATTGGTATATAGCACCTTCATACCAGAAGGATAAATCTGGCTGAAGAACATGCCCATTGCATTGATTAAGAGGGACCCTAAAGGGGCCTCGAATTTTCAAAAACCAATTATCCACCAATAAATACAAAAAATCATCCAATGATACCTATCATATGAAAAGGCTCGTTTTCCCAAAGATAATCCAACCATCATTTTAGTCATGGGGCCCATAGGGGCCCCACTAGGCACTTTGAAAATTTTGGCGAATAGGGCGGACTACTTCGATTTTCTTCAAAATTGGTATATAGCACCTTCATACCAGAAGGATAAATCTGGCTGAAGAACATGCCCGTTGCATTGATTAAGCGGGGCCCTAAAGGGGCCTCGAATTTCAAAAACCAATTATCCACCAATAAATACAAAAAATTATCCAATGATACCTATCATATGAAAGGGCTCGTTTTCCCAAAGATAATCCAACCATCATTTTAGTCATGGGGCCCATAGGGCCCACTAGGCACTTTTGAAAATTTTGGCGAATAGGGCGGACTACTTCGATTTTCTTCAAAACTGGTATATAGCACCTTCATACCAGAAGGATAAATCTGGCTGAAGAACATGCCCGTTGCATTGATTAAGAGGGGCCCTAAAGGGGCCTCGAATTTTCAAAAACCAATTATCCACCAATAAATACAAAAAATCATCCAATGATACCTATCATATGAAAGGGCTCGTTTTCCCAAAGATAATCCAACCATCATTTTAGTCATGGGGCCCATAGGGGCCCCACTAGGGCACTTTGAAAATTTTGGCGAATAGGGCGGACTACTTCGATTTTCTTCAAAATTAGTATATAGCACCTTCATACCAAAAGGATAAATCTGGCTGAAGAACATGCCCGTTGCATTGATTAAGAGGGGCCCTAAAGGGCCCTCGAATTTTCAAAAACCAATTCTCCACCAATAAATACAAAAAAATCATCCAATGATACCTATCATATGAAAGGGCTCGTTTTCCCAAAGATAATCCAACCATCATTTTAGTCATGGGGCCCATAGGGGCCCACTAAGACACTTTGAAAATTTTGGCGAATAGGGCGGACTACTTCGATTTTCTTCAAAATTGGTATATAGCACCTTCATACCAGAAGGATAAATCTGGCTGAAGAACATGCCCGTTGCGTTGATTAAGAGGGCCCTAAAGGGGCCTCGAATTTTCAAAAACCAATTATCCACCAATAAATACAAAAAAATCATCCAATGATACCTATCATATGAAAGGGCTCGTTTTCCCAAAGATAATCCAACCATCATTTTAGTCATGGGGCCCATAAGGTCACTAGGCACTTCTGAAAATTTTGGCGAATAGGGCGGACTACTTCGATTTTCTTCAAAATTGGTATATAGCACCTTCATACCAGAAGGATAAATCTGGCTGAAGAACATGCCCGTTGCATTGATTAGGAGGGGCCTAAAGGGGCCTCGAATTTTCAAAAACCAATTTTCCACCAATAAATACAAAAAAATCAAGCCCTGTTCCAGCTGTCAGCACAGTTTTGTCAGCAGGACCTCCAACCTCTCCTCCAGAAAAGTAACATCAGCGCCATAATCACCTCTTGTTTGTGCTAAGCAAAGGGAACTCAAACCTTTAAACAATTAAAAAATATTAGGCTGCACTTCGTGCACTTACGGTTTTTCATCAGCACAAACAGCAGGCCGTCAGCCCGTAAAACCTCTAGAACTAGTTCCCGGGGAGAGGCTACAGTCCTGTGACGTAGGCGCAACGCGGCCCGCTGATTGCTGCTGACAAAACTGTGCTGACAGGTGGAACAGGGCTCTAATCCCATTACATCGCTTTACCTTTCCCTCCTTACCTTTTAACTTACCTTTACTTAAGTAAAGGTAAGTAGAATTCTACTGCCTTGATGGATTTTCAGTTGATTTTTTCGTATTGCTTGATAGATAATTGTTTTTTGAATATTCGAGGCCCCCTTTAGGGCCCCTTTGATCAATACAACGGGCATGTTCTTCAGCCAGATTTGTCCTTCTGGTATGAAGGTGCTATATACCAATTTTGAAGAAAATCGAAGTAGTCCGCCCTATTCGCCAAAATTCTCAAAGCGCCTAGTGGGCCCCCTATGGGCCCCACGAATAAAATGATGGTTGGATTATCTTTGAGAAAACGAGCCCTTTCATATGATAGGTATCATTGGATGATTTTTGTATTTATTGGTGGATAATTGGTTTTTGAAAATTCGAGGCCCCTTTAGGGCCCCTCTTAATCAATGCAACGGGCATGTTCTTGAGCCAGATTTATCCTTCTGGTATGAAGGTGCTATATACCAGTTTTGAAGAAAATCGAAGTAGTCCGCCCTATTCGCCAAAATTTTCAAGTAATCTAGTGAGCCCCTATGGGCCCCATGACTAAAATGATGGTTGGATTATCTTTGGGAAAACGAGCTCTTTCATATAATAGGTATCATTGGATGATTTTTTTGTATTTATTGGTGGATAATTGGTTTTTGAAAATTCGAGGCCCCTTTAGGGCCCCTCTTAATCAATGCAACGGGCATGTTCTTCAGCCAGATTTATCCTTCTGGTATGAAGGTGCTATATACCAGTTTTGAAGAAAATCGAAGTAGTCCGCCCTATTCGCCAAAATTTTCAAAGTGCTCTAGTGGGGCCCCTATGGGCCCCATGACTAAAATGATGGTTGGATTATCTTTGGGAAAACGAGCCCTTTCATATGATAGGTATCATTGGATGATTTTTTTGTATTTATTGGTGGATAATTGGTTTTTTAAAATTGAGGCCCCTTTAGGGCCCCTCTTAATCAATGCAACGGGCATGTTCTTCAGCCAGATTTATCCTTCTGGTATGAAGGTGCTATATACCAATTTTGAAGAAAATCGAAGTAGTACGCCCTATTCGCCAAAATTTTCAAAGTGCCCTAGTGGGGCCCCTATGGGCATCATGACTAAAATGATGGTTGGATTATCTTTGGGAAAACGAGCTCTTTCATATAATAGGTATCATTGGATGATTTTTTGTATTTATTGGTGGATAATTGGTTTTTGAAAATTCGAGGCCCCTTTAGGGCCCCTCTTAATCAATGCAACGGGCATGTTCTTCAGCCAGATTTATCCTTCTGGTACGAAGGTGCTATATACCAATTTTGAAGAAAATCGAAGTAGTCCGCCCTATTCGCCAAAATTTTCAAAGTGCCTAGTGGGGCCCCTATGGGCCCCATGACTAAAATGATGGTTGGATTTTCTTTGGGAAAACGAGCCCTTTCATATGATAGGTATCATTGGATGATTTTTTTGTATTTATTGGTGGATAATTGGTTTTTGAAAATTCGAGGCCCTTTTAGGGCCCCTATTTATCAATGCAACGGGCATGTTCTTCAGCAAGATTTATCCTTCTGGTATGAAGGTGCTATATACCAATTTTGAAGAAAATCGAAGTAGTCCGCCCTATTCGCCAAAATTTTCAAAGTGCTTAGTGGGCCCCTATGGGCCCCATGACTAAAATGATGGTTGGATTATCTTTGGGAAAACGAGCCCTTTCATATGATAGGTATCATTGGATGATTTTTTTGTATTTATTGGTGGATAATTGGTTTTTGAAAATTCGAGGCCCCTTTAGGGCCCCTCTTAATCAATGCAACGGGCATGTTCTTGAGCCAGATTTATCCTTCTGGTATGAAGGTGCTATATACCAGTTTTGAAGAAAATCGAAGTAGTCCGCCCTATTCGCCAAAATTTTCAGAAGTGTCTAGTGAAGGCCCCTATGGGCCCCATGACTAAAATGATGGTTGGATTATCTTTGGGAAAACGAGCTCTTTCATATAATAGGTATCATTGGATGATTTTTTTGTATTTATTGGTGGATAATTGGTTTTTGAAAATTCGAGGCCCCTTTAGGGCCCCTCTTAATCAATGCAACGGGCATGTTCTTCAGCCAGATTTATCCTTCTGGTATGAAGGTGCTATATACCAGTTTTGAAGAAAATCGAAGTAGTCCGCCCTATTCGCCAAAATTTTCAAAGTGTTCTAGTGGGGCCCCTATGGGCCCCATGACTAAAATGATGGTTGGATTATCTTTGGGAAAACGAGCCCTTTCATATGATAGGTATCATTGGATGATTTTTTTGTATTTATTGGTGGATAATTGGTTTTTTAAAATTCGAGGCCCCTTTAGGGCCCCTCTTAATCAATGCAACGGGCATGTTCTTCAGCCAGATTTATCCTTCTGGTATGAAGGTGCTATATACCAATTTTGAAGAAAATCGAAGTAGTACGCCCTATTCGCCAAAATTTTCAAAGTGCCCTAGTGGGCCCCTATGGGCCCCATGACTAAAATGATGGTTGGATTATCTTTGGGAAAACGAGCCCTTTCATATGATAGGTATCATTGGATGACTTTTTGTATTTATTGGTGGATAATTGGTTTTTGAAAATTCGAGGCCCCTTTAGGGCCCCTCTTAATCAATGCAACGGGCATGTTCTTCAGCCAGATTTATCCTTCTGGTACGAAGGTGCTATATACCAATTTTGAAGAAAATCGAAGTAGTCCGCCCTATTCGCCAAAATTTTCAAAGTGCTCTAGTGGGGCCCCTATGGGCCCCATGACTAAAATGATGGTTGGATTATCTCTGGAGGATAAAGATGATGCAAAAAACATATTTTTTGTTTCTTTTTGTGTCTTCTATGATCAGAAATAACTCTTTTTTGTGATGAGTTAAGCGTGGACTGAATGTGAATCTGTGCTGAATCTGTGCTGAATCTGTGTTGAATCTGTGCTAACTTCCGCTACATGTACTTCGGCTTGGTTGAATTTTTCTTCAAAGACAGTAGTGGCGCTCAAGGCCCTAGAATCGCCGCGATTAGAGGTGGCGCTTCTTGTTGTTTACGACGAACGGTCTACGACAACGAAGCGTGTGGTGCGCGGTAGTTGAATGTTGTTGAAGAAATTGAACCAATTCACGTTTTATTCACGACATAACGCACAGACGTAGGTGATTTGAAATACTGTTGAGTATTTTTTAGAGAGAAGGCATTTGAAACAGTGGGGTTGGTAGGGACGGCCATTTCCAATCGCCAATTTCAGAATTCTCTTTTCAATCAAGCTTTTGTTTTTATGCCTTCCAGTATCTATATGCAAAACACGTTTTTTTCTTCAATTCAGAGTGATTTTGACCCCAGTACTCACCATTTTTGGGTTGTATTTTGGTTTTGTCACTGAGTTGCTTTATAATTAAGTGAAGGAATAGGAATTACATCTGAAAATGTTGTTTCCAAAGAATGAAACTTAGTGAGAGCTGTGTTCTGTGCTGTGTGTGTGCAATGTTATTTTTCTCTTTCATCTAGTTGAATTGATACTTTCTCATCTTATAAAGTTAGAATATTGCATCAAGGTGGCAATGATGTGCTGGAAAGTCACAGTTAATTTTTATCTCTTATCTTAGTTTTAGATGAAATGTGCTCCCTGATCGGCATCTAAGAATATTCTTAGGCTTAGACGCGTCATAATCGATGTCATGAACAGTGACAACATCAGTGTAACGCCAGTCTTAGCACCAGGTGGCAGGCAAGTTGATTTGTTGGTTCATATTCTTAGCACTAGATGGCAGCTGGCACACCCTTATTGTGTTTGGCGCGTTCTTCTACCTTTAGAGGGTGAGTAAAAGGTACATACATCGTTATACAAGACTGAGAACCACTCGCACCAGATCTCCGCACCGCAAAACGCAGCTTGCTCTAATCTTCCCATGTGCGCCAGATATGCCGATATTTCAGTCTGCTCACAGTCACTATTTTCTGTCTTAGCTGACAAGTAAGACAGTCTTACTGCTGACGTCATACTTTTTGTGACATGTACGAGCTAACGCCAGTCTTACCACTAGGTGGCTAGCTGGGTGGCGTGAGACGTATTGCGCATGCTCTGTCTTAGCTAAGACAGTCTTAGCTAAGAATCTTAGTTGCCGATCAGGGCTGTGGAAGCCATTATCATGAATTTTTCCTTATCCAGACTGGCTCTGGTCCCGGCACAGTCCCGGCGTCTAACCTTTGGTCCTGGCTTTAGTCCCAGCGGCACCAAACCTGGTCCCGGCGCCGAGACAGCGGGACCAAAAAGTCCAGAATCATGTTTCACAAAGAGAGGTGACATTCACGCGAAAGTGGCGGAGATATCAAATGCAGAGTAAATTACGCCCAATTCCGGAATGGAATTACCCCTTTCAAATATGGGATATAACTGCTTTATTAACATTAAAAATGGCATATGTATTTTTAATAAATTATTTGAATGAAAATGTTGTACTTATTTGCGCTTATTCGATTTTTAAGTTTCTAATGCACTTTACAAATACTGCAGAGGAAGATGCACTAACAGCTGACGCAATAAAAATGTGACGTATTTGTTTTTGGCCGTATCCCATTTTTTTAGGTAGTTACTGTCAAGAAGGCTCTAAAAAGGTTGTATTGTTGTGTGAATGTCCTAGTTCAGTGGAATTTGAGGTGAATTGTTTTCACTAATCATGAGTGAACTGTGAAAGGTCTGTGAACCTTATAGTTTGGTGAAACTGGGAAAGGAATAGTGAGTAAACATCTTTTAAGAATAACTAGATCAAGATGCTGGTACTTAGGTACCTAGGTATATCATCATTTTTGCCAGAGGCCTCAGTAGAGATACTTTGATTTTGTTGGTGACAGATACCTTAAATTGAATTTTTACCCTCCATAGACTCCATATAACACTTTGTCAGTGTCAGCCTATCTAGGGTACTGTCCTCACTAGACTGTAAAATAACAGTAATGGCATAAAGTCTAAAGTAAAAATCAATGTCAGCTTTCCTGTCTATTTGCATCAATAGCTATCATCATTTTTGGCATACCAAATGGCCATAGAACTCTACATATCAGCTCAATTTGGCATGTGCAACTTGCACTTCATACCTGTGCAAGGAAGAACTTGCATACCTTTTTTATTTAAGTTTATTTTACATTCATGGCTCTTTTTGTCCTTCACTATAATGCCTAATTTTGCTTCAAATGCAGAGTTTAAGAAATTATATATTTTTCATGTTTTGCTTCATTGTCTGATAATGTTATGCTACATGGTAAGTTTTTTTAGGTTACATTAAAAAGTGCCCTTTTTCCTGGGGTGCCCCTCAAAGTTGGTGTGCCCCCCATACCAAAGCTCTGGCTGCACCCCTGGTGTTTGCACGTGGAGATGTCCTCAGAACCTGACCGATAAGCCTTTAGAATAAAAAAGTTGTGACTTAAGTTATTCATTTTGACCCATTTCACTATCAATATTCTTATACCTATGAATTAAAAGAGTGATTTGCATTTTAGGTATATTAGGCTTTATCTAACTCATTTCGACAGCATCTGAAACAGATGGTGTGTCAATGTTACCCGCATGCAAGCCTGGCGTGTAGCACAATAGCGCTCCCAACATGCAACAGTGCCAGATGTGGAGCGGGCACCCAACAAACAAGCATTTACAAGCCATGCATTTACACACCCCAATGCATGCAAGCCAAACACAGAAACACAGATTATCATATTCTCCCATACTTCAGAGATATGCATGAGCACATTACCTTTAGTGGCTCAGCAATGAACTCGTGAACCTTTCCACAGCACTGGGCGCAACTAGATTGGTTAAGCCCTGTTAGACTGGACAAACATGTACAAAACAAAACATCAGAATGTGAAATTATCCACTCACCTCCTGACACACGTACTAAACATCTCAACATGTGAGATCGATCTTCTCTCACGACATTGCTAATGCTCATGCTACATTTCGTAATCACGATAAGGATCCGGCAAGCGAGTGATCCTTGTGGAGCGTCTTAACATAGGTACAGGCTCCGGGATAGACTCTGATGGTGGTTGACGTGTATAGGCTAAACCATCGATGTGTTGCGCTACTGACTCAGATGAATCAGCTGCTGAGTTTTTATTGTCTGACACAGGCTCAACTACATTGTGTGGAGCCCCTGAGTCAAGCGGATTGTCTGGTGGCGATAACAGGGCTTCGCTCGAGTCAGTACTTCCTCGCGGGGCTAGGTGTCTAACGGAGAGTTTTAGTATCTCGCCCGTCAGCTAAGCGAACATGAGCATATTGTGGGTTTGCCTAGAAGCTCAATCTCATAACAAATGGATCATATTTACTACCACGGACGTGTCTTTCATAACATGTCCCGGGGACCGTCAGCCAGGTCGGGACAGAGTGGCCGCTGGTCGAACGACGCTGATACTGAAAAACACGCTCGTGCGGAGTTGCATTGGTTACTGTGCAAAGAAGACTTCGGATCGAATGTAGTGCATCTGGGAGAACCGACTCCCACTGTGAGACGTCCAGACCCCGTGGTCGCAGAGCCATGGAAATGGCTCTCCATATAGTGCCATTATACCGCTCCACCTGTCCATTCCCTTGAGGATTAAACGCAGTGGTGCGACTGCATGATATTCCACGAGTATGGAGAAACTTCTTCAGCTCCTCCGACATGAAGGACGAACCCCTATCGGAGTGAACGTATGCTGGCATGCCAAAAATGGCAAAGAGTCTATTCAAGCAGTCAACAATGGTACTGGAAGTCATATCTGAGCATGGGAACCCGAACGGGAATCTCGAAAACTCGTCCACAATGACTAGCAAAAAACGCTTCTTTGATGTCGAAGGCAGAGGTCCCTTGAAATCAATGTTTAGTCTTTCAAAAGGTTAGGTAGCTTTAATCCACCTGCCTGTAGACGATGTATGAAACTGAGGTTTCATCTCAGCACACACCGGACATGATGAAGTCATACTTCTGATATCATCTACAGAGTAGGGTAGATTCCTGCATCTAACAAAATGTGTCATCCTAGTTACGCCAGGTACATAGAGAGGCGTGGAGATCTCTCCAGGGTTGTCATATCCACGGAAGCACAAAAGTGTCGAGACAGTGCATCCGCTGCAACGTTTTCTCGGCCACGACGATACACGATATCATACGAAAAACATGAGAGTTCAATGCGCCACCGCATGATCTTGTCATTTATTTTTCCCGCCTGTTTTCCGTCAAACATGAAGGAAACAGATTTCTGATCAGTGATCAACTGCAAATGGCGTCCCAGCAGCAGATGTCTCCACCTCCGTAGAGCCTGCACTATTGCGGACGCCTCCTTTTCCACTGAGGAGTGTCGACATTCAGCAGCCGACAATGTGCGTGAGAAGAACACTAGGGGACGACCATTCTGACTGAGCGTGGCTGCAATGGCGTGAGCTGAAGCGTCTGTCTCAATAACAAACGGGGCGGTGTCATCAATCGGGCAAACGACAGCTTTGGCAATGTCATTCTTCAAGTTTTGGAACGCATTCATGGCTGGCTGATCAAGTGGAAATGTGCTGTGCTCAACGAGTGGCCGTATTTTCTCTGAGAAACCGGCTATCCAGCGGCTGTAATGTGAGAACATACCCATGACACGCCGGAGAGAGGCTGTATCATGCGGGACTGGAAGGTCCATGAGGGTCGTCAGCCTGTCAGGGTCAGGTTTGATGGTGCCGTTAGCTATGCTGTAACCCAGTAGGTCCACTGATTCAGCACCTTAGGTACACTTGTCCTGATTTAGCGTTAAACCGTAGCGCTTTGTAGTAGCAAGGAAGCGCTCTAGATTCTCATCATGTTCTGCCTTCGTTTTACCGCAGACCGTTACGTTGTCGACATAGGCAAATGTGTTTTTCAGATTATCGTCCTTGATGATAGCATCGATTGCCCTTTGGAAGGCCGCGACGCTATTGGTCACCCCAAACGGTATCCTACAAAACTGATACAGTTTACCGTCAGCCTCGAACGCTGTGTATGGTTTTTCTTCCTCTTTTTGGAAATCTGATGATAACCACTCTTCAGATCCAGAGTACTGAACACTCTATAACCCGCGATCTTCTGCACCTGCTCGTCTATATTAGGCAGCGGATATGTATCCAACAGAGTAAAGCGATTCACTGTCTGTGAATAGTCTATGACCATACGCCTTTTGTGGGTTTTGTTGGCCGTGACCAGCACCTGGGCTCGCCATGGGGAGTTGCTGGGCTCTATTATGCTGTCTGCCAGCAATCTGTCTGTCTCTGTACGAGTGAACTGTTCATCCGGTTTGGAATGCCGTCGTGATTTGACAGCGATAGGCCTGCAGTCAGGGGATAGGTTTGTGAATAAGGAAGGTGGGGACACCTTCATCGCAGTCAAGCCACAAACTGTAAGAGACGGCCGAGGTCCACCGAAGGGGATTTCTACAGTGGAGTGTTCATCAAGGACATCATGGCCCACAATGACGTCAGCGCACAAATCACGCAGAACAGTGAGCTTCACATTGTTATACACATGATCAGACACAGTAATATCCACCACACAATAGCCTTGTACAGTCGAGCTCAATGCGGTTGAAGCCATCGAGACTGCACCATCAGCTGGAAACAGCTTCCAGTTACGTGAGACCACAAGGTTATGATTAACGAAACTCTTTTAGCTGCCCGTATCCACCAAGGCACTTACAGTCTCTCCATTCTCCTTGGCTGCCATGACTGCTTTAGAGAGGCAGCCAGGTGGGGCAGCCGATGTCGCAGCAAATGAGGATGCATCTGTTGTAACAGCTAGAGTCGGTGCTGCAGCTGAGGTTATCTTTCAGTCTTGATTAGCAGATCTACATACTTCCGCGAAGTGTCCGAGCTTACCACATACACTGCACTTCGCATCTCTCGCAGGGCACTTGAATCTTGGGTGTCTAGCATACCCGCAGAAGTAGCATTTTGAGGTTGAAGTGGACGATGGTGCTGCTGCAGCAGTGGCTGGCTCAGTCAGCTTGAAAACTGGCTGTTCTGGAGGCAAATCAGTGTCCGTTGCAGTGGGTAGCCTGGTTGCAGCGTTGACTGTGAAAACAGGCCGAGCATGCGGAAGACTCCGCATGCTTCTGTGCTGCATCTAGAGATCGTGCCTGCTCGAATGCTGCTTGGAGTTCTAATCTCTTGTTCTCGAGCAGACGTTGACGGATGGCAGATGAGTGCAGACCATTAATGAACGCACCCCGAATATGATCATTCCGGTTCTGGTCTGCTGAGACTGCCTGAAAGTCACAGTCTTTGCTGAGCAGTTTCAGGCTTGACAAGAAGCTATCTAGGGTCTCGCCGGGTTCCTGCTTTCGTGTTGAAAGCAGGCCCCCCCCGATCGGAGATCCTCGACCCGCCTGTGATCACTGGTGCCTTTCTTAGGTGACCTGCCTGAAGTTTCCTAACTGACGCAAATGAGATGAGTTCTTGTCGATGCTTTGATTCATTACTGTGTTGATTAATTTAATTTTTTCAGGAGTCATTGACTCAAGACATGTCAAAACATAAGGGCAAACTTAATAAAAAGGCAACCGCAGGGGTCATCCAAGCAAATGTTTCACAGAAGCAAGGTCTAAACAAAAAGGGAAGTGTATCTAAGAAAAACACTTCAGTCAAGAAAGGTGTGAAAATTACTCAGCAATTTAAGCCGGAGCCCATCAACAGGGAGAACATGTCGTCCAACTGGAAAGCTTTCTTGCAGGTAAAGTTCGTATGGGTACTCATAATGTAAGGATTTTGTATGGATTGTATATTTTCCTTTGGGAGCCTATTTTTCAGAATGCAAAGCCTGCCTATGCTACGCAGCCATATCTTATGCATGTGATCAGAAATAATTCGAGTATGTATAGTTATAGTATAAATAGGATATGATTACTATTTCATTCACATTTGACGATTTTGATATCAAACATGCCAAGATGTATCTTGCCATAAAAGAAATGATATGGTGTATATGTCCACCGCAACCCCAGTTACGTAGCTGGAAATATCTCTTGAGCATAGAAACAAACCGATCAGATCACATCAAAGAAGACGTTATCATCACACCACCATGTCCTCACTACATTACCCGTCCCCACCAGCGTCCCAGTCCAGGCGTGTACTTCCGGTACCCAACAGCAGATGATACATGAAACAGAAAAGGAATTACCACATTTATCCACGCCCCCCCCCCACTGACCTTGCAAAGTCGTCCACTGGCACCCGATGAGACAGATGTATGTGTGTTGTGAATGGGGCATCCTGAGGGCAGTCTCGGTCCGCCCCACTCTTCAGTGGAGATCACCGTTGGCCCGTGAGTTGCTGTCCTTTCTGTCCCAAATGACACGAAATATTAACACGCGCCCCGCTGGGGTCCCTGGCGTGACGCGCCCCGCTGGGGGGGCGATTTTCACCCCCCCATCCGTATCTCGTTCCCCACGAAAGCTAAAGGAAAATTACGGGCGGCGTTTGAAAGCTCTCGACAAGACGAAGAGATTTTACACGAATAATTTTTATGCCAGGTCAATATTGAGGTCAGCATAGGTCAAAGAATGTTCCATAGGCTTACAACAGAGCAGTGTACGTTTGTTTCTCTAGATCTGCCCTCAGGGGAGCTAGAGCAAATCTTTATGCATCATTGGATTCCTCTTATCGTGGCGAATCGAATGATGTATAATATGGCATTGTTAGGTCAAATAGTGAAAATGACATGACCTCGAGCTAGGTCAGGGTCACAGAGTGACCTGGTATGGTCATGTTGCATATCAATCGACTTCCCGTGACAATATAAGCACAATACAAGCAAAATGGGAGCTTTATCTCAACTCAGTGAGGAATGCAAGCAAAATGGGAGCTTTATCTCAACTCAGTGAGGAGTTATAGGCAAAACAATCACTCTATGCTCCCATGACCTGATATGACCTTTGAGAGGTCAGATGCTCAAAACCTCAACTTAATGGTCAAGATCGTTGTAAGAGTAGACGATTTGAGGATTTTCAGCTTTATCTATCCAGTATTTGCTGAAAACGAGCCCATTCTATTTTTCACCATAGACTTATAATGGGGTGCCCAAAAAATTGACCCCACCTTAGGTCAATAATATCAAAATTCCGAGATAGCAGATTTGTAGTGCCCTAATGACCTTGTCATATTTTGGAAGTTTCAAACTGATCAGTTCACTGATGTTCCCTGGGCGCCGCTTCAAACTCGTGATTTTAGGTTTTGAGGTCGGATCACTTGACCTTGAATAGCTCCTTGACCTGACATGACCTTAACTAAAAATCTGGTCAGATGTGTCAAATTGATCAGAGATAAGGTACTGTAGGTTTCGTTGTTCTGCGTCTCTTGGTTTTTGAGCTATCTGTGGAAAACCAGGAGGGGTGCGAATATCGCCCCCCAGCGGGGCGCGTATTAAACAACATAAAATAGTCCAGAAACGTGTGACGGGTGACTCGGCCGTACATTTGCCCAGTGGTGATTACAAAGTGTATGTAGCTGCAGGGCCAAACTGAGCATCGGCGTGGTCGTTCGGGGATGGATCTGATCAGTAGTTTTGCTGTTAGTGTGGTTGCTCAGCTGTTTGGGACACCACGCGACACGTCACCCCCCCAACGGGCTGTAAACTCTCGTCTCAGACCCCGGTCACAGCTAGGGAACACACCACGCGACACATCACCCACTAACGGGCCTGTAGACCCTCGTCTCACACCTTGATCACAGCTGGGGACACCGGAACAGCTGGGGACCCCGATCACAGCCAACACTCAGCTGTGCAACACGAATGACAGCACATTTCTTATGAATTGCCTATTGAACAGCGTTTTCGCCCTTGTGTCCACTCACCAGTACATAATCATATGACGAGGTCATTTGATTCTTTTAAATCGCTCATAGCCGCACTGCACGAACGTGTTTAAATGGAATGTACCACTTTCATCATGGGCTTTGAAGTGAGATCGCAGCTTGGTACGGCGTATCGAGGAACCACTACAGGAATATTTTATGTCGCCCAAAGCTCCCTGTTATGATTTCGTTTAGGGTTTCTTAGTTCAGGAAAAAGGACACTAACCTAATGATTGGCTAACCTAATAATTTGCCCTAATTTGAACCAAGAAGTAACTATTTTTCGTGTGATTTCAACAGCTTGATGGGTAAACCCTTCCCACTCATTGAAAATACCATGCTAGTGAGGGAACCATCTTGCCTATTGGGTGACACAAAACTGACTGTGACCATTGTTTCAAAACTGGCTGTTTTCATTGTATTTTATATTGACCGAGAGTCTGTCTGTCTGTCTGCCTGTCATGTTGACTGATCAAACCGTATGATAGGTATTATTATTACTCACTCCCAGATACACGCGGAATGAATATATTTGTTACTGTCATTGCATGACTAGCATAGTATTTTGAACCGTTTTGCATAATTTCCATACCATTGAACGAGTCTGGTGGTTATTTCGAATTCGCCCGATATGTACATGTACTGCGCACATTGAAAGGGCTTTGATAGATGTTTTGAGTACAACGTTGGCTCAGCATTTTCGCTGTGTAAGATTTGATTAAATGCAAACCTGCTTTCAGATACCGTATCTTATACTTTATGGATTGTTGGGATTATTAGTGTTCTTCGTACAAGAATTTCCTTCTGTTGTTAGCGCCGCGGTAAGTTGCCCCTATCGAGGCCTAGACTCCGACGGTGGTCCGCTAACCTTCTTAACCTAACTGGTAGCTATGCTAGATAAATGCAGGAATGTATGGTGTGATTGAATGAATGTATGGATATATGTCACGACCCTTTAAAAAACTGCCCAACTTTTTATAGTAATCACATCAAGATTTTTTGCCATCACGTCAGAAGTCAGAAATCAATGAAAATTTGGTTGTAACTAGTATATTATGCTCAATACATTGCTAAGCTATCCTGATCTTTAGCGTTTTGTTTTTGCACTGTACCTTATCTTCTGCAGGGCTTCCATTTAGCCTAGTGCTTCTTCGCGTGTAACAAGTGTTCAAAACGCCCCCGAAAACGGACTGAGGGACACATAAGGATCCACGGGGGTGTGGGCGGACAAATGGGGCATTTGCCCCGGAACGACCCTCGGCGCCCCCTGAAAGGCCGGCGCCCCCGAAAGGTGGATGGCGCCCCCTTAAGTGTCGCTTCATATCTCACCCCCACCCATAGGATGGTGCCCACCGGATAGATTTTTCCGCCCAAAAGTGGCGCTTCTGGTCCGGATGCCCCCCCTTCCGACCACGTGTCCCCATCAAAGATCCTGGATCTGTATATGCTGAGGGATGGCTCAGATCTTTTCACTAAATGAATATTGAGCACGGTAGTGAACCTGGACCGTTTCATAAAAGGTGACACTTATGCTAGCAGCGCAGAAGTAGCATAACACAGCATAAACGGTGAATAATACACCACCGACTTGTTGAATGAAAATGTGGCATTAAATTCAACTACTTGTGTTATGCTTGAGAAAAATGGTCATTTTTGTGCCAATGTTTATTATTTTTTATGTGAAAAATAATCGAAATGTGAGTTTATTTTTCTGTGACAAAGCTATCGTCAGGTTTGATATTTTTTAAATTAAACTGCACTGTTAGCCGTTGTCTTTCTTGTTTGTTATTTCATGCATCATATGTGTGTATATTTTTAGGGTGCCTATAATGTCGCTAACGTGTCTAATGTTGTTTGCTGTGTGTGTCGAAGATGTACGCGTTCGGAACTTAAGAGCAAAGGCGATTATTCGAAAGAGCTATGTTTGGAAATTGTGCCTAGAAATTACAAAAAAACCTCGAACCCGATGATAGCGTTGTCCTTGTCTCATATTTCGATTGTTCTTTTCCATATCAAAAATAATTACATTGGTATACAAATTATGATTTTCTCAACCTACTCCTTTACATAATGGCACTGCCATAAGCTCTCCGTTTTATTCAATCATACTTGTGATATTCTGCTGGTGTAAATTACACTGGTGGAATGCAGCGCAGAATATTCACAATCTTGTTTCATGAAGGAAGGAGGTAAAACGGACTTTGGATATTTAAAACACGCCTGAAAACTTCCCACCAAGTCGCAGCGTAACTCATTCAGCAACTATAATGTGATGAAATAGCTGCTCTTTCTAAATTTAGATAGTTAAGTTGTGTTTAATTAGGTAAATTGGGAATTTTCAAGACTGGTTCTAAATAGGGTGAATTTTCCCTGAGAACATTATTGACTGGTTTGACACTTTGTATGTTGGCTCACGGTCTACATAGGTTAGTACATAATCAGCATATTTTGGAACAGATAGTCCTTCAGAGATACTTCAGGCAGGGAGACCCATTGAGTCCGTATATCATCCTGTTGGTGATTAGGGTTCTTTAGAAGCGAAGTAGAAGTTCTACCGTGAACAAACACCATCTCTGGATCCCAGTAGTTTTCCGGCGGGTGGCCGTTTAGCAGGTCAATGGTCTTCCCACGACCGCACAACACCACTGGTGCCCTTTGGTGTCCTGAATTTTCTTCAGCTACACCATACTCGTGCGATCAGCTCGTTATGTGTTGAGTGGCTGGGCTGTCCACGTGGACGGATTCGAAGCCGATTTTACGATCTTCCAGGACCTGACCACGCCTGTGATTGATAATAAACTTCATCATATCGCTACTACAGACGATACTGAAGTCAAGTTGAAGATGCGCACTGAAAAATCAGCATCTCGAGCTACCGGGATATTTAGTCTGGAATCTGTGTGGAAGGCTCCAAAAGTGGGAAATGGTCTTCCCGGACCAAACATCGGCCCTGGTGACACTCCTACATATCCTTCAGCTACATCAAAACCGTTGTGGGATCGGCTGCTTGCTCACCAAATGACTGTACTTGCTTCTCGGACGGATCTGAAGCCGAGTTCACGGTCTTAAGGGACTGTACCATTCCGTCGACCTCGCCATAACCGCCTCTGCAGACGGCTCTGAAGCCAAGTTCACGGTCTTAAGGGACCGAGTACCATTCCGTCGACCTCACGCGTATAGTCCCGCCTCTGCAGACGTCTCTGAAGCCAAGTTCACGGTCTTCAAGGGACAGTACCATTCCGTCGAACCTCGCCGTAACCGCCTCAAATGCAGACGGCTCTGAAAGCCAAGTAAAAATCACGATCTTAAGGGACAGTACCATTCCGTCGACCTCGCCGTAACCGCCTCAGCAGACGGGGCTCTGAGGCCACAGTTCACGGTCTTAAGGGACAGTACCATTCCATCGACCTCGCCGTAAGCGCTTCTGCAGACGGCTCTGAAGCCAAGTTGACCACATACTCTGATATACTATACTCCGTTATCTTCGATATACTCCGTTTCTTCATATTCACAAGCACATCGTACTTATTGAAAATTTCATGTTAAAGAGCGAGCCATTATTGCTATATACCTTTTTTACTTTTAATTTACCTGTTGCACATGTCGGTAAATTCCAAAGAGATAAAGGCGATGTATTTTTAAGGAAATAATCGATTAAAGTTAGAATATTGAATGCCGATGTTGGCTCTAGGTACAAGCTAGTTTATGTTGTTATTGTGTTCAAGGTTATTATTTTGCAGACACTGCAAACACATTGCATTGATGACATCCTAAATTCTATGAAAAAAGCTGCATTTGTTCTGGCCGAACCCGGTGAAAGCAAGTTTGTTTCTAAATTTCCAGACTTAATTTGTCCATAAACAGTCCTTTTTAGATGAATTAAAGAGTGACACATTCTCTTTAATGATGCCAGGGCTTTGTTTACCATAGCATCACTGACTGAAACTGGCGTGTCGCCATTTACGTACCGACGCAACACGACCATATCCATGTGTGTCGTTAAATTATTTACGAAACCCCGTGTTAGCAATGTTTCTGTAGCGGCGGTACTAACAACGACAGCTTCTGCTGGTCGCCGACAGATGGCAGGAGCGCCGGCGCACCCGCAGCAGCGCGCACCCCGGCCGAAGCAAGGCTTGGCCAGGCGTGGCTGCTCTTGTCCGCCCCCAGTCTGGTTTGATGGCGTGGATCCTGCGCTTCTCGCGGACCGTGAGATGTGCGCCTTCTGCCTTCGACTGAAAGAGAAAGAACAGAAGAGGAGCGACCAGGAGGCCGAAATAGAGAAGAGAGCAGAGGAAGAAAAGGCAACACTCCGAAAAGCTAGGACGCCGCAGTACGTACCCTTGCTGGCCATATACCTCCGGGAATTTAGCTAGCTCAAAATCTCACGCTTAAGCTTCGTGGTGGCTGAAATGTGTCTTAACTGCCCATTATACCGTCATTCGTAACCATTTTCATCAAATGGACAGGGAAGTGGTGCGGGACATGTGAGTAATGCAGTTTGTTTTCTTATTTGACGTTACTTACGTTGCCGTGCTGTATGGGTGATGCTGTCATGTTCCCAAACTTTATCCCTAACCAAAGATAGCTTTATTACCGACCAACAAAAAGATCATTTGGAATGCCCCTGCCCGAAAAACATCCGTTGACGTTTTCTCCATAAATATGGCATTCAGGAATCAATGCCATTTGGAAAATATGTATTTTCGAATGAGTTTACTCACTTTGCTGAACGTTTTTAATCCATTGCTTTTATCGATATCAGTTTAGGTTGGAACAGATTGTTAACGCGAAAGTGAACACCAAATGTCGCTAGAATTGTTAGATTATTTTGGTCGTTTGATCACCAATTGGCCCAGCGTCTTGATTTTATAGCTTCATCAGGGGCTCCAATATTCGAAATGTAATAAAAAACAATTTAAATGCAATTCAAAAGCACAAAAGATTTAAGCATGTAGCACATTTTATCACATCACACTTCGAATACAAACTTTATATTCGAAGTGTGATTTGATTAGAACTGTGTAAATTGTTAAAGTAATCTAACAATTCTAACGTGGTGTGGCCACTTACGCGTTGATTTCGTCGATTCATTGTGGAATTTAAATAGGTGTTGAATTTTGACACTCGCAGCACACCTTCCCTAATTTATAACTTGAAGGTAATGTGACGCTCTCATAACGGGATTTGAATTTAAATAACCATGTTGGGTGTCATATGACATACGTTATCGGTACGCCCTAAACCCTAAAAATGATGACGGTGATGATCATACCATGTGAAAGAGCAGACGGAGAAATAACTTGATCGATATTGCATTTTTCCTATGGTTTCCTGCTCACGGAGAAAAACGGTAAAAATCCACCCTTTGTTGACCCCGTCCCTCCGGTTGATCACGTTGCATGATGCGACCATTAGTAACCATGGTGATGTGACTTAATACTCAAGATCCGCTCTGCGTATAACAGTTCTTTTCTGAACCTCTTCAAAAGTTATGCGCTTAGCGCTACTTCGGTACAGGCAATTATAAATTCATATAACTTGCTTGAGTGGCATTGCCTGGCCATGGTGGGTGGTGTGCACAGGCCCTCCCATTACCTGACCATGGACTGAGAGATGGTGGGTGGTGTACACAGGCCCTCTCATTACCTGACCATGGACTGAGAGATGGTGGGTGGTGTACACAGGCCCTCCCATTACCTGACCACGGACTGAGAGATGGTGGGCGGTGTGTACAGGCCCTCCCATTACCTGGCCATGGACTGTGAGATGGTGGGCGGTGTGTACAGGCCCTCCCATTACCTGACCACGGACTGTGAGATGGTGGGTGGTGTACACAGGCCCTCCCATTACCTGACCATGGACTGAGAGATGGTGGGCGGTGTGTACAGGCCCTCCCATTGCCTGACCACGGACTGTGAGATGGGTGGTGTACACAGGCCCTCCCATTACCTGGCCATGGACTGAGAGATGGTGGGCGGTGTGTACAGGCCCTCCCATTGCCTGACCACGGACTGTGAGATGGTGGGTGGTGTACACAGGCCCTCTCATTACCTGGCCATGGACTGTGAGATGGTGGGCGGTGTGCACAGGCCCTCCCATTATCTCGCCATGGACTGTGAGATGGTGGGCGGTGTGCACAGGCCCTCCCATTCTCGCCATGGACTGAGAGATGGTGGGCGGTGTGTACAGGCCCTCCCATCTCCTCCATGGACTGAGAGATGGTGGGTGGTGTACACAGGCCCTCTCATTACCTGACCATGGAATGAGAGATGTTGGGTGGTGTGTACAGGCCCTCCCATTACCTGACCACGGAATGAGAGATGGTGGGTGGTGTGTACAGGCCCTCCCATTACCTGGCCATGGACTGTGAGATGGTGGGCGGTGTGTACAGGCCCTCTCATTACCTGGCCATGGACTGTGAGATGGTGGGTGGTGTGTACAGGCTCTCCCATTACCTGACCACGGACTGTGAGATGGGTGGTGTACACAGGCCCTCTCATTACCTGACCATGGACTGAGAGATGGTGGGCGGTGTACACAGGCCCTCTCATTACCTGACCATGGACTGAGAGATGGCGGGCGGTGTGTACAGGCCCTCCCATTACCTGGCCATGGACTGTGAGATGGTGGGCGGTGTACACAGGCCCCTCCCATTACCTGACCATGGACTGAGAGATGGTGGGCGGTATGTACAGGCCCTCCCATTACCTGACCACGGACTGAGAGATGGTGGGCGGTGTGTACAGGCCCTCCCATTACCTGACCACGGACTGAGAGATGCTGGGCGGTGTGTACAGGCCCTCCCATTACCTGGTCATGGACTGAGAGATGGTGGGCGGTGTGTACAGGCCCTCTCATTACCTGGCCATGGACTGTGAGATGGTGGGCGTGGGCCGGGACGGCGTCGACAGCATGCTGGCACGCGTCTCCATTGTCAACGCGCTCGGCCAGCCCGTTTACGACAAGTTCGTGAAGCCGAAGGAGAGGGTGACCGACTACAGGACGGCCGTGTCCGGTGTTCGTCCCGCCGACCTGGCCAAAGGTCAGTGCATCGATGGGTGGCTGAGATATGGGCGCCTCTGTGTCGCCGGGCCGCGCTTTCTGACTTATATTTCGTATCTGCCGGTCTTGTAAGTCGGTAACTTCCATAGGGCGCTCTTGCGCGGTCTTCTTAAGATCGAGTAGGGGAACCATGTGGTTCCCACCTGTTGCGTAGGCTCTGATTACTGCTGTTGTGCAGATTGTGATTGCCCGACCAACGCCGCCGTTGTCCGGCAGGGGAAGTGTTTGAGACAGTGCAGTCTGTTGTTGCCCGGCTGACGCCGCCGTTGTTCGGCAGGGGAAGTGTTTGAGACGGTGCAGTCTGTTGTTGCCCGGCTGACGTTGCCGTTGTCCGGCAGGGAAAGTGTTTGAGACGGTGCAGTCTGTTGTTGCCCGGCTGACGTTGCCGTTGTCCGGCAGGGGAAGTGTTTGAGACGGTGCAGGCGGAGGTGGCCGCGCTGCTGCGGGGCCGTGTACTGGTGGGACACGCCGTACAAAACGACCTGCGTGTGCTGCTGCTCAGTCACCCGAGGCGTCACACACGCGACACCGCCAGGTCAGTGTCACAGTACTTAGGTCAGTTACAGTCAACACCACAGTCAACACCGCCAGGGCAGTCACAAACACCGCCAGGTCAGTTACAGTCAACACCGCCAGGTCAGTCACAGTCGACACGGCCAGGTCCGTCACATTCAACACTGCCAGATCAGTCACAGTACTCAGGTCAGTCACAGTCAACACCGACAGGTCAGTCTCTGTGGTTATGTTGTCGGAGGCGAGAGAAAGACTGAGTCGAGACCAACCATGTATTCTAATTTTATCCTTGTTATATACACTCGCTCAAACCGACGAAACGAATTCCTGGCACACACACATACACTCGTGACACACACTCTAATTTTAGGACTGGAACTCAACACTCTACAACACAGTCAACACCGCCAGGTGAGTCAAACGCAACACCACCAGGTCAGTCACAGTCAACACCAACGGGTCAGTCACAGTCAACACCGCCAGGCCAGTCACAGTCAACACCAACAGGTCAGTCACAGTCAACACCGCCAGGTCAGTCAAAAACAACACCGCCAGGTCAGTCACAGTCAACACCAACAGGTCAGTCACAGTCAACACCGCCAGGTCAGTCAAACACAACACCGCCAGATCAGTCACAGTCAGCACTGCCAGGTCAGTCACAGTCAACACTGCCAGGTCACAGCCAACACTGCCAGGTCACAGCCAACACTGCCAGGTCAGTCACAGTCAACACCAACAGGTCAGTCACAGTCAACACCGCAAGGTCAGTCACAGTCAACACCAACAGGTCAGTCACAGTCAACACCGCCAGGTCAGTCAAACACAACACCGCCAGATCAGTCACAGTCAGCACTGTCAGGTCAGTCACAGTCAACACTGCCAGGTCACAGCCAACACTGCCAGGTCACAGCCAACACTGCCAGGTCAGTCACAGTCAACACCAACAGGTCAGTCACAGTCAACACCGCCAGGTCAGTCACAGTCAACACCAACAGGTCAGTCACAGTCAACACCGCCAGGTCAGTCAAACACAACACCGCCAGATCAGTCACAGTCAGCACTGCCAGGTCAGTCACAGTCAACACTGCCAGGTCACAGCCAACACTGCCAGGTCACAGCCAACACTGCCAGGTCAGTCACAGTCAACACCAACAGGTCAGTCACAGTCAACACCGCCAGGTGAGTCAGACACAACACCGCCAGGTCAGTCACAGTCAACACCAACAGGTCAGTCACAGTCAAAACCAACAGGTCAGTCACAGTCAACACCGCCAGGTCAGTCAAACACAACACCGCCAGATCAGTCACAGTCAGCACTGCCAGGTCAGTCACAGTCAACATTGCCAGGTCACAGCCAACACTGCCAGGTCACAGCCAACACTGCCAGGTCACAGCCAACACTGCCAGGTCAGTCACAGTCAACACCAACAGGTCAGTCACAGTCAACACCGCCAGGTGAGTCAGACACAACACCGCCAGGTCAGTCACAGTCAACACCAACAGGTCAGTCACAGTCAAAACCAACAGGTCAGTCACAGTCAACACCGCCAGGTCAGTCAAACACAACACCGCCAGATCAGTCACAGTCAGCACTGCCAGGTCAGTCACAGTCAACATTGCCAGGTCACAGCCAACACTGCCAGGTCACAGCCAACACTGCCAGGTCAGTCGCAGTCAACACCAACAGGTCAGTCACAGTCAACACCGCCAGGTGAGTCAAACACAACACCACCAGGTCAGTCACAGTCAACACCAACAGGTCAGTCACAGTCAACACCGCCAGGTCAGTCAAACACAACACCGCCAGATCAGTCACAGTCAGCACTGCCAGGTCAGTCACAGTCAACACTGCCAGGTCACAGCCAACACTGCCAGGTCAGTCACAGTCAACACCAACAGGTCAGTCACAGTCAACACCGCCAGGTGAGTCAAACACAACACCAACAGGTCAGTCACAGTCAACACCAACAGGTCAGTCACAGTCAACACCGCCAGGTCACAGTCAACACTGCCAGGTCAGTCAAACACAACACTGCCAGGTCAGTCACAGTCAGCACTGCCAGGTCCATTGAAGTCCTCAGATCAGTCACAGTCAACACCACCAGGTCAGTCACAGTCAACACCAACAGGTCAGTCACAGTCAACACCGCCAGGTCCGTCAAACAAACACCGCCAGGTCAGTCACAGTCAGCACTGCCAGGTCAGTCACAGTCAACACCAACAGGTCAGTCACAGTCAACACCGCCAGGTCAGTCAAACACAACACTGCCAGGTCAGTCAAACACAACACCGCCAGGTCAGTCACAGTCAGCACTGCCACGTCACAGCCAACACTGCCAGGTCAGTCAAACACAACACTGCCAGGTCAGTTACAGTCAGCGCTGCCAGGTCCGTCGAAGTCCTCAGATCAGTCACAGTCAACACCACCAGGTCAGTCAAACACAACACTGCCAGGTCACAGCCAACACTGCCAGGTCAGTCAAACACAACACTGCCAGGTCAGTCACAGTCAGCACTGCCAGGTCTGTCGAAGTCCTCAGATCAGTCACAGTCAACACCACCAGGTAAGTCACAGTCAATACTGCCAGGTCAGTCACAGTCAGCACTGCCAGGTCACAGTCAGCACTGCCAGGTCACAGTCAACACCTCTAGGTCAGTCACAGTCAACACCGCCAGGTCAGTCACAGTCAACACCGCCAGGTCAGTTACAGTCAGCACTGCCAGGTCAGTCACGATCAACACCACCAAGTCAGTCACATTCAACACCGCTAGGTCAGTCACAGTCAACACCGCTAGGTCAATCACAGTCAACACCACCAGGTCAGTCACAGTCAACACCGCCAGGTCAGTCACAGTCCTCAGATCAGTCACAGTCAACACCGCCAAGTCAGTCGCAGGCAACACCGCCAGGTCAGTCGGCCACTGGCCAGTGCTCAGCCCAATGTTTACGGAGGATACATGAGTAGGTAGTATGTCCAGGGAACTGACCAAAAAGGGACCACAAATCTTGAGAAGGTTGAACAAAATCGTACCAGGCCAGCTGCTCGTGTATCTGGGTTAAATGAGTGTCGTGACGTGCGAACTAAATGTTAAAGTGTGAAGTGTTTTGGACCTTGTGCTGTGTTCCCTCGGTAGCAGCTCGCATGTAAGGCATGATCCGAACTAAGTTTACCTTTAGTGATCTCTAATGATCTTTGGAAGTCTTTCTGACCTCTTTGGTGAGCTTTGGTGACCTCGATGGGCGAGCATTGCTCGTGGTACCCTAGGTTTAACTTTTTATGATGGAACCAAATTTTGGAGACCGTATATGATTGTGGTGATATTTTTAGTACCGACTTCACTCGAATTCAGCATCCAAAACTACCCGCTCGAAGTCAAAGTTAGACATTTTAGGCTTCTTTGTTGTCTGACTGTTAGTGGCCTTTGACCTCTCCTTACTTGTTTCTTAGATAGGACATATGGGTGAATGGTATATGAATGAAAGCTCAAATGTCTTCTGATCACCTTAATGACTATATGATTGTGCAGTGCGCGATTAGATACTAGATATCCTGGGCAATATCAGCCTGAGCAGCGAATTTGTGGCTGAAGACAACATATATTTATGTACGTTTGGACAACATGGCCTGCTTGTCGACGTGTATTCTTAACTTTTTATATGATAGTATTATCTCGATGAACAAGCTCATTTTGACATTCCTTTCGAACAGACCTTATATGAGGTCTGTGGCGGCGGGTACACTGGCGGATCTAGGGGGAGGCATTAGGGTTATGCCCCCCCCCCGAATGCTCGAAACCAGTGGGCCAACATATATTTTGCCCCTCCCCCAATTAGTCGTGTTATGCATAAGAAAGAATACAGGAAAAAGAGCTCGTGCAAAAAATCGGCGCCGCTGAAGTTCGACTTGCTGCTCCATGTTATGCTCATATGAAGGGAAATATCGTAAAATAAGCAGAGCTGTTAACTATATAAAAACTGGCACTATTGACCGTTTCAACGCAGCAGATACAAAGTTATTATGGGGCTGCTCCAGTCCCTCCTCTACAAAAGGCGGAGGCTTTGCTGCCAGGGATATCGTGGGTCGAAATAAATTAGTGAATTTGGCTCAGAAAGAGCCATGAAATGTTCGTTCAATGATTAATTTCACAGCAATGAAAGTAGGTTGGTATTTGTAGGCGTTAGTAGGTTAGCGGAAGTAGGCTTGTGAAGGCGGAGGTGAAGTGGAACACCGACAGGATTTTACCTGAAAGAGATCCTGCTTCCCAGTGAAGTCGGGTGTTTTTGAGGGAGCGTGGAAGGAAAACTACTGCTCCGATTCGTTTAAAAGGCACTGTTCGAAGGCTCTCGAAAAGACGTATCCAGGGCTGGTTCTCGAATATTTCTAGGGCCTTGACCCACTGCCACCCCACTGGCGCAACGCTGTTTGTTTAGGTTGGAGGCTTTCCCGTCGACATGGGTTCAGACACCCCTGAAGTCGAGATCTGGATCTGCCAGTGGGTGGGTATTGTTTTTGACATTTGGACAATTCCGTGTCACTTCGATCAAGGAAGTCCTCGACCCCCTCTGATTTTAATAAAAACTTGTACTTTGCTTCCAACTGGTGTTACAAGGCTACATGCAATTTTTTCATGCTCCAGTGCCCCATAGGGTCGATCTGGAGGTCATCAAAAGCCCCTAGTTTTTTTCCTTCAATTCTGTAAAGACATTTCCGTTATTGACAAAGATTGGTTAACGAAATTTGGCATAGTTGCTAACAAACTTTGGACCATCCTGTAACCATTCCAATATTTTACTTGACTCAAGCCTGACCCCTAACCATACCAGGTTAAAGTCGCCAAATTTATTTTATTTATTCAAAATAATCGCCAAACAGATAAAATCCACTCACAGGCGAAGTAAAAACATTAAGACTATCTAATCACAAGAATCGAGACGGTGTACTTCCTAAAAACGGTAAAAGTTTAAATATATAAATATAGAAAACACAGAAACATAAAAAGAAATAAGAGCTAATAGTGCAGTTCCTATCGAGCATTTACAAATCTCACCACACATGTCTTGAAAGTATTAAAATCATCAAAAAGAAGCCGGCCCCGGAAGCGGCTAGAAATGTGTTCATACCTCTCGGCACCCTACAGAAAAGCCCTCCGCTGACAGTGCTGACACGGCGCGGCGCTCAGCGGAGAGTCGCAAGGAGCGAGTGAGTCGGGGTGGGATATGCAACGGGAAAGAATTTCCGGGATCATCTCTACAGCACATACCTGGAGCATAGCGTACTCTACACAGATGGCTCCAGGAGTGGAAATGGCACTGGATGCGCGTTCGTAACCGAGAATGTGGAAAGGTCATTCACATTACCTGGGAGTGCATTGGTTTTTACTGCCGAACTGTACGCTTTATTTCGTTGAGAACACGCCGCCGCGTAATCTTCTCAGATTCACTTTCATCGCTACAAGCGCTGAGTGCGTTCGAAACTCACCCAACATCTTCCTATGTTTTAGAACTTATTAGACTCAGACTCTACAGAGCACACTGCCATGGGAAAAGCGTCACAATTGCTTGGGTGTTTAGCCATGTGGGGATACCTGGAAATGAACGTGCTGACAGGTGTGCCAAAGCGGCAGCCCAGGGTGTCGTACCGACTGGCTTAGGTGTGTCGTTCTCGGATTTTTACCAAAATATCGGTGATCATGTTAACCAAATATGGCAGCGCACCTGGGACGAAGACCCCAAAGGCTCCAAGTTGCGGGCGCTGAAATCCAAAATAGGGATATGGCAGTCGGCAGGTGCTGGCTGTAGGAGGGACGAGGTGATTCTGACCAGGCTGCGCATTGGTCATACGCACGCCACACACTCACACCACCTTGGCGGTGACGGCCCGCCGACGTGTCAACGTTGCGGTGACCGACTGACGACTAGGCATGTGCTGATTGACTGTCGCGACTATGAGATCGAAAGAGCGCGTTATCTGCCGGGTGCCCCCCACTATGGAGGCGCTCTGTGGAGAATCCCGATCAGTGGATATCTGCAACATCGTCTTATTCCTGAACAGTGTGAACTTTAACGTCATATACGCTCCAAGTCGCCCCACCGTGTGAGCAGCTAACACCTGGTGTCGAAATGGTTTAGGGAACCTATGTTTGTGTTTTATATCTTGTTTTTCTACGTTTTACTTCTGACAAGTGTTTGTATCTGTTCGCGCGTGGATTCACTCACTTCCGACCTACCGATGTGTATGTGCAGGGGCTAAGCCGATGTTTTACGTACCATTTTTGGTGTTTTAGATGACGTTGCTGACACTGCTCCCCGATGCTGCTTGCTTTTAAACTAGGAACAAGGACATAGATATGGGCGCAAAATGATTGTCGCCGTCGACGCGCCCTTAAACCCCACTCATGATGATGATAATGTACCTTATAACTGGCACTCTAGCAATCTTTGGCCGGGGAATGAGGGATGACCTTGACAAAAGACCGTTGACATTGACCTCATCATTGAGTAACTGTTATCATTGAGTAACCGTTATATCACGATGTTCTAAATATTTTTAAAATTAGCAGCCTGTCCCAGAGGAGGCTCCAGTATGATGTATGCTTTGTTTTTACAATTATTTTCGGGAAAGTTGACTCCGCCCCCCCGGCCCCCCTGCTCGGAGCGTTCCCCTTACATGTACCTCAGCGGCGAACCAGGTCTATGAAAGAGCAATTGCTCCATGTTCCGATGGCACGCGTGGAAGCAATAAGGCGTGGTTTGTTTTCGCGGGCGGCGCTGTGTTTTAACAGTCATGTTGCGCGATATCCGGAAGCCGACACTTTCAATTCAACATTTGCAGCTTTTAAATCGAGTGTCAAGAAATGTCTAGAAACACATACGAAGCCATCCACTTTGAATGTTTAAAGGGCGGTAGATTTATTTGTTTCCGTGAGGTGAAGTGCAGTATTTTTCCTGTTCCTTTTATAATTTGCACCTGTACGATTTTACAGTCTTATTATCTTCCGTGTCTCATGTTTTTTCTACTAAAGTTCAATTATAAACAGGTTTAGAAGCCTTAGTTACTTCAATAAGGTCGCAACACTCCCCGCTCCCTTGTTTTTTTAATCATGCCATACAACTTAATGCTAATAGATTATCCCTGTGGTCCCCCGAAAAGATAGATGAACTATTAACATTCGAGGGAACCACAGGGGTCAGAGTAAGGGTATTTGGGGGTTATTTCTATAAAGAAATAAAAACTGCTACAAAAGACAAGCGAGATAGTTAGAAACGAGCATTTCTTCCAGCGAAAGAGGAAAAGAAGAATATATTTTGGCACATTTCCAGGCTAGCTAGTTACCTTGCTGTTCTCTCTACTTGTCGATGAAATAATTTCTGACATGGCCCTTTAAAATATGTTTTTGTAGTGGAACTTCATTAATACTTGGAAAAATTGAACATACAATTGTATTCCATACTTTAGGAGCTGAACATGACAAAGAGAACTTTCGGTAGTTTGTAGCTGCAAATGGAACACGAAATGCAGAGTCAGACGGGTTTGGTTAGGATAACGCCGGTGAAAAAGTGCCGAGATAACTTCTGGCATCAACTGGTTCAAGACTTTTGATAAGATTATAATTTTCTGTTCAAGACCAATGTCATAGATTTTTGATAACTCGTATTCAATAAATAAAGCATTTAAGGGATGGAAAAATGTTTTTTTAGCGATTATCCTTACTGCCCTTTTTGAAGCCTAAAAATCCTATCTAATTTTGATCTGTAGTTACTCCCCCAAATAACAGCACAATATTTCAAATGTGGAGGAACTAGATTATTATAAAGACATAAAAGTTGACGGGAGTTCAAATAATATTTCACCCTTGACAATAGGCCTATGCTCCTACTTATCAATGCCTCTATACTAGTAATGTGTTTCTCCCATTTTAAATATTCATCTAGCGAAACCCCTAAATATTTCAAAACCTTTTCCCTGAATATATTAACACCATTTAATTTAACCTCAATGTCATCAATACAACTTCTAGAATATATTTGATAATGTGATTTTCAGGATTTAGTGATAAGCGATTTTCATGAAACCAGTTAGTTTCTTTGGGTAGGAGGATATTTATTTGCTACTGTAAGTTTTCTCTGTTCTTGGCAGAAATTATTAAAGCTGGATCATCAGCAAAGTGAGAAGATTTTCAGATATTCGAAATACGGTAAAGATCATTGACATAAATGATAAAGAGGAGAGGGCCAAGAATCGATCCCTGAGGAACTCCCATTTCCTTTTTTATATCCGAAAATGTTTTATTAACTCTGGTTACTTGCTGCCTGTTTGATAAATATGAACATGATATTTGATAAGGTTTTCCCCTTATTCCAATAAATTTATTTTTTCAACAGAATGTCACAGTAAACAGTATCAAAAAATTTTTGAGGTCCAAAAATATTCCACAATATATATCACCATCTTCTAAAGACTTGGTTACAGTATCATATAAATGGGCTATGGGCATATAGGTACTATGGTGTTTTCTGAAACCAAATTGTAATGTGTAAAGTATATTTTTATCATTCAAGTATTCGATCAAATAACTTTGTACAAGTTTTTTTCTAAAATTTTGGAGAAAACTGGAAGGAGAGATATAGGCCGGTAGTTTGTAAACTGATCCTTTTCACCTGATTTATATATTGGCGTAACTGTCGCTACTTTAAGCATTTCTGGGAACACAGCTGATGATAGACAAAGGTTGAAAAAATGAGTTAATTGATTTAAGCAGCTTGTATACGTTGATCTAAGAATATGTGTGTTAATTTTGTCCATTCCCCCTCCAACCAGATTCAAAGAGTTGGTTATGTTCTCAACTTGTTCAGTACTTGTAGCAGGAGAAGCATTAAAGGTTTCATAATTTCGGGGATCCAAAAAATCTAGGGCATTGGTGTCTGTTGTAGGAATATCTCTCTCTAATTTGATTCCAATGGAGCAAAAAAGTCATTAAAGCCATTAGCTATCTCATCACCAGTGATATAAGAATCATCTTTGTTTTTGAAAGTAGATGGATACGTACTACTTTTACTACTTCGTCGTTTATTTACTATCTCGTTCAATAACTTCCAGGTTCCTTTGCTGTTTCCTTTATTTTCCTCAAACGATTCTTGATAATATCTCCTTTTTCCATCCTTAATCAAATGTGTCAGTATATTTCTATCTGTTTTGGACTTTTGTTCTAATTCTATCAGCTCAGTATGAGTAGCATTTTTTCTTTTTTAGTACATACTTCATGTATAGCTTATTTTTGTAGTTTATACAAGCCAATATTCCAGGAGATATCCACGGTTTTATAGGCGTTCTTCTTCTTCTAGGGGTAAAACTTTTTGAAAAAGTATTTATTCCAGTCTTAAATGTGTTTATGAGCGTTGCACATGCCTCATTTGGATCTGTAATAATATGAAAATTTCTAAGTTTGTCCGTCAAATAGGCATTCAGTTGGTCAGTCTTTGATGTATCAAACATTGTAATGACATCTTTATTCCTATAATTTCCTGTGTGATAGTTAAGTGTCATAAAAATAGGAAAATGGTCTGAAATAGCATGGATTATAATACGTAATCTATCAACTTGAGATAATTGATTGATTAAAAAATTATCCAAAAGGGAGGGCTCCTGGTTAATGGGTCTTCTTTTCGGTTTTGATATGGCCGGCAAAAAATTGTATCCAGCCAAGAGATACAAAAATGAATAATAATACTTTAATAATGAATAATAAGCTTTTGAACTGATATTCCTTCTTTATATGATAGCTCCACAAATGTAGATTCCGGAACAATATCTTCTGAGTCTTTTCTAGCCGTACTTTCACATGTTTTGCTCACATAAATCGCAGTACCACCTCCATGGTTTGTTCTCCTACTGGTTGCATACATAGCGTAATTATCATTTTCAAAATATTTTTCAATTTCCTTTTTCAACCAGGTTTCAGCTTCGCATATCACTTTGCAATCTATTCCTGAAGTGTATAATAATGAATGCATTTCGTCAAATTTGTTTCTGATTGACCTAGTGTTTAAATGAGGCATTGATAATCTATTTTTATTTCCTGAAACTGGAAGACATTGTGTACAACATACGTACATTGTGATGAAACTCTTATAAAAGATGAATCGAAAGTACCATCATCCTCCAAGAATGTAAATTTAAAAGAATTTTTTCTTCGCTCATCCTGCTTTCTTTGAAAAAAGAGTATTTTCCTTGTTTTCAATATTCAAATTCTGAACTTTCAACGAGATACATTGGATCCGGCTTTGTTGTCATAAATATGTCTCAGAAGGGCTCATCAATATTAGGAAAAATAGAAAGCACAAATATGAGGAACTAATAACACAGTCTGCCTGAGTGCATAACAATACCCATCATCTAGGAACAGCCCATTGAACAATAATACAAACATAATATACCCACTAGCAACCTCCTTCCTTCCTTCCTCCTCACCCACTAGATATTTTAAAGAAACATCAACTGAACATTTGCTACCACTTAGCTTTCCTTCTCTGGGACTTTCTTTGTCTGACTGTCATTCATGCAATGTTGACCTCGACTTCAGCTATAATTGTGTGCATACCTGTCGCTTATTATGCTCAATAAACAATAAACCTTAACTATGAAGTAATAGCATACCATACGTAATGCCATCTGATCGGAACATTGGGGTCAGTAACCGTGACAATGCTTGGTATGACCTTGACCTGTGAGCTTTACCTGACATTGACCTTCATGCAAGGTCTCCGTGACATGAAATCCCGATTATATGACGTTATTACGTCACAACTCGGTGCACAGTGCTGGCGAACTGGTGGGACCGCGCGATTACAACAGCCCCAAAATATAGGCCTGGTTTTGCAGGCCTATAATTAAAATAGTAACAATTTATTTCCAAGATTCCTTCACCAATCGACGCGCTCATGATTTCTCTAAAATGTATTCAAGCAGCGTTTTCCGGCTGCGAATGGTTTTCCGATTAAAAAAATAGGTGGTGGATATTTTAGGACCCCCTCCACTGCACGTGTTAATGGGTCTATTGGCGTTCCCTTCCCCCTTGTGCGATTGTTGGCCACAGTCAGCAGTCAGAACATACACTTTTTTCTCAGATGCAGTCTCCCTCGTGCTCACCGAATTTACCAAGTATCCTCAAGAAAAAGGAGAGGCAAGCAGTAACCGGACTTCCCCCCCCGAGTTCAGCGTTCCGTCAAGCAGGCAAAACGTTGGCGAAGCCATATGATCCGTGCTGTTGGTGCGTCGCAAGCCCCAAAACTGATTTAACTGGTGCTCTCTTCTGATTGCTCTCTCAACACCAATCGGTCCGCCGGCAGTTACAAGCCGTTCCGGAAGATGTTCAACGGGGCGATACCGAGCCTGAAGCGGCTGGCACAGCGGCTGCTGGCCGTCGACATCCAGCGGGGCGAGCACGACTCGGTGCAGGACGCCCGCGCCACCATGCAGGTACGGTGTCCCAGAAGGCCGCGCTTCGGCCTCCTGTGGGCGGGGACACCCACTAACTATTGTCTCTCACACGCCATGAGCTCAACCTAATGTCCCGTTCATTCTCCGTGTCTTCAATAACCGTTTTGTGATTTAGGCTGTTGTGTAATTCTGCCTCATCATAATCTGTTTATCCTCGTTGAATAATGCACAATGCTAGTGAGCAATTCCAGCACCAATCGACCAGGCAAATGGCAAATCTACACGGTACCTCTTAGATTTTCTTCAAAATAATTTTATAGGGTTCCCATGGGCCCTAAAGACGAATCTGAAAGTTTTGCTCGATCGGAGTAAAACTTTAGAAGTTATTGCCTCCGGAATTATTTGAAAATCTGCTAACGTGCATTTTTTAGGTGACCATAAAACCCACAGAGACTGATGAACTATGCATTAAATATACATTTTCCTGTCTGAAATGAGCCGTAGAACTCGAATCTGAATTCCGTTTGACCCTAGGTCAAATTTGAAGAAAAAATGTGATTTGACCTTGACCTAAGGTCACATTCAAAATTTGCTGGTACACCTTTTGTTCAAAATAGAATGTTCCAAATTAAAGATTGAACTTTTCTCCTTTCATTAAAATAGGTTAGAACATCCGTTTTTTATATCTGCTTGTGTCTTTAACACGCACAGTGGAGGGTGGTCTGGCGTCAAGGAAGAGGGTCCCAAAATGCCTCTCCTGAGATCTTGCCAATTAAGAGGGTTAGAAAAACGCACTTTTCGGGTTTTGTGAGGGCTGTAGAATGTTTTATTCTAGCTAGATTTTATGAACCTAGACCAGTATTCTCAAGGTCAAATGAGGTATAGAGGTCAAATGTAGGCCGTACCGGACACTTAGCGAAATGCCGTTATTGTGCGAAACAAAGTTGCGAATACAATTTGAGCGGGCAAATTTCATAAAGGGAAGATATAGATTGTTCTCTGGAATATTTCGGTCGAGGTCGATCAATGTAATTAACCAATGACGCCACAACGTGAGATATTTCCATAATGGATGTATGTACATATTTTGAAGCTTGCAAAGAAGCAACCATTAGGCAAACAATGAGTTTGGCCTTAACCCACGGTCTTGGGTCTGCGACCAGGAAGTTAGCATTCAGTAACCTCAGCTGTAACGTCAAAACATCATACACGTATCACCAGGGAACGTCATGTGACCGTAAGCTCTGGGATCAACAATTGCGATCATATTTATATGACCTTGGTCTGTGACCTATGATCTAGTGAAGTGATCTTAACATACAACCTTGGTAATACTACGTTTTCATCGCACAGCTAGGTCTGCAATGCATTTGAACTGGTGTGACCGCAGATTATGGCTATTTAGGAATATATGTCTGATTTTGTAAGCCTATATAGGTCAGTCAGTGCGTAAACATAGTGGACCGATTTCCAAAGTTCTTTCCCCAATTAACTCGCTCATCGTATTGTTTTTCTGCCATGAAGGGTTTCTGACCACATCGGGCAATTATGCTTAAACCCTGTTCAACTGGATAAACTGCTTAAACTCTGTCCGACTGGGTGTTAATGCTCATTACAGTGCTTTAAAGGATGACAATGACTCGTCGCTGGGGCTTCGACAGTATATTGGACATGTAGTGGGACGAAACGGTGATACAATAGGAGTAGTGCTCAGAAGTCTGGTGAAAGCCAAAAAAGCAATCGTGGTTTCCCGTGTTCATATATAGAACTCGCCTATCGCGTCAATTCAAATAATTTTTTTCTGCATCAGACCGAAGCAAGCATTTGCGACTAGTGAGTTAGAACTATAGCAATACTACCTCCTGGACGACATCTTTGCGCGATTTTACTCTCTTGAAGTTAAAGGAAGCAAGCATTTGTCACCGCGTGCAAAAATATGTACACCGGACACCGGTTTACAACAATGCACCGAAATACGGGAGCTGGCGCCTCCATGAGCTGTCTTTGTGCTGAGCTGACCTTACGCTGTCGCAGTAGGCACTCTGTTCCGTCCAGTGGAGGATCCAGGGGGAAGCAAAAACGGCATGTCCCCCGCAAACGGAAAGCTCGGGTCAAAACTATGTTTTGCTCCCCCCACCCCGAAATCGGTCGACCTCCTTTATGCCCCGACTCCTTTTTAATTTATAAGCAAGATTTTGGTGTTTCAACTCTCAACTTCAAACAAAACCAGTTAACTTCAGTGTAAATCTTGGATAGAAAAAAGTATCTTGAGCCCATACTTTTTCACCCCGTAACGTTTTTTTTGCCTTTTGCCTCAAATATCCCAAATCCCTCCGTCAAGTCATATTATTGTAGCACAATTTTTCACTGCTAGAATTGTTATTCTTTTTCTTTTTACTTTGGTTTGCCCCTCCCAAGCCGACCGGCTAGATCTGCCACTGGTTCCGTTGCTGTCTTCAGAGAGCTCTCGCACCAGCATGGTGTTCAGTTTTACGGGTGTGAAACGATGAAACCGTTGGGTGCCCTTGATGGTCAACGCCGAGCTGTACCACTGCTTTAGTCGTTTTGACATTTCAAAGACCTAACCTCCTCTACTGGCAAACTCGAAATTGATTGTGGTATCGAAATACTGCATCAGAAAGGATAACATCAATACAGGATCCAAAGTCTGATCCTTTTCTTCTTTCCTTAAGATTACCTGGACTGTTCTTCTCTTAACTGTGCCGCCAACGCCGTCACGGGAGTCCTTCCTGTGGCTGGTAGCAAAGAAGTGCCATTGACATGATATTTCAAAGTGTATCTGGTGATAACAAACATCGATAAAGTGAAGATTATTTTTGTATTGGCCACTGCATCCGCCTGATACGTAATGTATTTTCTTCAAACATGGCATGTGGGTGCGTAGCCAAGGTACGAATTTGTGCTGTATGGTATGAACCATGACGTGAGAGTGCTTTAAGTCATCACTTAAAAAACAACAAATTCTACTGCACTGGATTCCATCCTCAGTCCAATATAGAACAAAAGGGCCTTAGCGATGATCATACAAAGGGTCCTTGAGTCCTAGAGATGTAGTGGTGACGGGTTAGGTTACATACCTTCTCACTCAGGGAATCAACAAATCGCTCTATATTTTCCACACATCCGGAAGCGTCAATTCTCTCTCTGATTTCGACCATTCTTTGAAGGTAATATGTTCAGAAGCCATTTGAACGGAGTCAAGTGAGCATAAATACTCCCTAACTCCTTCCGCTTCAGGGCTCCGTTGACGTGAGGGTGTCCATAGTCACCGGACCAGTCCATAAAATCGAGCTCAAATAAAACCCTTTACAGCCCTCACAAATCCGGAAACGTGCGTTTTCCTAACCCTCTTAATATGCGAGGTCTTAGGGGAAGCATTTCGGAACCCCGTTCACTGCGTGTTGACGCCGCCAGACCACCCTCCACTGTGCGTGTTAAAAACACAAGTAGATATAAAAAACGGATGTTCTAACCTATTTTATTATGACAAAAGTTAGATCATCAATTTGGAAATCCCATTTTCAAAAAAGGTGTAGCAGCAAATTTTGAATATGATCTTAGGTCAAGGTCAAATCCTAATTTTTTTCAAAAGTAACCTAGGGTCAAACAGACTTCAGATTCGAGTTTTTGGCTCATTTTGGATAGGGAAATGTATCTTTTATGTATAATTCATCAGTTCATCTGAGGGTTTTTTGGTCACCTAAAAAATGCACTGTAGGCAGATTTTCAAAAAATGCCTGAGGCAATAACTTTTAAAGTTTTACTCCGATCGAGCTAAAACTCTCAGATTCGGCTTTGGGGCCCATGAGAACTCTACATTCCCATTTTAAAGAAAATCGAAGACGTACCGTGTAGGCCTTGGTCGTTTGGTGCTGGAATTGCCCTAGTTTGGAAGTTTGGAATTAAACGAACGGCTATCGGATAAAGTCTCTCTCTCTCTCGCTCTCGCTCTCTCGCTCACTCTCTCACTCTCTCACTCACTCACTCACTCACTCACTCACTCACTCACTCACTCACTCACTCACTCACTCTCTCACTCTCTCACTCTCTCACTCACTCTATGCACGCACATCGAGCACTCCTTGTGCTGCACAATCTGGTTCACGTATTAGCCTCTATCTTCAGAGAGTAATATATTTATCGTCTAATCCGCGGCGCCCAAACCGCTTTTCACTGCTGCTCCAAAACACGTACAATCATGTAATTTAATTGCTGTTGATGCGGAAATTTAAAGGCCGACTCTTATTCTGCTATCGAGGTAATCACAAAACACGTCGTGTACAGGTATACCAGAGCCACCGGCGTGAGTGGGAGGCGGGCCTGGCAGAGCGGCAGCGGGCGCGTCGTGCCAGACAGGCCCCTGCCTGACCCCTGAAGCGGAGGTGGCAGCGGGCGCGTCGTGCCAAACAGGCCCCCGACTGACCCCTGAAACGGAGGTGGTGTGGGAGGCGACAACGGGCGCGTCGTGCCAGACAGGCACCTGCCTGACCCCTGAAGCGGAGGCGGCAGCGGGCACGTCGTGCCAGACAGGCCCCCGACTGACCCCTGAAACGGAGGTGGTGTGGGAGGCGACAACGGGCGCGTCGTGCCAGACAGGCCCCTGCCTGACCCCTGAAGCGGAGGCGGCAGCGGGCGCGTCGTGCCAGACAGGCCCCCGCCTGGCCTCTGAAACAGAGGTGAAGTGGTAGGCCGCAGCGGGCGCGTCCTGCCGGCCTGAACTCTGAAGCGGAGGTGGTGTGGGCGGCCAATACTGCTGGCTGGATGTGATGTTGCCACGCATTATGAAAATTCAGGGGACCCTATCAAGGGACGAGGAGAGTTATGCAGCTGTCCAGCTGCGAATTGGCAGGTCTGTGGTGATGCTGAGACTATTGTGAAGGAGAAGAAGTGTCTGTATCAGATGAATGCATTAATTGCGGTCGTGAGAAAGCGTGTTAAGCGTGTGAACTGCGCATGAGCTGAGTAATATCTCTCTAGGTGTGTTGAAATTGCGCTATTCCATTTCGGGTGCCAACCGCTTTTGTTTGTAAAATACAATCGACTTTGCATGTGTTTTTAGTCCCCCAATAGACAACGTGGCCAGTACATACTCACATCCCCCAATGCCTCCTACTCCGAGCTACCTGCGTACACTCCCCCCGGTGGGCCTCCGAGCCAGATTCGAGCCTCCCGACTGGAACCCGCCTTCACGAGGTGGGAGGTGCTGTGGCCTCACCCGAGGCCCACCGGAGCTGCTGCCACATCTCCGGAGATACCAAACGGGTTCCAACCAGTGCCCCCTCAGTGGGGGCTGCGAGGGCTCTCGCCGCCGTCGCCGTGTCGCCCCGCGACCTCTTCCCATGGACTACACAGCGCCCGGAGCTGCGCAGAAGCTCACCGGCGGGTCGGGTGCCGCGCGAGCAGCGCGGTGCCGGCCCGCTGAATGAGTAACCGACAGGCCGCGCCCCCGCCGTGATCGCCGGCGGCGGAGGGGCGCAACAGGGGAGGCCGGCCGGGCACCACCGTCGCCGAGCCCGCAGTTGTCGGCACCGCCTCAACCGTCGACTTCGAAGTCTCCTCACCGTTGTGTGCTGGAACTCGGAGGGCCTCCGCACCAAGATTACGGAGTTGCAATCCTGGCTTCGGACGGCCGAGGTGGATATCCTGGCGATCCAAGAGGGCCAATTTAGCAAGATGGCGCCCCATATCAACGGCTTTCAGCCCCCTGTCATCACGCGTCGGACGCGCGGCAGACTCCAGGCGCACCTCCAAAGGGCGGAGACGTTGCGATCTATGTGAGAGCTGGTCTGCACTTCTCCGTCCTTGATGGACCTTTCAGGGTGACCGCAGATGACACCACCGAGATTTGTGCAATCCGGATCGTCGACGGCACCCCCCTCCCCGGACCTGGTAAACGTATACCGGCCGCCCATCCTCACTTCCGAGGATGACGACCGCGTGGACCACTTCGATCCCACGACGCTTCCCTCCGGTGTGGATGCCGTCGTCATGGGCGACTTCAACGCCCACCATCCGCTGTGGGACCGGGAATGCATCGCGGCGGACGACGTCGGCCAACGGCTCGCTGACTGGTTGGACACGAATAACTGGAGAGTCCTGAACGATGGACAACCCACGTTTTCCAGCTACAGAACTGGCGGACAGTCGACGCCGGACGTGGCGTGCTGCTGCCCCGCTCTCGCCAGGCGTACTCGGTGGAGCCTGGGTCCGGACCTGGGCAGCGACCACCTGCCCATGGTCCTGACAATTCAGCGTGGTGGCACCCCTCCCCCCGCGGCGGATACGGAAGACCCGATGGGCGTTCCCTAAGGCGGCCTGGGTTGCCTTTGGCGCCGAATGCGAGGCAGCCTTCTCGGAGGCGGTGCCTACTCAGGCGACAGTGCACCAGCTCGCCTCTCGCTTCACCGCAATCATACAGCGCGCCTCAACTCGGCACATCCCTCGCGGCTCTAGGGTGGACCCCAAGCCCTGGGCCCTGGACACCGAGCTGATCGAGGCCATCGAGGCGCGTCGCGTAGCCCGCAGCTTGATCCATAGAAACGACAAAGCGGCTAGAGCCCGGTGGATCGAGGCCAAACAGCACGCAGCAGAGGTGGAACGTAGAGTCGCCCAACGCCACTTCAGAGACTTCGTATCATCGGAATTAAACCGCCCAGCCAGCCTCGGTAGGGTATCCCGACTCCTCAAGAAGTGGGAGGGGGCCTCTGACGACGAGCACCGCGACGGACAGAGGATGTCCGATAACGGACGTCTCCTTGTACGGGACGAGGAGAAAGCCGCAGCCTTCAATCGCACTTACGCCGCCGTTTCCAGCCAACAGAGGCACCAGAAGTTGGATCGGACGGCCAAGAGAAAGATCCGAGACTGGCGGTCCCGCCAGTGCCTGGGTTGCGCCGACACCCGCGAGGGATGCTTCGCGCCCTTTGCCAAGGAGGAACTGACTTACCAGCTGCAGTGCAGTCAGTTACGCTAGGCCCCGGGCACGACCTCAGCAGCGAACAGCTGAGACACCTGAGTCCGGTTGCTCGGAGGGCTCTTCTAGACCTCATCAACTCTTCCTGGATGAGCGGCGGCGTACCTCAAGAGTGGCGACGCGCGGTTATCGTCTCCATCCCCAAACCTGGCAAGGACAAGCGCCTTCTGACCAGCTATCGCCCGATTGCGCTCACCTCGCATGTGGCGAAGATTGCAGAGCGAATGGTGGCCGCTCGCCTCTCCTTCGTCGCGTCGGAGAGAGGTCTGATACCTCCGGAGCAGGTCGGCTTTAGAGAAAAGCGTTCTGACGAGGACAGTATCGGTCGACTTGTTCAACAAGTCCAGGACGGATGGAACCTACCCAAGAACAGAGGGAAGCACCAACCGGACGGTACCACGGCGCAGAAGTTTGCGCTGCTGGTCTTCGACTTCGCGAGGGCCTATGACAAGGTGGACCACCTGCTGCTTCGAGCTCGCCTTCTCGACCAGGGGGTCCCCGTGTGCCTAGTGACCTGGGTGTGGAATCTCTTGAGGGACCGTCGTGCCTGCGTTGAGCTGAATGGCTCACGCAGCGGTGAGCGGGTGTACCGGGCCACGGTTCCTATAGATACGGTTCGGACATGACAGCCAGCTGGCTGCCTGATTTGGAAGCACGTTGAGGATATGGTAGTATTTTGAAGGGTTTTGTTCAAGATAGCTTTGGTTTTGCTAGCACAAGGTAGAATACAGCGTTCTGATTGGTTGAGCGAAACGTTCGAAACAGAATCTGATTGGCTGAGCGAAACGTTCGAAACAGAATTCTGAAGGAATTAGCATGAAGTTCATCGTGGATTTTCCTTGTTATAAAAGCGCTTTAGAGACAAAAAGAGATCGGAGGGGGAGGGGCAAAAAACGCCCGCCCACCAGCGGGGCGCGCCATGCCAGGGATCCCAGTGGGGCGCGTGTTAACCCTGTTGTAGCGTATTCTCATGAAAGGTACATGCTTGCAATGGGCGTTTTACACTAGGTGATGACCTCTGTGACCTGATACCAAATCTGAGTTACAAAAAATCACCCTTCTCTAGTTAGCTTATACCATGAGCATAACCCAGTGAAAAAATGAACATAGGACTTAAAGTATTGTTTTAACCTCTAAAAGGATGTAACCCATAAAAGGTTGCAAGGTCACGAGGTCAAAACCTGGCCTGAGGTCTAAGTTTTTATTCTTATATGGTCTGTTGTATCTTCTCTTCAGTGATATTCATTTTAATTAATTTCGATCAGCCACTTAAGATACGCAGGGGCGGCCGTCCCTGTGCTTTGTGGGACATTAAACTTTGGCTTCTAAATTGACCCTCCATTGAGGGAGTTGCTTGTTCGTGTGGTGGGGTCGGGGTCTCCGTGACAAGTCCCTTGATGACTTTAGTGAGACTCCGACTCCAGCAGCCGTACTAGGAACAACTTGAACAAAATTTATAAAAAAATTATTTCTGCTTCAATGCTTGCGCTGACCTCGAAACTTTGATGACCTTTATCTGGTGACCTCTTTCACCGTGGAACCTGAAAATGGGCCCAAATTTTATTTTGTATACGAGACCTGTGGTACAAGATTTGGTGGAAATTTAACCCGCGCCCCACCGAGCCCACCGGCGGCCATCGATGGCCCCCCTCTAACACCGAAAATATGGGGGTTAGCACAAATCTGCAACGTGCATTAGAAAGCTCGCGTGAATTTAGTAAGAAATTACAGAGCATGTTGAAGCGCTCAGGTCAATGGTTTGACCTCCAAAGGTCAAGTTACGTCGCGATAAGCTATTTTCACTGAAATATGCAATGTTTGAGAAAACTGGGTATAACTCTTATGCCATTAGAGCTACTGAGATCTGGTAAAGTACATTTAATAGGAAAATGTCAGACCTTTTTCCGCTATGTGGAAGGTAATGACCTCCTGCCAGTGGTTTTAACTCCAGAAGTCACCTCATGACTTAATATGACCTGAGGTCACGAAAGGTCAGAAAGTGGCCTTGCCGTGTATCAAATGAACGCCAGTGACGGGACATACTCGATGGTGTTTGATTCAGCGCTCTAGCTTCATTAGGTCAAAAGTTTTTGTCAAAATACTGTTTTTGACCCCTGGTGACCTTGGATGCCCTTGGAAAGGGCAAATATGGGCCTTGGGATCCGTGAGAGGTTGTCCAATAACGCTTTTTTTAAATAAGCTGAGCATTTGCAACCGTTTTTGTGATTTTTAGATCATAAGAGAGCTTTTCCCAATGCTTTTTCAATGGGAGAGGTCACCTCGTGACCTGACTTCAGGTCACGAAATTGAAAAATCCTGGATATACATCGTGTAGACCCTGGAGTGGTCATGAAGTGTAGGAAGTTTCAAATTGATCGACTAAGAAATGTAGCTCTTAGAGAGCTCAGAAGTTGAAGTGAGGTGACATTGGTTGACCTCGCCTGGTGACCTGACCTTGGGTGACCCGGGGTAAAAATCCATAGATGGTGGGAAAATGATGGGGTGAGAAATATAGCCCTCAATCACGGTGCTGCGTCTCGTCGTTTTTCTGCTATCCCGAAAAACCTTAAGGGGGCCATCGATGCCCCCCGTGGGGCGAGAGTTAAGCGGTGATGGTGACCTCGCCTGGAGGATTTGTCCTGGAATGACCTAACCGCCACTAGGAAACCCTTCTTCTGGGGCCTGCTTCCTCTTGGGGCTTCTTCCCTGGGATCTCTGCTTCTGAAACTGAGTTTTGTAAATGGTCCCTGCTTTCGGGGCCCACCTCCTCTCAGGGTTCCTCCCCTGAGAGCCCCTACCCCTTAAACTTACTGTCACTGGGCCCCTGACTCTTGGGACCCTGCTTCTCAAACGGACTGCAGCTGGGTCGACAGCAGCTCCTAAGGCCAACTGCCACTAGGAAGCCCTTTCCCATGGGACCCCGTGCTTTTAGGGGCCCACTGTCCTTGGCGCCGACTTCCACTAGGGGCATCTTCCCCTGGGGACTCCCTGCCTCTAAGTAAAAAATCAGTTCCCACTAAGGGGGTACTTGCCACTGGCGGCCACCTGCCCTCAAGAGCTGGCTACAGTTTTGAAGCCCTAGCACTTGGGGCCCTCTGCCCCTGGTGCTCTGAAACTGACTCATTAGAGACCCCTCTGCTCTAGGGCCCCCTGCTCTTGAGACAGACTGTTATTAGGGGTTCCCTGCCCTGGTGACCGCCTGCCTCTTAAGGACTGACTGCAGCTAGGGGAACCCCTGCACTTGGGGTTCTGACTCCGGGGTCCCGTAACCCTGTTAACACGTGCATTGATGGGGGCGGGTACCCGCCCCCCGGGTTTTTCGAATATAGCAGAAAAACGGCGGCGCGTAGCGCCGCCGTACTTGGTATCTTTTTCCTCATCATTTTTACAACTTCTGTGAAAATTTTAAGGTTAGGTCATCTCAGGTCAGGTCACCAGTACAGGTCAAGTGACCCGACCTCAAAAAAGTTAAAGATAGCATAAGTCGGAGCAGGGTGAACTTATCCGAGTGAAACTCATATCACATAATGGCCCCACCGAGTTCTCTAAAACATATTCCGGTATTTTTGATATCGATGACCTAAGGTCAGGTACGAGGCATGACCTCTCCATTGAAAATACATGGGAAAAATGGTTTTTACGGAATAACTCAGTAACGGATGGCGATAGAGCATTTATTTTAGCTGCATTAGACTTGCCTGGGCTTTGCAGTTCTAATGATATGCATTTTATATAATTTGACCCCGACCTGACCTCAGGTCAGGTTAAATCCTTGATTTGACCTAGCAAGGTGAAATTATATATCATTCGATTCGGCTTGCTGAGAGGATTTATATAGTTTAAGTCGTTTTGCTCTATCTTTACTTGTTCAGATGTAATGACCGAAAAACTGAATTTATATGTTATCCCTATGACGGGCATGTTTTGACCTCTCGTGACCTTAAATGTGACCTGACAAAAATGGTTCGAATGTTTTCGATGGAGAAGTGGATGGGCAGCCCAACGCCGTTTACCGTTTTTCGCTACCTACCGTGGTTCTCGAGACCTTAGGGGGGGCGGGTACCCGCCCCCGTCAATGGTGGCTCAGACCCCCGTCAATGCGCGTGTTAACAACTACCATTTGGGCCTCCTGCTCCTGGTGCACGCTTCCATTAGAGCTTCTTTCCATGGGCACCCTATCCCTGAAGCTGACTACCATGTGGGACCCCTGCTCAAGATACCGACTTCCAATAGGGGACCTTGCTTCCGGGGCCCCTGGCCCTGGGGCCCACTTTCACAAGGGTTTTTTTCCCCTAGGGCCCAACCTCGATACCGACTGCCACTAGTGGGCCCCAGCCCCAAGGGCCAACTGGAACTAGGTGGTCTCTGCCCTTGGGGACCTCTACCTGGGGCCGACTACAGCTACTGGCCCCAGCACTGCTACTGAGGGCCTTATTTTTACTAGGGGCTCCGGCTGCTGGGAGTCCCCTGTTATCGGGGCCCATCTCATTTCAATCGACGAAACTCAACGTCAGAGAAAATGCGTGCATAATGTCCAGACCTGAAGAAGCAAGTCCGTTGGTTCACATTTCCACCCTTGCATTATAGGGTCGTCGAAGTGGCCCACCTAAAACCTGCTGTTGCTCTAGCACCAGTAGCACCAAGGGGTTACGCCCTTGGCTATGGTAAACGAGGTGTGCTGCACAGGCGTGATTTCCGAAAATCATTGTGGGTGCCCAACTTTGAGGAAATGTCAACCACCATCACCTCAAGCTAGATATCATGATATTATATATATATTTGCTTTGGGCCTCCCACAGGCATGTTAAACTATAAAAAATGATTTAAAGTCTTGAAAATAAAAAAGGTTAGATTTAGAGCATTTCTGAGGAATAACTTAGTATTTCATTGGGCGTGAATGACCCCAAAACGACATGAATACACATCCTTGGTGTGCAGACAACTTCGTCAGAGTAAGATAAATATAGTTTTCTGTCTGCTTCTTTATGATGATCATCCAGGGTCCTTGAAATTTGAATTGTACAGCAGGTCGCGTGCATGGTCACCGTAATCAATCAGATGGCAGCCATAATCCCGGACAAACTCCATCTCCGTTGTCGTCCGATTGGAGGCAGTGAGGATAATCTGATGGTTGATTGGGTCTCAATGCAGAATATCTGACGCTTTACATACCGCGGGCGCTGCATTGCTCATTGTCTCAGCTAAACGGCCGCAAAGCTTACTAAGTTGAGCTGCGCAATGTCCCAGCAGACTTTCGGAAAGGCCTCGCACATTTGGAGTCAGAACTGGCATGTGGAACATGCGAATGAGCGAGTTACTCCACACGGGCATAGAAATGCCGCTTTGACAGTGGCTGCATCGTGGGGTGATTGATTGTTCTGGAGATTCAGTGCAACTTTGCAGTGACTGGGGATTGCTGCCGTGCGGAATTCACCTTTAACTCTGTACGCTGGACACGTGGTGAAGCTTAACCCCCGCCCTGTAGAGGGAAGGAGGCTGCAGAGCTGTAGACTTGTATATTTTCTAACTTTTTAAACTGCCAGAGCTGCCAAACTATCACCCCACCATGATATTTGGGTAAAAATCCTATTATTTAATCTTCAGTTGGCCCAGTTTATAATTATGTTTAAAAACTCGGCCTCTTTTTGATAATTTTGTTTTGTGTTGCAAAAATGGAGCATTGGCGGCTGAAGATACTATATTTTTTAGATTCTAATCCTGGTGGGATCCAAGGCTCGTAGGTCACTCTGGTTCTCGTTTGACCAGTCATACTTGTGATATTCAGTCTTTTGCTATGGTGTTGATTGTTACCGAATTGAGATTCAACATCACTCTGAGCTTAAAAACAATTCTGACCAAGTTTATTATTGATCACGTAAACAATATCGATCTATCAATCAACATAACTTGTCCGATATTTTCAGTTCTTCAAAGTTTTCGTTAATCCGACAGCAACAACTGCATTGCCATACATATTATTTGCATCGTTTAGCTTTCGACAGGAACGGCCTTTGACCATTTCATCCGACATCGGAACATCGCTGCCTGCCGCTGTGGTTGCAGGAGCTAAATGGAGCCACCGGGAACGCCACGGTGCATCGCCTCAGTTGGCTCCGCCGACTGACACTGCTACCTACTCAGCCGCTCAGACACCGTGGTATGCAGCAAACCATGGAACATGAAGCCTCTTGTCAAAGATTATGCACTTCCCAGTGGCATCCTTCTTGCACATGGCACATCGTCCTTGTGATGTGGACACGAGCGAATTGTTCGCCTTCCGAACTGACATTGACAGACCTGACTTCGGTCCTGACTTCGGTGACGTCATTAGATTGCCCTTGTGAGGCAGTGTCAGAGTGATGTCACGGTGGATGTCGATGCTTCGGTGCGTGCAGCTGGTTGTGCAGGAGGTACCCTGCGGCGTCAGCGATCTTCAGCGCGTTGGTGAAGAGGCTCCACCACCACTTCTTACTACGCGGCCTAGACGGGTGTGCGGAGAGATACTTATTCAGGTTATCCAGTCCTCCCATGCCGTCGTTGTACCGGCGGAGAAGGAGCGGATGTTGAGTGGGTAACTTTGCCCCTTCGTCCTCCAGTACCTGTCGACGCGCGCCTCTGGTGCCACACCGGGCCTGTTGGAAGCACATGTGACTACGCTGTTGTCTCTCGAACGACAGACGACGGCACGACCGTTGCAGCAGTAGTTATAGCTGCCTCTCTCTTTTGCTTTTTACCCCCTTCTGGTCTTTTAGGGGGCACTTTTCCTTCTCTGACCATTCCAGTTGATTCAATCCCTCATTAGCAAGCTCTTCCAGCATAGTACGGAAGTGAAGTTCTCGAAGAAGACTTGAATGCTCGGCCGGCTGCTTCAGCACATACAGCATGTATTTTACCATTCGGTTTCCTAGTGGCTGCGCAGGTGGCTCCTCTCCTTCCCTGCGTACAACTGAGTGTTGGAAGGATACCCGCCGGCAGAGCAAAGCATCCTCATCTTGAAGCCAAATGCAATTGTCTCCTTTTATGGTTGTGCATCTTGGCCGAATGGTGCCCGTAATAGGGCATTACATTGAAGTACCAGGGATGCCATGTGCTCGCACGGGGTGCACTGTGCTCGCAGTGGGGGGGGGGCGGCGTACACCCAGTGCACCCGTCTGACTACGGACCTGCGGCGAAACATTGCTATGACAACGATTCATGGCAGCAACTAGCACCACGAATTCCGCGCGCACCGCATCGCTTATCTTCATGGATTCAGCCCAGTGAACTCCGCCAGTGCGCCATTTTTGGAACATGAAATTCAAACGCATTTTGTATTACGAATTGAGCTAACCTTTCAATTCTGGAAGGTTAAAAAGGGAGGTGAAGTTTTCCGGCATCGCAAAAAAACGGCGGCGTGGAGTTCCGCCGTACTTTGCTCACCTTTTCCTCGATAAATTCTGCATCTTTCCCCAAAATTTCAAGGTCGGGTCATCTCAGGTAAGGTCACCAGTGCAGGTCTAGTGACCACACCTCCAAAAAGGTTTAAGGTGGCATTAGTAAGAAAATGGTGAATCTATCGAATCGAAACTTATTAACCAGATAATGGGCTCACCTTGCACTGCAAAATATATTCCGAGATTTGCCATGTCGATGGCCTAGGGCCAGGTACGGATCATGACCTCTTAATTGGGAATGCATGGGGAAAACGAAAATTGGCCGCGAAATTGCTCTATTTCTGTAGATACCGCTTGGAATACATTCGTATACTCCAAATCATGGTATCCAAGGCCCGTAGGTTCATGTTCCAATGTTGGACCTGTGACCTAAGAGATGATCATCTGGGGCTGCATTGGCAGGTTTCTTAGACTTGGGTCAATTACTTTGCAGGAAATGATGATAAAACTTTTATTGTGATACCATTACGTTTGGGGTTTTATTCCCATTCGATCGGTGTGCATATTGACTGTGCTAGATCATAAAGTGACCTTGACCAGTCCTCAGGTCAGGTAATTTTTGTGTTTTGACCTATTGTACTAGTCATATCATACATCATTCTATTTGTCGTAACGAGAGGAAGCGAATGGCGCCTAAAAATGCTTCTATCTCTACTCAGTCGCAGTCAGTCGCTAGAGCCCAGAAACTCCTCTCTAACCTGTCACCCTCTTTGACCTGTCATGACGTCAATACTAAGCTGGGCCTAAAAGTGAGTTATGCTGTTTTTTATAAATTTGTTTGAGATATCTACCAGCGTTCGCTTTTTCGCTATCCCGCATAAGAGCCGAGATCGAGGGGACTGTTTGACCCCCTCCCCTCCCCCGCCAGGGTGAAGGTGGTCGGAGGCCCACCGGGACGGGGTTTAAACTCGGTAAAAGTAATACTTGAGAATGTAAAATCCTAAAAAGTTTATTCATACAGCCTTTAATGAAAGCATCATATGCCTCTCATTCAGAATTTCCGGTAACTAAACTCTGTTAACAATCAGCCATTGCAGTTCTTGTTTTGGTTTTATGCTGAAATACACACCGTCTCATTTCCTAACATAGTATCCATTCCTGGTCCTAAATGGCACGAACTTTTCGGTTTTATGAGCTTGCTCGAGTACTCAATAACTATTGAACTCAATTGGTTTTCTATCAGAGGAAAGCTTCATGTACAGCCAAATCTCTCTGAGTTTGGCAGGAAAAACACAGGTACGTGTAAAACAAAATGGCGTTATTACTCGCTTGCAGGAAGTCAGCTCCATCGTTACAGATTTGAATAACCATATTTCATATGATCATGGGCTTACCTACGTCTACCAGTTAATGACCTATACCAATAGGCATGCCAAGAGCTGTTTTAATCACGAATTCTGATAGCGACCTCCTGCAGGAGCCTATTTCTGGCCCAGCAACATCGTTGTTAGCTGGCCCGCTTTGGACTAACTTTCCGGGCCCGGCTGTGGTCGGCTGAGCTGTCCGTTCCTTGCCAGGATGCCGAGGCAATGCTGTGCCCATTCCATGGAGCACTGTGAAGACAGGCCGCGGCCCTTTGACGGAGAGAGGGACTGGAGCTAAAGATTTCAAGACACGGACACCAGCTCTATGCATAAATATAGCGTCAGATGGGTGATTTTCTCGCGTCTGGATGTATACAGCCCAGTATTTTTACCTTTGCGCGAATTGACGAAAATATATGCTCTATAGGAATATCCCTTGACCCTGGCGTGGTACGCCTCCATCTCTTGACGTGATGTTCGGGTCACATAATCGCCAAAGAGAGTGAATAAAGATGAGTGCATCTCTAAGGAGCTAGAGAAACACTCAGCGGTCGGGCAAATGGTCTAAGTAATCAAAAAGCCTTTCCCTAAGGTACAGAATATCGTCTGAGGTTACAAACCCAGGTCTAACAGTGCAAGGGTGTAGAGACTGAGTACCCTCTGGCCTTGTATTACATGACTCCGTGCCAGGTCAGACTGCCGGCCACGGCCGACCCCACCATCGAGGACACCGGCGCACCCGCGGCGGTCGTACACTCACTGACAGTGACCACAGAAACTGTACACTCCTCCCTCCCATACTCAATAAAAACCTTGATCAGGCATTAAACTATCAACGGATAATACCGAAGTTAAATAATTATAACCATTGACCACCAACTCGTACAAAACACAAAACTGATCAGTAGGCCGAGGGTCACACACTATGCTCTAGTAGTTCCATTCGGTTCCGAATCCTTTCTGATCGTCGCAGCACTGGCGGATCGATATCACTGTTCGCGTTTTCAACACTGCTTGAAGCTCTGAAGGTCTCGGGCTCACGGGGTTTCTCGATAGCACCACACGAATCTCCCGGGCGAGGTGACGGAGCCGGCGGCGCCGTGGTTCGCGGAGCAGACATTGTACGCCGGGGAGACGGGCCTGCCGCCGCGGAGGGTGCCAGCCCCGTAGCACCAGCCGCTGGCAGGGGCGGATGCAGTTCCCGGCTGAGCGTCGGATCACCATCAGCTACAGCAGCATCGGCTCCTGCGCGGTAATACGGAGAAGTGTCGCTTCTCCGCCTAATCTGGTCCATGTGACGGCGCCACACCCTGCCATCTCCGAGTTTAACGATAAACGATACGGGCCCGTCAACACCAACGATAACACCCTCCAACCAGGGTGATCCAGTGCCATGGTTCCGGGCAAACACAGTACAACCTACACTCAACGTCACGAGCCTCGGTACCTGCGGGTCATGGTTTAGCTTCTGCTGAACCTGCTTACGCTGCACTCGCTGACACAAGTCTGGCTGCAGTAGGTCCAATCGGCTGCGAATCACACGCCCCATCATCAGTTCTGAAGGTGAAACAGACGTGGTAGAGTGAGGAATTTTCCGGTGGTACAGCAGCCACTCATTCAGTGTCAGATCCCAAGCACCGCTTTTATCCCGAGTAAGAGCATATTTAACATCACGGACTGCCCTCTCACAAAGCCCGTTTCCCTGGCTGTGGCGGGGCTCGATTGTCCTGTGCTGCACGCCGTTCGAAGACAAGAACTCCTGAAACTCCTGCGATATAAATGTTGTTGCGTTATCGGAGCACAACATGTCCGGGAGACCCCATCTGGCGAACATTTTCCTGAGCCGAGCGATAGCTGCTTGAGATGTTACTTTCGGGCACAGCTCAGCTTCTATCCATTTGGAAAACGCATCCACGACAACAAAAACATATTTTCCCTTCACAGGCTCGGCGTAATCCACATGAATTCTTGACCAGGGACGAGAGGGCCACGGCCACATGCTAAGATCAGCCCGTTTGGGCGATGGCCGGCTTTCTTGACACGCCAAACAGGATCTTACCGTTGTTTCCAAGTCGTTTTCGATACCAGGTCACCACACGCAGATGCGAGCCAGTGATTTCATCCGCGCCATTCTGGGATGGCTCACGTGCAGCTCTGCTAAAATGGCCGGTCGTGCTTTCTGTGGAATAATCACCCTGTGCCCCCACAACAACACACCTGCACTCACAGACATCTCCAGCTGCTTGCTTGCAAAGGGTTTAAATGTCCCCTGAATGTTTGCAGGCCAACCGCCTTTCTGGACGATGTTCATCACACGTGAGAGCAAAGGGCGGTTAGCTGAGCTATCCTTCGCGCGTCAAAGAAAGGCTCAGTCACCATCAGCACAGTGTCCTGATTTTCTGAGGGGAAGCTATCTGGGAGTGGAATGCGGCTCAAAGCATCCGCGTTCCCCATTTTCTCTGTAGGTCTAAAGCGAATGCTGTACTGATACGCTGCCAGTTTAAGTGCCCACCTTCTTATTTGTGACGATGTCATCTCCGGTATGTTCTCACTTTCTCCGAACAATTTTACCAAGGGCCGATGGTCAGTAACCAAAATAAAATGATTTCCTAGAAGATACTGCCTAAAATATTCTACTCCATAAATGATGCCCAGCGCCCCCCCTTCTACTTGAGAATACTTGCGCTCTGCTGCCGACAGACTTCTTGATTCATAGGCCACAGGAAGCTCATCGCCGTTGTCGCTTCGCTGCGCTAACAAGACACCTAAACCTGTCGAAGACGCGTCACATATCAAAATTTGCTCACAGTTGGGATCAAGATGCACTAGAACCGAATCAGATGTCAGTGCAGCTTGAGCCCACTTGAAACTGTTCTGTTCCTCTTCACCCCACTTCCACTCTGCAGATTTCCTCAGAAGCCGGTACAACGGTGCTACTTTATCCGCTCGGCTTGGAAGATACCGAGAATAGTAAGTTAGTAGTCCCAAACAGCTTTTCAGTTCCGTCACGTTAGTTGGGACGGGAGCTGACCGAGTTGCTTCTACCTTAGCCTCTGTTGGAAAAACACCCGTTTTGTCCACTACGTGTCCCAAGTATTCAACTTTGGGAACAAAAATTTGCACTCTCAGGTCGTGCTTTCAGGCCTGCATTTTCGAGTCGAGCCAACACTTTTTCCAACAAGGTTAAAAGCAAGGTTGAGATAAGGCCTGGGATATTAAGCGATCATAGCATAGTAAGTGCTGAATTTAATATGTTTTCCTCTGATAAACGTCGAGGGCTTTTTCGATTCCGTAATGAGCTACTTGAAGACACAATCTTTGTAGGATTAGTCAAGACCGAAATAGGGAAAGCCAAACGAGGTCAGGAACTTTGCAATAATGTTTCTGAATCTGGTCTTTTGTTGGAACTTCTATCTAGTCAAATAAGAGTAGCTAGCATTAAAAGATAGAAAGAAAGAGAGACTGCAAAACGCGAAGAAAATAATAGGATTTTGGAATCATTAGATAAGATAGAATCCGAAATAGCCACGTGTGGTGATGATTCTTTACTAGAAAGGTATAGAAAATTGCAAGTACGTGCGGATGAAATACCTACAAGAAGAAAAGGGTAAACTAGCAATGATTTACTCTGGCACTAAGTGGCTTGAACAAGGTAAACGCCCTATTCGCTATTTTCTCAACCTGCTTAAGCGAAGGAATATGGATAAGAATATTGAGGTGCTGCAATCGGAAAATGGTGACTTCGTAACGGGTAACAAAGATATTCTAATTATGTGCAAGGAATTCTTTAATAAGATATACAAAACAGGATAGCTATGATAGAGGTAGTCAATCAGCCTGTGTAAGTTTTTGGGAGAACTGGATTGCCCTAAGGTTAGCGCCGAGAACAGAGAAACATAGGCGGATCCAGGGGGCAAGGGGGGGGCACTTGCCCCCCCCGATCGACCCTCTGCGCCCCCCTGAAAGGTCGATGGCGCCCCCCTGAAATTTCGCTTCCCACCCCCTCCAGGATACGAAAGTCGGCGCCCACCGACAGGATTTGGCGCCCACCTGATAGGTTTTTCCGTTCATAAGTGGCGCCCCCTGGTCCGGATGGCGCCCCCCCGGGAAGGTGCCCCCCGATCGGAAATCCTGGATCCGCATATGCAGAGAAATATGTGACGCTCCCATCACCGGCATCGAATGCAGGTTAGCTCTTGATGGTATGAAAAACAATAAGGCACCGTCGGTTTCAGGCTTCACTAAGGAATTTTTTCGATTCTTTTGGGAAGACTTAGAACAGATCATTGTGAGTTATATTAGAGAAGTGAAAGAAAATTGACTATTTTTTGTTACTCAAAGGAGAGGTATTATAGCTCGGTACCGAAGAGCTCGGTACCAAGCCTCAGCCAGCTTGTCACTCCTGACAGCTGGCTGGTACTCGATTGCCTGAATCTGAAATATTCTGACCAGAAGAAATGGCTCCGTTAAGAAGCTGGTGACTGGTATAGCTTCTCATCGTTTCAAGGTTTTCTAGATTTTAATGTGGTGAACGATCCCACAGCGTGGTGTGAAACTGGTGGAAGATTTCGTGAGCCATCCAAAGGGTAAAAGTATGCAACAGGATCTTCTTCTAGCAGTATCAGAGCTCTTAGATAGTTCGCAGGAGAATGGAGAGAAGCACCTGCCCCAACGACGTCCTCCAACAAATGTTTCCAGAGAAAGGTTCGCCTCCGGAAGGCATTCCTGTTCTGTCGGGATTTAGAGTACTAGGGTGCTGAACCATTTCATTTCAGGTCTTTTGTGGAATAACATGTATTTGCATTGCGTTGCAAATACATCTGACAAGTAAATGACTGCATGTTAAATCCCATCTACCACTCTTATACGCACGCACATCCCACGCTGTCTTTACTGGTAGGTTATGCACCCCTTTCATCCCAATTTAACAAGGGGAAACTGCAACGTCGGGCGGCCAATCGCGCCTGAAACATGAAGTCTTTAACCGTTTTGAGGCGATCTTTTCCGTTGTCGTAGATGCTTGGAATGTGGCTCATTGAAATAAGAATTGAATATATAATGGGACAGAGTGGGTTCGAGTCTGAAAATAAAAAAAAGTTTTTTTGAATGACCCTAGTGTCACAGTCACACTAGTTAGTGGCTGCTTACATATTACGTCAGCCAAAAGAGTGGGAGGGGTCTGAAATTTTCTGACGAAGGCGAGAGGGTCTGGCTTTTTGGACAATTTCTGAGAGGGGGCGAAGTGTCATACTGAGCGAGAACTTCTCAGGCCCAGGGTAGTTGAAGGCGGGTACATCAATGTTTCAAACCCACATGCACTGAAATCATGTTATGGTATCAGTTCTGGTTGAATTTACAAGGAATGTGCCAGAGATTATCTTGTTTATGACATTATGCTAGTTCCATGCAATATTGAACAACAAACTGCCGCAGCTGGGTGCTGTTTAAAAAAGACAAGGAACCTTACGCTTGAGGACAAGGGGATCGTAGTGGTTTCTTCATGCGCTTTTGCATGATTTCTCGGGCAGGACTTATGCTATTACATGTTATTATTTTTCATATAGCTTCTTTGTAGTGGAGTGGATGCTTCTGGTTCTGTTTTGAGGTTCTGTTTGGAGTGGATGGTTCTGTTTGTAGTTGAGAGTTGAAGCACCAAAACCTTGCTTTTAAACTAAAAATGAGTCAGATAAAAAATGAGGTGGGCAGCTTTGGGAGGAGCAAAAACATAATTTTGCCCCGAGCTTTCCCGCTTGGGGTGGGGAAAATGTTTCCCCCCTGGATCCGTCACTGAGGATTTGCCCCTTTCCTTGAGGTCGTCAACCACGAAGAACGAAAAATGGTAGAAGCAGGTCAAAGTAATCACGGAGAAAGTTCTGATTGGAAAACACCTGTCCGTAAATGTACGTAACATAAAACGAAGCGGCATGACATGACAGCACTGCATGACTTCGGGATCCCGACAAGCCATAGGCAGTCTTAGCTGGCCACAGTCGGGCCCGAAAGTTTTCCACAGTGTTGGAGTTAGCCACGATGGTGCTGAGCGGGAAAGAAGGCTACAGCAGGAGTTAATTATCAGAGCTCTAGGTGAAAACAGCTCTGGGAATTAGAATAAGTCATTGTTGCTATATGTAGCTAGGTCTATCTTAATACCAAATATGATTACTCACGCCTTGATCGATGAGAGTCGTTAAAAACGAGCGATAATGTCGTTGTTTAATGTTGATGTGGTTTCCCTGCCAGCCTTGAAAAATAACCTTAAAGGAATTATTTCTCCGAGAAAAAACTGCACATTGTATTTACCGATTCCTACTCAAGAAAGCTCGTAAAACCGTCGTGTTTATGCCATTTGGAGCCACGAATGGATACTGTGACTTAGAAAATGAGACAGAGATACTCCAGAGCAAACCCCTCACCAGAACTTTAATGACTGAATGGAAACAGGGGGCTGTTACCAGTAATTCTGGTTGCGGGATACATGATGCTTACAGTGTAGGTAGTATATATCACCTTTTTTGATTCTACGGGCTGAATAATTACTTTGGCTGGGTCCGAAAGGAAAAAGAAGGCAGCGCAGTGAGTTATATGACTAGAATATATGCTAGGAATCCATCAAACAGCACAAATATACTGACATTCTGCTGTTGAGACTGCAATGTAGCAATATCAGTAACACCACACCTGAGCTCAATCTCCAACCGCCCGGGGTGGAGAGAGTTAGCAGGTCGAAAATTCTGAAAACTGGGTAAGATGAAGCTGCTGGACTAGAGAACGGGATTTAGAAATTCCCACATGCATACCTAAACACTTGTGTAAAGTGGGACACCTTATGCTACACCCGGAGTACACCTTATACTGCCCCGGATTCCACTGTCCCTGAAACCAGCGGAGCCGCAGCAGCCAAACTAGGATGTGCACTCTCGAAAATACTGATGCGCATTCATGTTTACCAGCGAGTCAGATCTGCAGTCATGATCTGTCCCTTTGATTAAAATGAGATCAACGCTCTCTGAGAAGCATGCCAGCTCTGAGGATAGTCTAAGCAGAAAATTTCCGATTTGTAGATTCTATACCTCTTCGGCTGTAAAACGCAATCAATGTTTGAAAAAGTGTAAATAAAACTGTGGATTTATCACAACAGCTAGATTCTTTATATTAGTACAGTCGGCTCCTGGCTACTTGCCGGATACCGTGGAATACCAACAGGTTTCTGGCGGCGTCAGGCTAGACTTTTTAATGACGCCCTTGGTACTTTCAAGAACATGTCTTAGCATATGTAAAAAAACTTGAATACGGTGGATAGCCTCTGAATATTTTTTAGTTACTTGTCTATGCGTCAGATTTCAATATCTTGCTTGTAACTTTGTCTTGTTCCTAAAGTAACAGTGTGATGCGAATATGTGAAATACATGCTTTGTTTTATTTTTGTTCCATTACTTCACCTATAAATATATGCTTATCTGTTGGTGCTTTGAACTAACAATAGAAAACAAACAAATATTGGAACAATCTGACATCTTCATTTTAAAGCATTTTTCACTACGCAATTTGGAGTGTTTGAACGGACGTTACCTCTTCGAAAAGAAGGTGTGCATAAAGTCCGAAGGCAAAGCTTCAAAACCCCAATTTTATTTCCCCGGAGACAACATATTTTCAAATCTAAAAGCCGTGCATGGATATCATTAGAAATTGTATCATTTAGACCTACGAAACGGCTTCAGCATTGTTAATGTCATGTGGATTATGACAATTTCACATTCTGGGGAGTCCGCCGCATGAAATGCTCCTTTATTATGTATTAAGCTGTAATTTTCCGATCCAACTTTTACTGGCTCTGGCTGGCTTAGTTCTGTGGTCATAATATCCGGCCTTTCGTGCTCCTATAGATGATAAGCCTCTCTGTCATGAAGACCACGCACATGTTTTATTATAGTTCACGTGCACCCTTTTGCCATATGCGACATGAATGAATAGTACGCTTTGTAGCAGCCTCCGGGTTTTGCCCTGCTTTCCTGTTACGTTGATGGGCCGTGTTCGAAATTGATTCGAAGTTGTATTTTTCTCACTCATGATATCTGTGCATTATCGGAATGATAGGAGATGAAACGTCATGGGACAAGTGAATCTGGGAAGCAGCAGTCAGGACTTAAGTCTCTTTTGCGCTATACCTCAGCTTTTAACCCTCGCTCCGGTGGGGGAGGGTATTTAACCCCCCTCCCCACCAGGGCGAAGGTGGCTCGGAGGCCCACCGGGCGGGTGTTAAGAAGACCAAGGTAGCCAAGGTTTGTCTACTCAGATCTGCGTCAGCATTACATAACAGTGTCATGATTGACAATGATGGCGTAGCCACCCGGGTAGGATAGGGTCGACAGATGGTGTCTCAGCGAACAGTGAGTACTGGGACAAATTAAACATCAATCAGCTGGCTTCTCTTGCCTTATCCAAAGGCACAGGAACCGTAGGGAGAGTGGGGTTGGTTTCCCCCTCAAATTTCCGGCTGTGAGGGCAGTGCTCCCCCTACCTTGAGCCGATGCCGGAACCATTTCCGTATACTAAAGTAAGCGGTAGGAAATATGGTAAAAAGCGATGTAAGACATTTTCAGCGTTGTTGTTGATTTATGTACTTGTTGACCTCGGACTCTAACATGGTAGCTTTTGTCAACATGGTAAATTTGATTTGTGAAGGATATAGAGCATCGCCATTCATGGTCTTACGGGGGTTGGTGAATTCTATAAAGACAGCATGAGCAGGTACATATACCACTTGATTCAGGGTCACATGGGTCACCTGCACCCTGGTTCTAACGTGGCATTGCCCGATGAAACTTGTACCTCTGTTGGATGTGCACCCTTAGTTCGAACGTATCCTCGGCCACCAGGTTTTTAAATTCGATGCGCATGTGCTCTCCGAAAGCACTTCTTGGCCGATGAATGCTGCACCTGCGATGTTTCTATGCCCCTTTTTCGAATGTGCCTTCAGCTGCTAAATCCTGTACTCCCGAAGTTCACGGGATTCACGGCCGAAAGTGCCTTCCACTGCCCCCTCGTACAGGCCACAATGAAGGTAATGGTGGGTTTCAGCTCAAAAGATAAAACTTAGAAGCGCTCTTAAATCTAGATCTTCACCTTATCACCCGCCCCGGTGGGCATCCGAGATCCCTTCGCCCTGGTGGGGGGTGTTCAAACACCCCCTGCCTCGAACTCGGCTCCTATGCGGGATAGCGAAAAAACGCGAACGCTGTTGGATAGCTCATACAAATTCATGACGGAACTACACCGGCCACTCTTTGGCTCAGGTCAATATTGAGGTCATGGCAGGTCAAAGTCGTTGGCATGTTAGAGAAGAGTTTCCGAGCTCTAGCGTCTGACAGAGTGGAATTAGAATCATTTTTAGGTACCATTCGCTTCCCCTCGTTACGGCAAATCGGATAATATATGATATGACTATACTAGGTCAAAACATAAAAATTAAAGGTCACTATACAATCTAACATAGGCAATATGCATATAAATCGACTCGCAGGAGCAATCCAAACGTAAGGGTATCAAAATAAAAGCTTTATCATTATTTCCGGCAACGTTATATACTGAAATATGAAAACCTGCTCAAGTAACCCGAGATGACCTTTCAGAGATCACAAGTTCAGCATTGGAGCATGAACCTATAAACGGGCCTAGGATACGTTGATTTTGAGAATTCGAAGGTATTCATTTCAAGTGGTATCTAGAGAAATATAACATTTTGTCGGTCAATTTCAGTTTTCCCCATGCATTTTCAATGATCCATACCTGACTCTAGGTCCTCGATATGAAGAGTCCTGAATACATTTTGTAGAGCTCGGTGAGCCCATTATGTGGTATTGAGTTGCAATCCAATAGATTCACCCATTTATTGCTTTTGCTACCTTAAAAAATGTTGGAGGTGAGATCACTTGACCTGCACTGGTGACCTGATCTGAAATGACCGAGCCTTGAAATTTCGTAGAAAGTTGTGGAACTGATCAGGGATGGTGCGTATCTCGGCGTCGCTTTTTCGTGCCACCAGAAAAACCCGAGGAGGTGTTCAAACAACCCCCCCCCCACTGGGGCGAGGGCTAAGATCTGAAGGTGCTATTCCCGATCTCAATCTGGGACATACATCCGGTATGGAACAATGGCAGATTGAGTTTGCTCGATGAAGATTAACTGTGGAATAGCACATAGCATGAGGCAAAGATTGTGGACAACACATTGTTTTGGAAGAAAATCTGGGAAATTTGGAGGGTTTCGGCTAATGCATTTTGCTCCCCCTGGATCCAGCCCTGGTGCGGTGTCCCTTCTGGATATGACTTTCTTGCTTCTGGTCACCTGACAGTCGCCATTGTTTCATATTGTTTCAAGCCTACTCATTCGCTTTGCGTGGACGTGGTCAGTATTCTCGGGAGTTGACGGTGCACTCAGGGCGTATGTGGGCACTGCGTCACATTTGACAGATAAGTATTCCAGGCAATGCCTTTGAGGACGCGCGCACCGGGCTGACCACAAATCGAAGTAAGAGTTCAGAACAGAACATTGTTTTATATTCTGAATCATTCTGCCCTATTGAAGTGGGTCCAATCTACGGGCAGTCCCGGACAATGGCCTTTGTGAAGGGCCGACGCCAAAAATCTGGGAAACGTCATTCTTTTGGGAATATTTTGGCAAAGCCAGCCATTGAAGTGGGAGAAGCTCTGAGAAGCCATGGCTGGGATAACCCCGTAGGACTGTCAATAGTAGCGCCCATTCCCTACTGACAGCTTCCAGTCAGTAAAACCTTTTAAACATACCCGCAGTAGGGCTGCAATCAGAGTTGTTTCTTTGGAAGACACGGAAACGCATTTCCCCTATCCTTGTTTTGACGTCTACGCAGTTCTTCTATTTTAATCTGCCATTTTACCAGTTTTACCTTCACAATTTCTTAAATTGCGGGCGTTTCATAATGACGTGACCAGTCCCTCTTCTCCTCGTAACGCTTCGTAACGCTATGGCTTCCTCTTCTCCCCCTGCACCCGCGAGCGTTACATAATTTTTGGAAATTCCCATAAACCCAATGCACTACCTCCCTCTCCTTGCAGCGTGACTTGCCATCTACGTGCTTAATGGTAGTGACTTCACTGGAATCATATAACTTTCACGCTGCAGCAGAGGTTACAAAAAACCCAAGCCTGCCAGCTTAGTTGGGGATACACCGGGGAATCAGAGGACTGAACATTTTCACAATTTACACTGGTGCCTACTCGGGTGCAAAGTAACCGTTTCACTGCGGCACTTATCACAATCTGATATATAGGCTGCACAGTTTGTGCTTTGGGGATAATTGATTCCTTTCCTGTCAGACACCAACACACGTTTTCGTCAGAGGAGCCTTTCCTATCTTGGGATGAAAACTGGCATCCATTGGGAAAAACAAATACCTTTTCTGACCTCTGCGCCGCAGTTACATAAACATTCTTTACATGCACAGCAAGACATGCCATATTTGGTGCTTTCTCGCCGTGAATACTAGCAATGTTGAGCTGACTATTGACCTTATGCAATGGTGCATAGCTGGGAATATCCAGCGGGGCCCGCAGTCATGAATATTGAGGCAGCTTAGTTGCAGCAGCCTCACTGCATGCCACGCGTGCCATCTTAACACGGAAGCTGGGCATACTTCTCCAGGTGATTGATGCGCCGTTCTGAAAATTATTGCGTACTTGGGCTTAAGTGCCACACGCAATGATGACTGGCCGTAGAAGAATATGTGTGAGGTGTTGCCATCTTCGTGGCTCTCATCTGCTAACAATAAGACTTGCTACATTTATTTGTCCCCGTGCTGGAAATGCTGTTGGCTTATGACTCAGGGTTCTGGAGTCTACACATATTGATCCATCATCGGAATACTGTACGCATAGAAGCCTCTCTTTTTTATTACGCTGCTCTAAAATACAACCCCTATACAGCCTCTGGCTTCGAAACCTCTTACACATTAACTCCGAACCCCGTTAAATTGATTTAGCCTTCATACTGTTGTTCGCCTAGCCTAACCTAACCTACATAAAACCTACGTCTTTTTGCTGACCGCCGCGTTGATACGGTCAACTCCGGGCTTTTATGTAGTATACCGTGAATTGTAAGCACATTTCTGGCGGTGTCAGGCTTCGACTTTTATGTAACTGTTTCGGAACTTAAAAAAATGTTTTGACCAATTGCAAGGGACCTGAATGCGGCGAATAGTTTCTAAAAAGTTCTTTGAGTTCCTCGTCATTGATGTGTCAGATTCTAGCATATTGTTCTATGGCTTTGTATTACTCTAGCACTCGTAATGGATGTGGCGTCAACGTGTAGTGGAGGGGTCCTAAAGTGCCCGCCCCAGAGATCTCAAAAACCAAAGGGATAGAAAATTGCCCCATTGGGGGTGAGTGAGGGCGATGGTTATCTACACAATGGCCAAGCTTAATTGGCCTAGGCTGATGTCTTAAGAGGTCGTGAGGTCAAAAGAGGTCGTAGTGGTTAGCACGCTCGCTTTCCGCGCTGCCGAACCGGGTTCAAGGCCCGGCGGATTCTCTGAACAAGGAAGAATCTGGCTCCCGATAGACCATCGTTTTTGCAATTTTTTGTTAACTTGGTTTTAAAACTACTGAGGAAATTTACTAATGTTCATGTTTTGTACAGTTGGCGAGTAAAAGATACGCTGCTGTATGATGAGTATTTTTTCAATTGCGTTTCAAATATTTGGCCTACATTTTGTCTTATTTATCGAACAGGATTGTGAACATTCTACGCATGTTTCTATTGTGGCGTAGTTTGCAGCAGAGTAACTACGGAAAGTTGTATTTTACGCTGCCTTTTTAGGAAGCAAGGCCGTTGTATATTATGGGCTTCCTCCCTGAATTTTCATACTGCTGCACTGCTGGCGTAGGTTGCACCTTTTATAAAACAGGGTTCGGGTCAGGAGTGACGCCACTGGTATTAAAGGGAGATACGCGAAAAAATTATTGGCTAGATCAAAAGGTCACAAAAAGTTGTTTCAGAAGTCATATTCTCTTTTTTCAAATTCGGCTTGCAAATGCCTTAAAATTGATCTCAAAGTCAACATTTCTAGACGACTTTATCGATACACTGCATATCGATGTATGTGACGTACACACGGCTAGGGCTATCAATTTCTCTAAAAAAATTGTCGTGTTTTTCCTAAGCAGTGACTTGAAAGTTTTTTACTGTTAAAGAAAAAAATTATTGAAAAAAATCTACAGCATAAAATAATATTATAACAGAAATATAGGATTTTTAAGATATCACAATTGACCAATCAGAAGGTATAGCCACCTCAAAGGGGGGTCACGTGACCTTTCTGACGCAAGATTTTTGTCAACCTCGGAATTTTGCAGAAAACGATTGAAGACCCGAGGATCCAGTGATACATATATGAACGAAAAGAGACGTATTTTACCCTGTATTGAAGCAAAGGAAATTAAAGCATAGTTATATTGGGGATTTCGAAGATTTTAGTGAGAGTTGTCGTTCTTGTATTCATGTTATCTTCCACAGGTAATAGTACAAATAGTATTTTACAGAGGTGATGCAGAAGAATTCTTCTGTTTTCTGCGTGATTTTTTTTTCTGAACCACGGAATATATGTGAATGGCTTCAGAAAAATAAAGCCCATCGGCCCAGCAGCCGTGCCATCATAGTTAGCAAACCAATAGAGACACCTTAGTTAGTTACAACAGTACTCTGAGCAAGTGCCATAAAACGTTGTTTTCAGTCAGAAAACATAAGGAAAGGAGATTGTGGGATGTTGGTGTGCGATCATGCATGTAGGTTCTGGAGAAACTATGATATTGTGCTAAGGTTGATGACAGATTTAATATTTTTGTACCAACTGTAAGTGAAATCTGTGAGTATGCTAACTTTTAAAGATAGACGTTCCTTAATATTTGTCATTCTTAAAAGATAAGCAAGACATTTTTTGGGTCTTAGCAACCTATGTGGCGCTTGAACCTTTTAAATTAAAGATTAAACAGAGTATTCAGATAGCTCAAATTAGACCTTAACATGCCTTGATCTATACATGTTTAGGTACTATGGCAACCTCATCTTTTTTATCCTGTATGCTAGATGGGGTAAATTTAGAAGTCTTATCCTTCCTCTATGTTGGAGATGTATGATGTGGGTAACAACAACTCTATTTTCTGTCCTCAAAGATATTCTGTCTAGAGAATGTGGCTGGTTTCTTGAGTCATTTGGGGCAGTGCAGATCCTGCATATATCTGGAGGCATAAACTTGATTTCCAGAAGAAACTTTTGCTTCCAACCGGTGCACACATCCATTTTGGTGTGTGGGGAGGCCGCTTATTAATAATTGCCATTTTCTCTGTTCTCCTTTTCATTGCTTTGTAGCAAACATGATATATGTTTTATATATATTCACCATGTGGAAAGAATGGCAGCTGGTCAGAAGAGTCGCACCAGCCATCTAAAACTCTGGCACAAATTTGCACAGCCAGCCACCTAAATTCACACCAATCTGCAGTATACCAAGGAGAAAGCACCCATCCCTACCCTAGTGTACAAAGCATGGCATTTTCTTTGAGATCTCGTTGGTGCGAGTGTACTTGGAGACAGGAGCAAGTGGTGCGAATTTAATCAGCCTCATGTGAATTTGCGAGACTGGTGCAAGGAAGGTGACACTGAAAACCAAACAGATATTGACTGAATGGTTATAAAGACTGAGGAGGGGGCCTTGAAAAAGTCCTTAACTATCTCACTAATAAGAGAGACAGCATTACATTGTGTGGGTAGGAATGAGAGCGTTTTTCCCTAGTAATATGACAGGTTAGTGTGAATTTTTGGTGGCTGTCGGTGCAAGAATTTCAGATGGCTGGTGCAGCTCGTCTGGCCTGCTGCCATACTTTGCAGACAGGTTCCTACCCACATGATGCAATGTTCCTTGTGTCTTTATAACCATTTTTCCATTATTTGTTTGGTTTTCAGTGTTACTTCCCCTTGCACCAGTCTCAAATTCACACCAGGTTAATAAAATTTGCACCACTTGTTCCTGTCTCCAGGGGCACTCACATTGACTAGTCCTTGTCAAAAGTACCATACTTTGCACCCTGGTATATTCATGGTATATTGTTGCAAACAATGATTCTATTGCTTCCTTTGCTGCTGTCACTTTTGTGTAAAAACTTGAAATACATTAATGTGATGGATAGCATTCTTACAAAACATTTTGGCCCTAAGCCAAGTTTGTGCTCACATTTAAGTCCTGGGAATTGAAGTCTTCCATTCCATATTTTTGGCCTGTCCTTTCCTCATGCTTGTATGAATTTTTCAGGTGCTGCCAGTGGCTTAAGATCTGTCGATGGTCCCTCACTTCCTGAAGCTGCTGAGGAATAGGCCATGTCGTGATCACCACATTTTCACAGGATCTTTGATTACCGGGTGTTTTATAATGTATTGATGGCCGCTAATCACGATTTTCTGGTCGAAAATGTCGAATTCGAAAAATATTTGCCCGCGCAAGCCGTTTGAAATTCTTCCGGTTTGCCAAAATTTCGATGTTTTCATATCTCACGGACAATAAAATTACAACTAATGTATTGAAAGGGCTCCAGAACTTTAAACAATTGAATCTGAACAATTTGAAACCTTTTTTGACTCCTTGAAATATATATTTACCCGAAAAAGTACCTTGGAAAGACAGGGATGTTTGAGCTTAAAAGATGATAATAGATGGCGCGCATGACGCAGCCGTCAATCAGTGTCCCGCTACGTCGCTTATGACAAGAAGCTATTAGCCAAAGGAGCTGGATATAGGATTTGAGCCTATTATGAATTCGATGAATGAACATTTACCTTCATAAGATGATCTAGATTTCTCTCGCTTGCAGTTTTAAATATTATTGGTAATGGTCGCTTTCAAAGCAGGTCCAATTCAGATCAGCCAGCGATATATAGATTAGGTATCTAAGCATGTAGTCACTGCGGATCAATTTTAAGTATTAAAATGTATACAATAGCCAGTCGATTATATTTAGATTAGTCTTGCTATCACTAGCAAGGAGAATACCGTATTTCGGGTAAGATGAAGCTACACGACACCCAGCTTGCCGTCAAGCCATGTATGCTGCCGCATAATCAGCTGTCGACTTGGGCTGACGTTGTCGGTCGAATTATGATGCTGCGGCTTGAAGAGATGGAGGCCAGGGAAGTGGACGAATTTCATGTTTCAATAGCTTCAATATTCGAACCGACCGCTGATGAAGTTACCGAGACTTACAGAAGAACATCTGTGCCAGCAAGAAAGAGGTACAAAGTTCGCTGTGAAATAAGAAAGCATTATAATTTGAAGGAAGCGATCAGAAGGCGCCTACAAAACATGAAGATATTGTCCGCATGGACAAAGCATGACAACATTGTTTGACATATCAAACAGATCTCTACCATCAAAGGTATCGGCAAACAGAACATTTCTGGAAGACCAGCGATAGGCACAGAGGTTGCATATTGGTGGCTCGGATGCAGTCGTGACAGACCATTGGAGGCGGCAGCAGCTGAGGCAAGCCACTGCTGCTGTCGTTGTGGCTACCAGGAGTTCTTCGGATGTTGCGTTCTGACGGAGCTGAAGCTGCGTCAGAACGCAACGGCACCATTGACAGCGACCGCTGGTGGTATATGCAGCAGCGAGCTTCCTATTTGTAGCATCACACCAGCTGCTGACAGACGCCGCACGTGAACAGGCTCTGGCAGGTATAAATCAATCTCGGAAAGAAAGCTTATTTCTAAATGTTACACGGAAGTCGTTTATAGACTTGTCCGGGTGATTGTCATATAATTGTGCTCGAATACGGACGAGCCGGCCTCCCGATCAGGCCTTATTAGCGGCAGCAGCAGTGGCTTGCCGCAGCTGCTGCTGTCTCCAATGGTCCGTCACGACTGCATCCAAGCCACCAATATACAACCTGTGTACTTTTCGCTTGTCTTCCAGAAATGTTCTGTTTGCCGATGCCTTTGATGGTAAAGCTCTGCTTTATTTGTCAAACAATGTTGTCATCCTTTGTCCATACTTACAATATCTTCATGTTTTGTAGGCGCCTTCTGATCGCTTCCTTCAGGTTACAATGCTTCCTTATTTCACAGCGAACTTTGTACTTGTTTCTTGCTGGCACAGATGCTCTTCTGTAAGTCTCGGTAACTTCAGCAGCGGTCGGTTCAAATTTTCACGCCATTGAAACGTGAAATTCGTCCACTTCTCTGGCCCCCATCTCTTCAAGCCGCAGCATCATAATGTGACCGACAACGTCAGCCCCAGTCAAGAGCTGGTTAAGCGGCAGCATACATGGCTTGACGGCGGCGCTAGGTGTGGTGTAGCTTCATTTTTCCCGAAATGCGGTATTCTCCTTGCTAGTGATAGCAAGACTAATCTAAATATAATCGACTGGCTATTGTATACATTTTAATACTTAAAATTGATCCGCAGTGACTACATGCTTAGATACCTAATCTATATATCACTGGCTGATCTGAATTGGACCTGCTTTGAAAGCGACCATTACCAATAATAATTAAAACTGCAAGCGAGAGAAATCTAGATCATCTTGTGAAGGTAAATGTTCATTCGTCGAATTCATAATAGGCTCAAATCCTATATCCAGCTCCTTTGGCTAATAGCTTCTTGTCATAAGCGACGTAGCGGGACACTGATTGACGGCTGCGTCATGCGCGCCATCTATTATCATCTTTTAAGCTCAAACATCCCTGTCTTTCCAAGGTACTTTTTCGGGTAAATATATATTTCAAGGAGTCAAAAAAGGTTTCAAATTGTTCAGATTCAATTGTTTAAAGTTCTGGAGCCCTTTCAATACATTAGTTGTAATTTTATTGTCCGTGAGATATGAAAACATCGAAATTTTGGCAAACCGGAAGAATTTCAAACGGCTTGCGCGGGCAAATATTTTTCGAATTCGACATTTTCGACCAGAAAATCGTGATTAGCGGCCATCAATACATTATAAAACACCCGGTAATCAAAGATCCTGTGAAAATGTGGTGATCACGACATGGCCTAATGCAGACCTGCATTACCATGATTTGGAGAAAACGAGCGTATTCCAAGCAGCATCTACAGAAATATTTTAATATTTGCCAATTCCCGCTTTTTCCATACATTTCCAATGGATCCGTACCTGAGCCTAGGTCATCGATATGAAAATATCGCAGTATATTGTATAGGACTTGGTAGGCCCATTATGCGTATAAGTTTCAATTCGATAAATTCAACCTTTTCTTACTTATACCACCTTAAACATCTGAGGAGGTAAGGTCATTTGACCTGCACTGGTGATCTGACCTGAAATGACCCAACCTTAGAATATTGGGGTAAGCTGCGGAATTAATCAAGCATAAGATGTGCCAAATACGGCAGCGTTTCACGCCGGCGTTTTTTTCGTGCCGCAAGAAAAACCCGAAGGGGTGTTCAACCGCCCCCACCGGGGCGAGGTTTAGTTAAGGGGAGATCAATGACTGCTAATAGATTTGCCTGGTTGCAGGGTTCCACTGACAACTTCCGGATTTAGCATGGTTGCATTGCTAGAAAACTGGAAGCGGAAGTTATGCTGGAGCTTGACTGAGGTCCCCAATATCTCATCGTCAATATTGTTCTCGCTATTGGGTCTGGTTGGTACAGGCGACTAACGCGCGCGTTAGGCCCGTTCACGTGACCTTTGCAGTGAGTCAGGTGTCGCGGGATCGAGCCTGCCCGGAGGCAGAATTTGACACCCTGCTCCTGCCCCTACCTAGCTAGTTCTCCTGTCCCCACGTCGCCATGTAGGCATTGTAGTTAGTGCGAAGGTAAGCCCGAAGCAAAATAAAAGCTCTCGTCATGGTCATATATAACTATATACAGAAACATAGTCAAATGTCATGACATAGTACCAGTCAATACATATCACCACTTCCCTTTCAAGCACCCTGTTAAATATATTTGAGTCTGAATTGAATGGAATGTTGGGATTGGGTTTATTGGCAGCCGTTGACCCGGTGGCAATACCTTGCGCACCAGTTCCCGTCACGGATCATCCGGAGCACGTGCGCGGGGGGAGCGGAAGTTATTAGTCATCTGAGTCCGCACGCAATGTCTCCCCTGCTATAAAAGCAGCGCCAGGTCAGCGCTGCTCATCAGTCACCAGTGCACCGGAAACCAGCTGTTCAGTTCAGTCACCCTGCCTCTGGCCACCGAGACGATAGCCATGTGGAAGCTTCTGGCGTTTGTCCTGCTGATTGGCGTGGAGCTCAGCGCTCAAGATTCTCCGCAATTTCCTAACGTGGACCCTCCGCTCTTCTTCAAATTTCCTGTTGGCAGAGGCAAGGCCGTGTTTAATTATTTTGTGTGTGATTGGTATAGCTTTATTGGCAAATACGTAAAATCCACTAATTATAAACTAAGTACAAGTGCAAAATGTGGTTGAGTGCATGACTGCTTATTGGGATAAATATGTTTTGGAAAGTAAAAATTTGGGCGTTCAAAAGACCATATAGGCCCGTTCACATAGCTTCCGCTTGCCATAGGCGGATCCAGAATGCCCGGTTGGGGAGGGGGTACATAGTCGGAGGGTGGGCTACACCTGGACCAGGGGGCTCAACTTTTGGACGAAAAAATCCATCAGGTGGGTGCAAATTCCTATCTTATGGAGCGACATTTCAGGGGCGCCATCCACCTTTCAGGGGGCCCCGTGACCGATTCTGGGGATTCTGATGGTCGATTGTGGGGCCTCCTTCGCCCCCCTGGATTTTCTATGCCGCATGTCAAAATCGCATGCAAGGGCTATTCAAATACATGGAGAAATGCATGGCTGGCACTCGATTTTCAGCAAAGGGCGTTCATTTGGATCCTCTCACATTGGGATATCTGGAGGTCATGGAAGGCCAATATTATTTTGTGGACATAAAATGTCCTGAGTTGTAAATTCTCATTAGCTTTTCTCCTAAAATAGCGCATTCGACACAAAACTGAGCATACCTACTGTGTTTCATCAATCTTAAGCCTGAGATTGAAGTGCTTGGCCGTCTACAGGCGAAAAGATTGCAAGGTATCTTAAACCGAAATGGCAAAAACATTAATATTCTCGATCGGTTGTGAAATATCATCGAAAATGTCTTTGACGTGTTTCATAGGCAGACTTACTTTCCTTTCCTTAAAAAACGGTGTTTACTGTAACCGTCCTGCTGGAGCCTGAAATTGGAAACAGTTTCAAGTTTATTCCTGTGATATTTTTACACCGGACGAAGTTATCTGCCTAAGAGTGCATGACCTGCAAACAATGTTTTTTAACGCCCATCATTCTTTTGTCAAGTCCCGGTCTAGTGTAAATTATGGGAGAGATTCTACACTGGTTTTGATAATTATATATGTAAAATATGTTACATCTGAGCAGAGCCAACAACGAGGATCTCCTGTCGGGCTCTGTGGGTCTAAAAATAATCCTTTAAAGCCAAAGTTTCTTTCCAAAAACCGAGATAAGGCACTGCCTCACTACTATCTTCGCTGATTTAAGGGGGTGCCTCAGGGTGGTGCTCCTCCCCTTGGCCCGCCCAAGGGGGGGCACGGTGCCCCGGTGTCCACCCCGCTCCGCCGCCTATGTGTATCTAAAACTCTCGGCGCCCATTTCCAGTGCTTGTGGGGGATTCCCGCTACTGGTGGGTTGACCCTGTTTGTTGAGAATTGATTCGTAGGTATCAGTGGCTTTCTTATTACTTTGCCCATATTTATTATCATTGTTTTGTATCATATCCGGATTTCTCTCTGAGTACGCCAACTCTGCGGAAAAATTATCTCGCGAATCGGAACAACTCTCCGCGGAAGCCCTAGTCCTGTAGGATGCAGATGCTCGTCACTAGAAAGTGCTTTTCGAAACCCTAAAGTGCGATTAGGATCAAATCTTCAACACCATGTGCGTGTGAGCATGTTCCCCACGCTGCGAGCGCTGGGGTGCGCTGTAGGCCGCGGAGGCGCGGGGTAGTTGTACAGGTGAGGAGCAGATTGGCCGCGGAGGTGCGGGGCAGTGGTACAGGTGGGGAGCAGATGGGCCGCGGAGGCGCGGGGCAGTTGTACAGGTGAGGAGCAGATGGGCCGCGGAGGCGTGGGGCAGTGGTACAGGTGGGGAGCAGATGGGCCGCGGAGGCGCGGGGCAGTTGTACAGGTGGGGAGCAGATGGGCCGCGGAGGCGCAGGGCAGTTGTACAGGTGAGGAGCAGATGGGCCGCAGAGGCGCGGGGCAGTGGTACAGGTGGGGAGCAGATCCCGGCGCTCTATCTCTGAAGTTGTTCCCCCGGCGGGATGGGGGTGGGCCAGTGGACTGAGTAAGTAACTGAGCGGCCTCTTTAAATTCTGGGCCTTCTGTGGGTGCTGGTTTTTCTCTTTTCTAAAAAATATTGTGATGTTACGATAAATCAAGGGCGATTATAAATTCGAGCTTGTCTTTCGAAGCCAGTTGTAGAAATTCCGACTTTTTATCCTGTTAACGCGACATTATTTTGATTCTCAGGGGACAGTGATATCTGCTATGACTCGCAAGTGCACCAGAAGCACCGAGTAGGAGACGTCTGGAGTTCTCCCTATTCTGGGTGCAAGCAAAGCGTCTGCTCGAAGGAGAACGATGTGCTGTACATCCGGAGATACAGGTGGGTCACAGGAGAAGTAATAAGTGCGGTTTCCATCTTTATGCATACGACGATTTATTATTATACGACGATTATTTGTTATATTGTTCTCAGGAAAAAATCGACGAGTTACGTATCCACAATTACCATTGATAGTATGTTCGGTTTATTATTCATAAATGAATAAAATTGAGCCATTAAAACTGTCGCAGAAGTGACACGACACGATGCTGCTGGGCTCCCCAAGCTATCGGATGAAAACGGCGCTTGCAGCGCTCAATGTCCTGTCTCTCTTCCTGTGTCGATATCTAGTGGAAACAAGTCTGTTGGGACTTCTGTCATGAGGTTGTCGTGTTTCAGCTGTCCTCGCGTCACCACGAGCGTCGACTTGAAGAAGATAAAGGCCAACAAGCTGGTGTGCAGAGAGCTGCAGGGTGACCGTCGAAAGGCTTTCCCCGCCTGCTGCGCTCGGCTCTACTGCAAACACTACGTCAACGGAAAACTGAAGCCTGCACCCAAGCACATGTATCCATTCAAATACTAGACCGACCGAACCTACTCCAGTGGAGCCTGTCCTGGTGTTCTTTATTCGGCGCTCATCATGTTTTATTTTTCTCCCAGCCTGTTCCGTATACATGTGACGGGAAAACTGTGGATAAAGTTTTAAATCGAAGTCGACGTGTCTTTAGATGGAACCAGGCAGGCAGCTCCAAAGCCTTCTCGTAACCAGAGCTTATCGGTGTATCGCAATGTAGGGGAATTGTTTTCGCACCCAACATGGTATGTTATAGCATGGGTACTTTGCTTTCAGCCTAGGATAAATCCCCCGAGAGGGAAGCAACATGTCTTGTTTTATACTTGTTTATTATATGCCTTTTTTGCATATGTGCAATTATTTATTCTTTTGTTTGAATACATATGCCAAGATGTATTATGTTTGACGCTTGTTTTTCCAAATCAGCCCAAGCATGAAACAAGCCGAAACATTTTGGCCGAAACGTTTCATGGCTTAAAAGGTATAGTGTCGCTAAGTTCTTCAATGGCTCACTGCGACCAAGAGTGGATCACTGGGCAGTCCCAGCACATTCCTCATAACACGCACTAGTGGCTTATCATACAAGCACATGTAGTGTGTCCCGATCTGATGCCGTGGAGACCAGAGGCGCAGCCAGGCTGGGCGGCACCGGAAAGGGCCCCACAATAGCGCTAAAAGGGCCCCACTGGAATACAAAAGTTCCCCCATACAGGTTCAGATCTAGCCGGTTGGTTCGGGGGGCACTTCCCATCCCGACAGGCAAAACAGAAAAAAACCTCGGCCTGCGGCCTGGGCTAACGCCCCACCGGCGCAGGAGAGCCGCATGACAATGTGCTGAAAGCAAACCATATTTCGTTCTTAATGTATCTCTTCATAAACCTGCAAGTCAGTTTTATCATTCTTTTCTTTGAAATAACCAATAAAGATTACGTGGTCACCCCCCGGATTCGAACCGGACCTACCTGATCAAGAGACAGGGCCTCTAACCACTAGACCACCGTGCCATACCACTCACCCTCCCACTAGCTGAACAGCTGTGACCCGTCAGGAGGTCACTGGCTAGTACAACTCCGCCGAATATGCCGGGCCGCTGGCGCCGGGTGCTGTGCTTGTCCCGAAAAGGCACGATATAAAGGTGCTTCTAGAAGACGAACCAAGCAGTCTTTTGGGCTGAAATTATTTGTATCGTCGAGCTAGGATCCTAAGCTAGCTCCATGCCAAATATCTTCCACTTCCATCCATTTTAAGGACTTGAAACCATGGTGAGAAGCAAAGGTGGTCCGATAAATTTAGCATCTTGTAATACATTTTGGACTAATTACTCGAAAGCCATTAGAGATAGATGGGTAGTATAAGTGAGCGAAATGATCGCACGTAACTTCCCTATTCAGCCATGTCAGTTCTGAGTTTGTGAGTGACATGAGCTTGGAACCAGGAAGATGCAAATAAAAAAGTTTTTTGACTCCATTTCTATTTATGCCTATAGAACAAAGAATTTCACATTCAAAATTTCCATCTCCAAATATTATCAGGCGGAAGCAATGTTCTTTCATTATTTGAAATGAAAACTTAAATCGGTCAATTAGATTGTGAGATATTAACGTTGAAATGAAATGAACCAAAATTCAGTCTTCCGGAAGAACTGTAAAAAGTAGGTCAAAATTTTGCGTTTTGCACTCTAAACTATGCCTAAGCACTACAAAATTTTCCTAGCTACCCCTAGGTAACTGTCTTTCAGCTAACTGAGGCCTGTCTTCTGACATTTCGAGCGCACAAGTCGGCCATCAACTTTTAGCAGGTTTTTGCTCGCGTGAGAAATGCCGCGTTTTCACGCAATAAATATTGTCGGATTAGCTCAATTCTTTCCCCTAGCTGGCCCTTGTTATCCTTTGAAAAGGACATAAATTTCAAGTTCGTAGCGTAAGAATTAAAAATTAGAAAAATATAAAACAGAAAAAGTTTGAGCCAAAATTTCTCAAAAACTATTTTGGATTTCGACTCGGGGCTTCAGTTTGGGTGTCTGGAGCAGAAGGGCTATCACCCTACAAAATTCCAGAGCTCTGACATCAATTCTCAGGACTGACAGACGCCAACAACAACTTCGGTCTGCGACCTGGGCTAACGCCCCACCGGCGCAGGAGAGCCGCATGACAATGTGCTGAAAGCAAGCCATATTTCGTTCTTAATGTATCTCTTCATAAGCCTGAAACTCAGTTTTATCATTCTTTTCTTTGAAATAACCAATAAAGAGTACGTGGTCACCCCCAGATTCGAACTGGACCTACCCGATCAAGAGACAGGGCCTCTAACCACTAGACCACCGTGCCACACTACTCACCCTCCCACTAGCTGAACAGCTGTGACCCGTCAGGAGGTCACTGGCTGGTACAACTCCGCCGAATATGCCGGGCCGCTGGCGCCGGGTGCTGTGCTTGTCCCGAAAAAGGCACGATATAAAGGTGCTTCTAGAAGACGAACCAAGCATTCTTTTGGGCTGAAATTACTTGTATCGTCGAGCTAGGATCTTAAGCTAGCTTCATGCCAAATTTCTTCCACTTCCATCCATTTTAAGGACTTAAAACCATGGTGAGAAGCAAAGGTAGTCCGAGAAATTTAGCATTTTGTAATACATTTTGGACTAATTACTCGAAAGCCATTAGAGATAGGTGGGTAGTATAAGTGAGCGAAATGACCGCAAGTAACTTTCCTATTCAGCCATGTCAGTTCTGAGTTTGTGAGTGACATGAGCTCGGAACCAAGAAGATGCAAATAAAAAGTTTTTTGACTCAATTTCTATTTATGCCTATAAAACAAAGAATTTCACATTCACAATTTCCATCTCCAAATATTATCAGGCGGAAGCAATGTTATTTCATTATTTGAAATGAAAACTCAAATCGGTCAATTAGATTGTGAGATATTAACGTTGAAATGAAATGAACCAAAATTTAGTCTTCCGGAAGAACTGTAAAAAGTAGGTCAAAATTTTACGTTTTCCACTCAAAACTATGCCTAAGCACAAGAAAATTGACCTAGCTACCCCTAGATAACTGTCTTTCAGCTAACTGGAGCTTGCCTTCTGATATTTCGAGCGTCCAAGTCGGCCATCAACTTTAAGTAGGTTTTTTGCTCGCGTGAGAAATAAAGCGTTTTCGCGCAATAAATATTATTGGATCAGCTCAATTTTTGTTCCCTAGCTGGCCCTTGTTACCTATTGAAAAGGGCATAAGTTTCAAGCTCGTAGCTTAAGGAGTAAAAATTAGAAAAATATAAAACAGAAAAAGTTTGGGCCAAAATTTATCAAAAACTATTTTCGATTTCGAATCGGGGCTTCAGTTTGGGTGTCTGGAGCAGAAGGGCTATCACCCTACAAAATTCCAGAGCTCTGACATCAATTCTCAGGACGGACAGACGCCAACAACAACAGACCACGACGAGACCCGTCTGAGCGGCCAGAATAGAGCCGCTTGAGAAATCTCAATGCGCTTCGCTCCATGGATTTCGTCATGCGGCTCTGACAGACCACGACGAGACCCGTCTGAGCGGCCAGAATAGAGCCGCTTGAGAAATCTCAATGCGCTTCGCTCCATGGATTTCGTCATGCGGCTCTGACAACAACAACCTCGGCCTGCGGCCTGGGCTAACGCCCCACCGGCGCAGGAGAGCCGCATGACAATGTGCCGAAAGCAAACCATATTTCGTTCTTAATGTATCTCTTCATAAGCCTGCAAGTCAGTTTTATCATTCTTTTCTTTGAAATAACCAATAAAGAGTACGTGGTCACCCCCGGATTCGAACCGGACCTACCTGAACAAGAGACAGGGCCGCTAACCACTAGACCACCGTGCCACACTACTCATCCTCCCACTAGCTGAACAGCTGTGACCCGTCAGGAGGTCACTGGCTAGTACAACTCCGCCGAATATGCCGGGCCGCTGGCGCCGGGTGCTGTGCTTGTCCCGAAAAGGCACGATATAAAGGTGCTTCTAGAAGACGAACCAAACATTCTTTTGGGCTGAAATTAGTTGTATTGTCGAGCTAGGATCGTAAGCTAGCTTCATGCCAAATTACTTTCACTTCCATCCATTTTAAGGACTTCAAACCATGGTGAGAAGCAAAGGTGGTCCGAGAAATTTAGCATCTTGTAATACATTTTGGACTAATTACTCGAAAGCCATTAGAGATAGGTGGGTAGTATAAGTGAGCGAAATGACCGCAAGTAACTTTCCTCTTCAGCCATGTCAGTTCTGAGTTTGTGAATGACATGAGCTTGGAACCAGGAAGATGCAAATAAAAAGTTTTTTGACTCCATTTCTATTTATGCCTATAAAACAAAGAATTTCACATTCACAATTTCCATCTCCAAATATTATCAGGCGGAAGCAATGTTCTTTCATTATTTGAAATGAAAACTCAAATCGGTCAATTAGATTGTGAGATATTAACGTTGAAATGAAATGAACCAAAATTCAGTCTTCCGGAAGAACTGTAAAAAGTAGGTCAAAATTTTGCGTTTTGCACTCAAAACTATGCCTAAGCACTACAAAATTTTCCTAGCTACCCCTAGGTAACTGCCTTTCAGCTAACTGAGGCCTGTCTTCTGACATTTCGAGCGCACAAGTCGGCCATCAACTTTTAGTAGGTTTTTTGCTCGCGTGAGAAATGCCGCGTTTTCATGCAATAAATATTCTCGGATCAGCTCAATTTTTTCCCCCTAGCTGGCCCTTGTTATACTTTGAAAAGGACATAAATTTCAAGTTCGTAGCTTAAGAAGTAAAAACTAGAAAAATATAAAACAGAAAAAGTTTGAGCCAAAATTTCTCAAAAACTATTTTGGATTTCGACTCGGGGCTTCAGTTTGGGTGTCTGAAGCAGAAGGGCTATCACCCTACAAAATTCCAGAGCTCTGACATCAATTCTCAGGACTGACAGACGCCAACAACAACAACCTCGGCCTGCGGCCTCGGCAGGTGCCGCTCTGGCGCAGGAGAAGCCGGTGACAATGTACGTTAGCCAAACAGTTCGATTGACAGGCGAGTTTTTTCAGCAGATTGATACTTATAACAACGCAATGTTGGAGTTTTAGGTTTTGTGTTCTCATTATGGCTCCATTCAATCCCCTGTCTAGGCCCATGTTTTCCTAAATTAGCATGTCTCTGCATACTGCACCACGCTTGCCCTCTGTTCATATCATCATATAAATAAACACACGCATAATGTTTGTTTTGTTAAGCAAAGACTGGGCATGACGAGAAGAAAGGAGATACAATATAAAATATGATGGGTTTTCCGACGGTATTTCACCCATACCTGCAGATTTTCACCAAATTCAGACTATTTGTTACTGAGTTATGCCCCAGCTCGAGACCTCAGCCCCACCACCGAACTGATGTCCTGGATCCGCCTATGCTCGAGCTCCTTACCCCAACCCCTTACATATGTCCTGGATCTGCCTATGCTCGAACTCCGTAGCCCCACCACTATACTGCCCTGGACCCGCCTATGCTTGAACTCCTTAGCCCCTACCCCTAATGATGTCCTGGATCCGCCTATGCTCGAGCTCCCGAGCCCCACCCACGTACTGATGTCCTGAATCCGCTTATGCTCGAGCTCCTTAGCCCCACTCCCATACTGATGTCCAGGATCCGCTTATGTTTTAACTCTTTAGCCCCTACCTGTTTTAACTCTTTAGCCTCTTGATGTCCTGGATCCGCTTATGCTCGAGCTCCTTAGCCCCACCCCCGTACTGATGTCTTTGATCCGCCTATACTCGAGCCCCTTAGCCCCGGCCCCGTACTGATGTCCTGGATCCGCCTCTGCTCGAGCTCCTTAGCCCGACACCCATACTGATGTCCTGGTTTCGCCTATGCTCGAGCTCCTTAGCCCCATCTCCGTACAGATGCCCTGGATCCGCCTATGCTGGATCTCCTAGCCCCATCCCCGTACCGATATGCTGGATCCGCCTATGCTCAAACCCCTTAGCCTCTAACCCCGTACTGATATCCTGGCTCCGCTTATGCTCGAGCTCCTTAGCGCCACCCCCGTACTGATGTCCTGGATCCGCCTATGCCCGAACTCCTTAGCCACTACCCCTCTGCTGATGTCCTGGATCCGCTTATGCTTGAGCTTCTTAGCCCCACCTCTGTACTGATGTCCTTTATCCGCCTATACTCGAACCCCTTAGCCCCACCCCCGTACTGATGCCCTGGATCCGCCTCTGCTCGAGCTCCTTAGCCCCACACCCATACTGATGTCCTGGATCCGCCTATACTCCAGCTCTTTAGCCCCACCCCCGTACAGATGTCCTGGATCCACCTATGCTTGATCTCCTTAGCCCCACCCCCGTACCGATGTCCTGGATCCGCCTTTACTCAGGCTCCGGAGCCACACCCCTGCACTGATGTCCTGGATCCGCCTATGCTCGAGCTCCTTAGCCCCACCCCCCAACTGATCTCCTGGATCTGCCTATGCTCGAACTCCGTAGCCCCACCTCCGTACTGCCCTGGATTCGCCTATACTCAAACTCTTTATTCCCTACCACCCTACTAATGTCCTGGATCCGCCTATGCTGGAACGCCCGAGCCCCACCACCGTACTGATGTCCTGGATCCGCCTATGCTCGAGCTCCTTAGCCCCACCCCCGTACTGAGGCCTGGATCCGCCTTTGCTGGGGCTCCTTAGCCCCACCCCCGTACTGATGTCCTGGATCCGCCTATGCTCGAACTTCTTAGCCCCACCTCCGTACTGATGTCCTGGATCCGCATATGCTCGAACTCCTTAGCCCCTACCCCCCTACTGATGTCCTGGATCCGCCTATGCTCGAGCTCCTTACCCCACCTTCTTCCTGATGTCTTGGATCCGCCTATGCTCGAACTCCGTAGCCCCTACCCCCCCACTGATGTCCTGGATCCGCCTATGCTCGAGCTCCTTACCCCACCCCCTTACTGATGTCCTGGATCTGCCTGTGCTCGAACTTCGTAGCTCCACCTCTGTACTGCCCTGGATCCGCCTATGCTCGAACTACTTAGCCCCCACCCCCTACTGATGTCCTGGATCCGACTATGCTCGAGCTCGCGAGCCCCACCCCCGTACTGATCAGCTGAATCCGCTTATGCTCGAGCTTCTTAGCCCCACCGCCGTACTGATGTCCTAGATCCGCCTCTGCTCGAGCTCCTTAGCCCCATCTCCGTACTAATATCCTGGATCCGCCTATGCTGGATCTCCTAGCCCCATCCCCGTACCGATATGCTGGATCCGCCTATGCTCAAACCCCTTAGCCTCTAACCCCGTACTGATATCCTGGTTCCGCTTATGCTCGAGCTCCTTAGCCCCACCCCCGTACTGATGTCCTGGATCCGCCTATGCTGGAACTCCCGAGTCTCACCCCGTACTGATGTCCTGATTCCGCTAATGCTCAGCTGCTTAGCCCCATCCCCGTACTAATGTCCTGGATTCGCCTATGCTCTAACTCCCTAGCCCGACCCTTGTACCGATGTCCTGGATCCGCCTATGCTCTAACTCTCTAGCCCGACCCTCGTACCGATGTCCTGGATCCGCCTATGCTCTAACTCCCTAGCCCCACCCTCGTACTGATGTCCTGGGTCCGCCTATGCTCGAACTCTTTAGCCCTTACCCCCATGCTGATGTCCTGGATCCGCTTATGCTCGATCTCCTTACCCCCACACCAGTAACGCCTCACCTCCGTGCCCCCCGCCCCCGAAACAACATAGGCGGATCCAAGGGGAAAGGGGACAGGTGCCCCTATAGAATCTTAGCGCCCCTGAAATTGTCCCGGAAACCCCTGGAAAGTTCGATGGCACCCCCTGAAATGTCGTTTTCCCCGAGATGCAGGTATCGGGGTCTACCGATAGGTTTTAGCGCCTACTTGATAGGTTTTTCCGGCCAAAAGTGGCGTCCCTGGTGTAGATAGCGCCCGCCAGGGAAGTTTCCCCCTTCCACCTCGCCCCCGATAGGCAATCCTGGATCCGCGTATGGGAAGCGACATTTCAGGGAGCGTCATCGACCTTGAGAGGCGTGTCTTTACAATTTCAGAGGGCGCCGATGGTCGATTGGGGGTTGGGGAGGGGATGGGGGGAGAAGGGTGGGGGGGGCACCTAGCCTACTTATTCCCTGGATCCACCCATGGTCCAAAAACAGAAACATAATACTCTTATTGTAAACTCAGACTTTTACGGTACTCTAATTACTTGTGATGCATTATGGGTAGTGTTGGGTACTTTTTTACCAGACCATAAATAAACGGAAACGGCCGCGCCGATCGCCGGCGTTGCCGCGACGTGGACGCAGGGGTTACGCGTGGTGATTTGCTACAACGATGCGTGGAGAAACGGCATGTTAGTAAAGGTAACTTGGTGTTTCATTGATATATATCCAGATGGAATGTCGACATATGTCTCTTACCTAGCTGCATGCAAAATTTCTTTTCCTCCAATGACTCTAACCACCCAAAACCCCGGTGTGAAGCAAAAATGAACTGATAAAATTACCACTTTGAAATGCATTTTACGTCTTATAGCGCGGAAGCCGTAAGAGATAAGTGGGGGGTATGAGTGAGAAAAATGACGGCAACGAAGTTTTCTATCCAGCCGTGTTAAGTTCAATACCGTAGCTATCATGGTCTGGAAACCAGGGGGCTGAGAATAAAAATTTTAAAAACTTATGTTTTATTTTTGCCTATAAAATAAAAAAGTTTCAGTCTGAAAGTTTTTATCTCTCAATATATAATAAAGGAGGCTATTCTCTCTTATTATCTGAAATGGGAACTAATTTTTATCAATTAGTTCGGAAGATATAAGGGTTTGAATGATATTTTGGGAAATGCAGACCTTCACGGAATGGGCCAAAAAGGACCCTTAAATTTCCATTTTTGTTTTGTTTCTGTGTTTTTGCAGTACTGCACAAACCGGCCTTGAAGTTGATATTTGACTCAGAACCTGAACTGCTGTAGCTTCAGATATTTCGAGCCTGTAGTTTAGACCATGAGTTTTATGCCAAATTTAGGGTGCAAAGTTTAAAAGCTAATTTAGAGCCCTAAATTTAAAGCTTTTTCTTTCCAACTTTTTGTGTGAACTACAAATTTCCCTGATGTAAAAGGGTGCAAGTTTAAAGAGTCTAGATGAATTATCAAAAAATATAAAAATAAAACTTAAAAATCACATAATGCAAAATTCTGGGCAAAATTTTGAAAATTTTGAAAATTGACAACCGTGGTGCTTATTCATTTGGAAGTGCCTTCTATCCACAAAAGTTTTAGGTCTCTGATACCAGCGCTCAGAACAGACAACAACAACAACAACAACAGACAACGACGACGACGAGACCGGAAAAACTGTCAGAATAGAAGCCGTTTCTTACTTCGTTCGTCACCGGCTTCTGACAACCTCGGCCTGCGGCCTGGGCTAACGCCCCACCGGCGCAGGAGAGCCGCATGACAATGTGCCGAAAGCAAACCATATTTCGTTCTTAATGTATCTCTTCATAAGCCTGCAAGCCAGTTTTATCATTCTTTTCTTTGAAATAACCAATAAAGAGTACGTGGTCACCCCCCGGATTCGAACCGGACCTACCTGATCAAGAGACAGGGCCTCTAACCACTAGACCACCGTGCCACACTACTCACCCTCCCACTAGCTGAACACCTGTGACCCGTCAGGAGGTCACTGGCTGGTACAACTCCGCCGAATATGCCGGGCCGCTGGCGCCGGGTGCTGTGCTTGTCCCGAAAAGGCACGATATAAAGGTGCTTCTAGAAGACGAACCAAGCATTCTTTTGGGCTGAAATTACTTGTATCGTCGAGATAGGATCCTAAGCTAGCTTCATGCCAAATTTCTTCAACTTCCATCTATTTTAAGGACTTGAAACCATGGTGAGAAGCAAAGGTGGTCCGATAAATTTGGCATCTTATAATACATTTTTGACTAATTACTCGAAAGCCATTAGAGATAGGTGGGTAGTATAAGTGAGCGAAATGACCGCAAGTAACTTTCCTATTCAGCCATGTCAGTTCTGAGTTTGTGAGTGACATGAGCTTGGAACCAGGAAGATGCAAATAAAAAGTTTTTTTACTCAATTTCTATTTATGCCTATAAAACAAAGAATTTCACATTCACAATTTCCATCTCCAAATATTATCAGGCAGGAGCAATGTTCTTTCATTATTTGAAATGAAAACTCAAATCGGTCAATTAGATTGTGAGATATTAACGTTGAAATGAAATGAACCAAAATTCAGTCTTCCGGAAGAACTGTAAAAAGTAGGTCAAAATTTTACGTTTTGCACTCAAAACTATGCCTAAGCACTACAAAATTTGCCTAGACACCCCTAGGTAACTGCCTTGCAGCTAACTGAGGCCTGTCTTCTGACATTTCGAGCGCACAAGTCGGCCATCAACTTTTAGCGGGTTTTTTGCGCGCGTGAGAAATGCCGCGTTTTCGCGCAATAAATATTGTCGGATCAGCTCAATTTTTTCCCCCTAGCTGGCCCTTGTTATCCATTGAAAAGGACATAAATTTCAAGCTCGTAGCTTAAGAAGTAAAAATTAGAAAAATATAAAACAGAAAAAGTTTGAGCCAAAATTTCTCAAAAACTATTTTGGATTTCAACTCGGGGCTTCAGTTTGGGTGTCTGGAGCAGACGGGCTATCATCCTACAAAATTCCAGAGCTCTGACATCAATTCTCAGGACTGACAGACGCCAACAACAACAACCTCGGCCTGCGGCCTCGGCAGGTGCCGCTCTGGCGCAGGAGAAGCCGGTGACAATGTACGTTAGCCAAACAGTTCGATTGACAGGCGAGTTTTTTCAGCAGATTGATACTTATAACAACGCAATGTTGGAGTTTTAGGTTTTGTGTTCTCATTATGGCTCCATTCAATCCCCTGTCTAGGCCCATGTTTTCCTAAATTAGCATGTCTCTGCATACTGCACCACGCTTGCCCTCTGTTCATATCATCAAATAAATAAACACACGCATAATGTTTGTTTTGTTAAGCAAAGACTGGGCATGACGAGAAGAAAGGAGATACAATATAAAATATGATGGGTTTTCCGACGGTATTTCACCCATACCTGCAGATTTTCACCAAATTCAGACTATTTGTTACTGAGTTATGCCCCAGCTCGAGACCTCAGCCCCACCACCGAACTGATGTCCTGGATCCGCCTATGCTCGAGCTCCTTACCCCAACCCCTTACATATGTCCTGGATCTGCCTATGCTCGAACTCCGTAGCCCCACCACTATACTGCCCTGGACCCGCCTATGCTTGAACTCCTTAGCCCCTACCCCTAATGATGTCCTGGATCCGCCTATGCTCGAGCTCCCGAGCCCCACCCACGTACTGATGTCCTGAATCCGCTTATGCTCGAGCTCCTTAGCCCCACTCCCATACTGATGTCCAGGATCCGCTTATGTTTTAACTCTTTAGCCCCTACCTGTTTTAACTCTTTAGCCTCTTGATGTCCTGGATCCGCTTATGCTCGAGCTCCTTAGCCCCACCCCCGTACTGATGTCTTTGATCCGCCTATACTCGAGCCCCTTAGCCCCGGCCCCGTACTGATGTCCTGGATCCGCCTCTGCTCGAGCTCCTTAGCCCGACACCCATACTGATGTCCTGGTTTCGCCTATGCTCGAGCTCCTTAGCCCCATCTCCGTACAGATGCCCTGGATCCGCCTATGCTGGATCTCCTTAGCCCCATCCCCGTACCGATATGCTGGATCCGCCTATGCTCAAACCCCTTAGCCTCTAACCCCGTACTGATATCCTGGCTCCGCTTATGCTCGAGCTCCTTAGCGCCACCCCCGTACTGATGTCCTGGATCCGCCTATGCCCGAACTCCTTAGCCACTACCCCTCTGCTGATGTCCTGGATCCGCTTATGCTTGAGCTTCTTAGCCCCACCTCTGTACTGATGTCCTTTATCCGCCTATACTCGAACCCCTTAGCCCCACCCCCGTACTGATGCCCTGGATCCGCCTCTGCTCGAGCTCCTTAGCCCCACACCCATACTGATGTCCTGGATCCGCCTATACTCCAGCTCTTTAGCCCCACCCCCGTACAGATGTCCTGGATCCACCTATGCTTGATCTCCTTAGCCCCACCCCCGTACTGATGTCCTGGATCCGCCTTTACTCAGGCTCCGGAGCCACACCCCTGCACTGATGTCCTGGATCCGCCTATGCTCGAGCTCCTTAGCCCCACCCCCGAACTGATGTCCTGGATCTGCCTATGCTCGAACTCCGTAGCCCCACCTCCGTACTGCCCTGGATTCGCCTATACTCAAACTCTTTATTCCCTACCACCCTACTAATGTCCTGGATCCGCCTATGCTGGAACGCCCGAGCCCCACCACCGTACTGATGTCCTGGATCCGCCTATGCTCGAGCTCCTTAGCCCCACCCCCGTACTGAGGCCTGGATCCGCCTTTGCTGGGGCTCCTTAGCCCCACCCCCGTACTGATGTCCTGGATCCGCCTATGCTCGAACTCCTTAGCCCCACCTCCTGTACTGATGTCCTGGATCCGCATATGCTCGAACTCCTTAGCCCCTACCCCCCTACTGATGTCCTGGATCCGCCTATGCTCGAGCTCCTTACCCCACCTTCTTCCTGATGTCTTGGATCCGCCTATGCTCGAACTCCGTAGCCCCTACTACCCCTCACTGATGTCCTGGATCCGCCTATGCTCGAGCTCCTTACCCCACCCCCTAACTGATGTCCTGGATCTGCCTGTGCTCGAACTTCGTAGCCCCACCCCTCGTACTGCCCTGGATCCGCCTATGCTCGAACTACTTAGCCCCACCACCCCTACTGATGTCCTGGATCCGCCTATGCTCGAGCTCCTGAGCCCCACCCCCGTACTGATGTCCTAGATCCGCCTATGCTCGAGCTCCTTAGCCCCACCCCCGTACTGATGTGCTGGATCCGCCTATGCTCGAGCTCCTTAGCCCCAACCCCGTACTGATATCCTGGATCCGCCTATGCTCGAACTCCTTAGCCCCTACCCCCGTACTGATGTCCTGGATCCGCCTATGCTGGAACTCCCGAGTCTCACCCCGTACTGATGTCCTGATTCCGCTAATGCTCAGCTGCTTAGCCCCATCCCCGTACTAATGTCCTGGATCCGCCTATGCTCTAACTCCCTAGCCCGACCCTTGTACCGATGTCCTGGATCCGCCTATGCTCTAACTCCCTAGCCCGACCCTCGTACCGATGTCCTGGATCCGCCTATGCTCTAACTCCCTAGCCCCACCCTCGTACTGATGTCCTGGGTCCGCCTATGCTCGAACTCTTTAGCCCTTACCCCCATGCTGATGTCCTGGATCCGCTTATGCTCGATCTCCTTACCCCCACACCAGTAACGCCCCACCTCCGTGCCCCCCGCCCCCGAAACGACATAGGCGGATCCAAGGGGAAAGGGGACAGGTGCCCCTATAGAATCTTAGCGCCCCCTGAAATTGTCCCGGAAACCCCTGGAAAGTTCGATGGCACCCCCTGAAATGTCGTTTTCCCCGAGATGCAGGTATCGGGGTCTACTGATAGGTTTTAGCGCCTACTTGATAGGTTTTTCCGGCCAAAAGTGGCGTCCCTGGTGTAGATAGCGCCCACCAGGAAGTTTCCCCTTCCACCTCGCTCCCCGATAGGCAATCCTGGATCCGCGTATGGGAAGCGACATTTCAGGGAGCGTCATCGACCTTGAGAGGCGTGTCTTTACAATTTCAGAGGGCGCCGATGGTCGATTGGGGGTTGGGGAGGGGGATGGGGGGAGAAGGGTGGGGGGGGCACCTAGCCTACTTATTCCCTGGATCCACCCATGGTCCAAAAACAGAAACATAATACTCTTATTGTAAACTCAGACTTTTACGGTACTCTAATTACTTGTGATGCATTATGGGTAGTGTTGGGTACTTTTTTACCAGACCATAAATAAACAGAAACGGCCGCGCCGATCGCCGGCGTTGCCGCGACGTGGACGCAGGGGTGACGCGTGGTGATTTGCTACAACGATGCGTGGAGAAACGGCATGTTAGTAAAGGTAACTTGGTGTTTCATTGATATATATGCAGATGGAATGTCGACATATGTCTCTTACCTAGCTGCATGCAAAATTTCATTTCCCTCCAATGACTCTAACCACCCTAAACCCCGGTGTGAAGCAAAAATGAACTGATAAAATTACCACTTTGAAATGCATTTTACGGCTTATAGCGCGGAAGCCGTAAGAGATAAGTGGGGGGTATGAGTGAGAAAAATGACGGCAACGAAGTTTTCTATCCAGCCGTGTTAAGTTCAATACCGTAGCTATCATGGTCTGGAAACCAGGGGGCTGAGAATAAAAATTTTAAAAACTTATATTTTATTTTTGCCTATAAAATAAAAAGTTTCAGTCTGAAAGTTTTTATCTCTAAATATATAATAAAGGAGGCTATTCTCTCTTATTATCTGAAATGGGAACTAATTTTTATCAATTAGATCGGAAGATATAAGGGTTTGAATGATATTTTGGGAAATGCAGACCTTCACGGAATGGGCCAAAAAGGACCCTTAAATTTCCGTTTTTGTTTTGTTTCTGTGTTTGTGCAGTACTGCACAAACCGGCCTTTAAGTTGATATTTGACTCAGAACCTGAACTGCTGTAGCTTCAGATATTTCGAGCCTGTAGTTTAGACCATGAGTTTTATGCCAAATTTAGGGTGCAAAGTTTAAAAGCTAATTTAGAGCCCTAAATTTAAAGCTTTTTCTTTCCAACTTTTTGTGTGAACTACAAATTTCCCTGATGTAAAAGGGTGCAAGTTTGAAGAGTCTAGATGAATTAGCAAAAAATAAAAAAATAAAAGTTAAAAATCACATAATGCAAAATTCTGGGCAAAATTTTGAAAATTTTGAAAATTGACAACCGTGGTGCTTATTCATTTGGAAGTGCCTTCTATCCACAAAAGTTTTAGGTCTCTGATACCAGCGCTCAGAACAGACAACAACAACAACAACAACAGACAACGACACGACGAGACCGGAAAAACTGTCAGAATAGAAGCCGTTTCTTACTTCGTTCGTCACCGGCTTCTGACAACAACCTCGGCCTGCGGCCTCGGCAGGTGCCGCTCCGGCGCAGGAGAAGCCGGTGACAATGTACGTTAGTCAAGCAGTTCGATTGACAGGCGAGTGTTTTCAGCAGTATGATACATATACTAACGCGATGTTGGGACTTGAGGTCTAATGTTCTCATTCTGACTACATTCAGCCCCATGTGTAAGTCCATGTTTTCCTAAACTAACATGTCTCTGCACACTGCGCCACGTTTGTCGTCTGTTCATGTCATCACATAAATAATCACACGTATAAAGTTTGGTTTGTTAAGTAAAGACTGGCTATGCCCAGAAGAAAGGAGATACAATATAAAATATTATGGGTTTGCCGACCATATTTCACCTATACCTGGAGATCTTTACACAATTCAGGCTATTTGTTGCCGAGTTAGCTTCGTTTATCCTAAGTCCCAGTCCGCATGCGCAGTAAAGTCTGCAGTGAATGAGAGCGAAGATACCGTTATAATTGTCTGAAGCATGTTGGTATGTCGTTTGTTTGTCTCCTGAACTAAACTATCCCTTATAGCCTAATATTCCTTAGAATTCATACTGGGCATGCGCAGCACAATGCAATGTCATAATTCCGTGAATTGGGATTAGCACATAGTATTCTGCTATTACTCTCAAATTTTTAGCCTAATCGGTCTATTGGCTCCCGAGATAGCCTCCCTGACCATAAGTTCTAATGCGCATGCGCACTTACCTTTGTAGTAAGCAAGGGTGTCAAAACTTTCATACTAAATTTAAGCATGTTCGCTCTCCTCTGTCCATGTCCTCTTCTGAAATATCCTCACCTTTAAGGCTTATCCTTAAGATTTCTACTGCGCATGCGCAGGGCAGTGCAGCTTCACTATGACATTATTTGTGGTTTTCACTCCCGTGTCATTTTCTTGTTCACAAAATTTCAAAAAAATCGACCCGTAGGTTGCCGGGATAGCCTCTGTTACCATTAGTTCCACTGCGCATGCGCAGTAACCTTCTTCATTGACCTGAAGACCGGATTCAAAATCTGCATGACCGATTTCCTCTCATTGATATTGTTCGACAATATGGAATAGAGTGCAACGAGATTTATATATTATTTACATGTCTAAATACGATAGCGGATACAAGGGGCGAGGCTAGTGGGCTTAAGTCCCCCCCATGTGAAAATGCCTAGAGCTATAGCATGAGCAAAGGATGTTTGGAGGCAATGGCAGAGAGGCTGGAGCTAAAAAAAGGTGAATGGTAGCGGGGGGGGGGGGGACAGGAGGCACGTGCACCCCCCCTTTGGTCGATCCTCAGCACCCCCTGAAATGGCCACGGCGACCCTCAAGCATTCGATGGCACCCCTGAAATGTCACTTCCCACCCTTTCCCCTAAGATGCAAAAATTGGCGCCCATCGGAAGGATTTTACGTGTCAAAAGTTGCGCTCTATGCTCCGGATTACACCCCTTGCCCTGCGGACGGTGCCTCCTCTATCGGTAATCCTGGATCCGCCTATGCTCAAGCTCCTTAGCCCCACCACCGAACTGATGTCCTGGATCCGCTAATGCTCCAACTCCTGAGGCCCATCCCCGTACTGATGTTCTGGATCCGCCTATGCTCGAGCTCCTCAGCCCCACCCCCTTACTGATGTCCTGGATCCGCCTATGCTCGAACTCCGTAGCCCCACCTTCGTACTGTCCTGTATCCGCCTATGCTTGAGCTCCTTAGCCCCACCCCGTACTGATGTCCTGGATCTGCCTATGCTCGAGCTCTTTACCCCACCCCGTACTGATGTCCTGGATCCGCCTATGCTCGAGCTCCTTAGCCCCACCTCCATGCTGATGTCCTGGATTCGCCTATGCTCGATCTCCTTAGCCCACCCCCGTACTGATGTCCTGGGTCCGCCTATGCTCGAGCTCCTTAACCCCACCCCCGAACTGATGTCCTGGATCCGCCTATGCTGGAGCTTCTTAGCCCCACCCCGTACTGATGTCCTGGATCCGCCTATGCTCGAGCTCCTTAGCCCCACCCCCGTGTTGATGTCCTGGATCCGCTTATGCTCGAGCTCCTTAGCTCCACCTCCGTGCAGATGTCTTGGATTCGCCTATGCTCGATCTCCTTAGCCCACCCCCGTACTGATGTCCTGGGTCCGCCTATGCTCGAGCTCCTTAACCCCACCCCCGAACGGATGTCCTGGATCCGCCTATGCTGGAGCTCCTTAGCCCCACCCCCTACTGATGTCCTGGATCCGCCTATGCTCGAGCTCCTTAGCCCCACCCCCGTATTGATGTTCTGGATCCGCTTATGCTCGAGTTCCCGAGTTCCAACCCGCTCCTGATGTCCTGGATCCGCCTATGCTCGAGCTCCTTAGCCCCAACCCGTACTGATGTCCTGGATCCGCCTATGCTCAAACTCACTAGCCCCACCCCGGTGCTGATGTCTTGGATCCGCCTATGCTCGAGCTCCTTAGCCCCACCCCCATACTAATGGCCTGGATCCGCCACTGCTTATTAAGTTTATTTAAGCAGGGAGTGCATGGAGTCACGTGTCATGGTATCACCACAAAGAGGTTTATTCGGCTGGGAAAGAAATGGTGTGCAACGGTGGATCCTTTGGCCAGTGCTACCTATGGTTAGAGGATGCATTAACTAGTGGGTAGATAGATAGACAGATGATAAACTTTTATTGGACGGAAACAATATGACAGGTATAACAAATAGATTGACGCAAAAGCCCGAAGGCTTAAGTGGTGGGGCCTCTCTTATCTCTCTCATAAAACACATCACTTTTACCGGACCTATCACACACATACACAGTAAGATTTGGACACACATAAAGAAACAACAAAACACAACAAACCAAACAAGCAAACCAGTTCCTGACCACAATTTTGTTTTTTATTCGTCGCAAGTCGCCGCAGCGAGCGGGACCCTACCGCACGGCCGCCACCCGGCCGTCTGACTGATATGAACATCTAATAGACAACGCGCCCGCCGCACGAGTAGAGGAGCCGAAACGAGACAGACTACCCTGCCACCACCGGGCATTCGCGCTGGTCTATAGCATGCGTACATAGCTATGGTATCTGTCTCGCATAGCAGCTACCAGTGCGCCGCCCGCAGCCACGCTACGGCCGAACAGCGGGGTGAGGTTTCAAGCGGAAAACTTACTAGCATTGTGTATTACATTTAATTAAAGGTACACTGTTGTTGCTATGATATGCAACCTTTTGCGATGGCAAGATATGTCTTTTAACTAGCTTTTTGCCGAATTTCATCCACTTCCATCTATATTAACCATTCGAAATCCTGGTGTGAAGCAAAAATGAACCGATAAAATTACCTTCTTGAAATGTATTTTACGGCTGATAGCGCGGAAGCCGTAAGAGATAAGTGGGGGGTATGAGTGAGAAAAATGACGGCAACGAAGTTTTCTATCCAGCCGTGTTATATTCAATACCGTAGCTATCACGGTCTGGAAACCAGGGGGCTGAAAATAAAAATTTTAAAAACTCATATTTTATTTTTGCCTCTAAAATAAAAAGTTTCAGCCTGAAAGTTTTTATCTCTAAATATATAATAAAGGAGGCTATTCTCTTTTATTATCTGAAATGGGAACTAATTTATCTTAATTAGATCGGAAGATATAAGGGTTTGACTGATATTTTGGGAAATGCAGACCTTCGCAAAATGGGCCAAAAAAGGACCCTTAAATTTCCGTTTTTGTTTTGTTTCTGTGTTTGTGCAGTACTGCACAAACCGGCCTTTAAATTGGTATTTTACTCAGAACCTGAACTGCTGTAGCTTCACATATTTCGAGCCTGTAGTTTAGACTATGAGTTTTATGCCAAATTTAGGGTGCAAAGTTTAAAAGCTAATTTGGAGCCTTAAATTTATAACTTTTCCTTTCAAACTTTTTGTGTGATCTACAAATTTCCCTGATGTAAAAGGGTGCAAGTTTGAAGACTGTAGATGAATTAGGAAAAAATAGAAAAATAAAAGTTAAAAATCACATAATGCAAAATTCTGGGCAAAATTTTGAAAATTTTGAAAATTGACAACCGTGGTGCTTATTCATTTGGAAGTGCCTTCTATCCACAAAAGTTTTAGGTCCCTGATACCAGCGCTCAGAACAGACAACAACAACAACAACAACAACAACAACAACCTCGGCCTGCGGCCTCGGCAGGTGCCGCTCTGGCGCAGGAGAAGCCGGTGACAATGTACGTTAGCCAAAGAGTTCGATTGACAGGCGAGTTTTTTCAGCAGTTTGATACTTATAACAACGCAATGTTGGAGTTTTAGGTTTTGTGTTCTCATTATGGCTCCATTCAATCCCCTGTCTAGGCCCATGTTTTCCTAAATTAGCATGTCTCTGCATACTGCACCACGCTTGCCCTCTGTTCATATCATCAAATAAATAAACACACGCATAATGTTTGTTTTGTTAAGCAAAGACTGGGCATGACGAGAAGAAAGGAGATACAATATAAAATATGATGGGTTTTCCGACGGTATTTCACCCATACCTGCAGATTTTCACCAAATTCAGCCTATTTGTTACCGAGTTATGCCCCAGCTCGAGACCTCAGCCCCACCACCGAACTGATGTCCTGGATCCGCCTATGCTCGGGCACCCACCCCTACATATGTCCTGGATCTGCATCTGAAAGCCACCTCTATACGCCCTGGATGCCTATGCTGAACTCCTAGCCCCTACCCCTACTGATGTCCTGGATCCGCCTATGCTCGAGCTCCCGAGCCCCACCCACGTACTGATGTCCTGAATCCGCTTATGCTCGAGCTCCTTAGCCCCACCCCCCGTACTGATGTCCAGGATCCGCTTATGTTTTAACTCTTTAGCCCCTACCTGTTTTAACTCTTTAGCCTCTTGATGTCCTGGATCCGCTTATGCTCGAGCTCCTTAGCCCCACCCCCGTACTGATGTCTTTGATCCGCCTATACTCGAGCCCCTTAGCCCCGGCCCCGTACTGATGTCCTGGATCCGCCCCTGCTCGAGTTCCTTAGCCCGACACCCATACTGATGTCCTGGATCCGCCTATGCTCGAGCTCCTTAGCCCCATCTCCGTACAGATGTCCTGGATCCGCCTATGCTGGATCTCCTTAGCCCCATTCCCGTACCGATATGCTGGATCCGCCTATGCTCAAACCCCTTAGCCTCTAACCCCGTACTGATATCCTGGCTCCGCTTATGCTCGAGCTCCTTAGCCCCACCCCCGTACTGATGTCCTGGATCCGCCTATGCCCGAACTCTTTAGCCCCTACCCCTGTGCTGATGTCCTGGATCCGCTTATGCTTGAGCTCTTTAGCCCACCTCTGTACTGATGTCCTTTATCCGCCTATACTCGAACCCCTTAGCCCCACCCCCGTACTGATGCCCTGGATCCGCCTCTGCTCGAGCTCCTTAGCCCCACACCCATACTGATGTCCTGGATCCGCCTATGCTCCAGCTCTTTAGCCCCACCCCCGTACAGATGTCCTGGATCCACCTATGCTCGATCTCCTTAGCCCCACCCCCGTACTGATGTCCTGGATCCGCCTTTACTCGGGCTCCGGAGCCACACCCCTGCACTGATGTCCTGGATCCGCCTATGCTCGAGCTCCTTAGCCCCACCCCCCGAACTGATGTCCTGGATCTGCCTATGCTCGAACTCCGTAGCCCCACCTCCGTACTGGCCTGGATTCGCCTATACTCAAACTCTTTATCCCCTACCACCCTACTAATGTCCTGGATCCGCCTATGCTGGAACGCCCGAGCCCCACCACCGTACTGATGTCCTGGATCCGCCTATGCTCGAGCTCCTTAGCCCCTACCCCCGTACTGATGTCCTGGATCCGCCTATGCTCGAGCTCCTTAGCCTCACCCTCGTACTGATGTCCTGGATCCGCCTATGCTCGAACTCCGTAGCCCCTACCCCCCCACTGATGTTCTGGATCCGCCTTTACTCGAGCTCCGAGCCACACCCCTGCACTGATGTCCTGGATCCGCCTATGCTCGAACTCCTTAGCCCCACCCCCAAACTGATGTCCTGGATCCGCCTATGCTCGAACTCCGTAGCCCCACCTCCGTACTGCCCTGGATCCGCCTATGCTCGAACTCTTTAGCCCCTACCCCCCTACTGATGTCCTGGATCCGCCTATGCTAACCCAGCCCCACCCCTACTGATGTCCTAGATCCGCCTTGCTCGAGCTCCAGCCCCACCCCCGTACTGACCTGAATCCGCTTATGCTCGAGCTCCTTAGCCCCAACCCCGTACTGATGTCCTGGATCCGCCTATGCTCGAACTCTTTAGCCCCTACCCCGTTCTGATGTCCTGGATCCGCCTATGCTGGAACTCCCGAGTTTCACCCCGTACTGATGTCCTGAATCCGCTAATGCTCAGCTGCTTAGCCCCATCCCCGTACTAATGTCCTGGATCCGCCTATGCTCTAACTCCCTAGCGCGACCCTCGTACCGATGTCCTGGATCCGCCTATGCTCTAACTCCCTAGCCCCACCCTTGTACTGATGTCCTGGGTCCGCCTATGCTCGAACTCTTTAGCCCCTACCCCCATGCTGATGTCCTGGGTCCGCTTATGCTCGATCTCCTTACCCCCACACCAGTAACGCCCCACCTCCGTGCCCCCCGCCCCCGAAACGACATAGGCGGATCCAAGGGGAAAGGGGACAGGTGCCCCCATAGAATCTTAGCGCCCCCTGAAATTGTCCCGGAAACCCCTGGAAAGTTCGATGGCACCCCCTGAAATGTCGTTTTCCCCGAGATGCAGGTGTCGGGGTCTACTGATAGGTTTTAGCGCCTACTTGATAGGTTTTTCCGGCCAAAAGTGGCGTCCCTGGTGTAGATAGCGCCCACCAGGAAGTTTCCCCTTCCACCTCGCCCCCGATAGGCAATCCTGGATCCACGTATGGGAAGCGACATTTCAGGGAGCGTCATCGACCTTGAGAGGCGTGTCTTTACAATTTCAGAGGGCGCCGATGGTCGATTGGGGGTTGGGGAGGGGGATGGGGGAGAAGGGTGGGGGGGGGCACCTAGCCTACTTATTCCCTGGATCCACCCATGGTCCAAAAACAGAAACATAATACTCTTATTGTAAACTCGGACTTTTACGGTACTCTAATTACTTGTGATGCATTATGGGTAGTGTTGGGTACTTTTTTACCAGACCATAAATAAACAGAAACGGCCGCGCCGATCGCCGGCGTTGCCGCGACGTGGACGCAGGGGTGACGCGTGGTGATTTGCTACAACGATGCGTGGAGAAACGGCATGTTAGTAAAGGTAACTTGGTGTTTCATTGATATATATGCAGATGGAATGTCGACATATGTCTCTTACCTAGCTGCATGCAAAATTTCATTTCCCTCCAATGACTCTAACCACCCTAAACCCCGGTGTGAAGCAAAAATGAACTGATAAAATTACCACTTTGAAATGCATTTTACGGCTTATAGCGCGGAAGCCGTAAGAGATAAGTGGGGGGTATGAGTGAGAAAAATGACGGCAACGAAGTTTTCTATCCAGCCGTGTTAAGTTCAATACCGTAGCTATCATGGTCTGGAAACCAGGGGGCTAAGAATAAAAATTTTAAAAACTTATATTTTATTTTTGCCTATAAAATAAAAAGTTTCAGCCTAAAAGTTTTTATCTCTAAATATATAATAAAGGAGGCTATTCTCTCTTATTATCTGAAATGGGAACTAATTTTTATCATTTAGATCGGAAGATATAAGGGTTTGAATGATATTTTGGGAAATGCAGACCTTCACGGAATGGGCCAAAAAGGACCCTTAAATTTCCGTTTTTGTTTTGTTTTTATGTTTGTGCAGTACTGCACAAACCGGCCTTTAAGTTGATATTTGACTCAGAACCTGAACTGCTGTAGCTTAAGATATTTCGAGCCTGTAGTTTAGACCATGAGTTTTATGCCAAATTTAGGGTGCAAAGTTTAAAAGCTAATTTAGAGCCCTAAATTTAAAGCTTTTTCTTTCCAACTTTTTGTGTGAACTACAAATTTCCCTGATGTAAAAGGGTGCAAGTTTGAAGAGTCTAGATGAATTAGCAAAAAATAGAAAAATAAAAGTTAAAAATCACATAATGCAAAATTCTGGGCAAAATTTTGAAAATTTTGAAAATTGACAACCGTGGTGCTTATTCATTTGGAAGTGCCTTCTATCCACAAAAGTTTTAGGTCTCTGATACCAGCGCTCAGAACAGACAACAACAACAACAACAGACAACGACGACGACGAGACCGGAAAAACTGTCAGAATAGAAGCCGTTTCTTACTTCGTTCGTCACCGGCTTCTGACAGACACGACGAGACCAAAACTGTCAGAATAGAAGCCGTTTCTTACTTCGTTCGTCACCGGCTTCTGACAGACAACGACGAGACCGGAAAAACTGTCAGAATAGAAGCCGTTTCTTACTTCGTTCGTCACCGGCTTCTGACAGACAACGACGAGACCGGAAAAACTGTCAGAATAGAAGCCGTTTCTTACTTCGTTCGTCACCGGCTTCTGACAGACAACGACGACGAGACCGGAAAAACTGTCAGAATAGAAGCCGTTTCTTACTTCGTTCGTCACCGGCTTCTGACAACAACAGACAACGACGACGAGACCGGAAAAACTGTCAGAATAGAAGCCGTTTCTTACTTCGTTCGTCACCGGCTTCTGACAACGACGAGACCGGAAAAACTGTCAGAATAGAAGCCGTTTCTTACTTCGTTCGTCACCGGCTTCTGACAGACGACGAGACCGGAAAAACTGTCAGAATAGAAGCCGTTTCTTACTTCGTTCGTCACCGGCTTCTGACAACAACAACAACAACAGACGACGAGACCGGAAAAACTGTCAGAATAGAAGCCGTTTCTTACTTCGTTCGTCACCGGCTTCTGACAACAGACAACGACGACGAGACCGGAAAAACTGTCAGAATAGAAGCCGTTTCTTACTTCGTTCGTCACCGGCTTCTGATTCTTACTTCGTTCGTCACCGGCTTCTGACAACGACGAGACCGGAAAAACTGTCAGAATAGAAGCCGTTTCTTACTTCGTTCGTCACCGGCTTCTGACATAAGCTGTCTCGGTTGCTGGTAGGTGATGATCAAACCTGCCGGTTTTAAAGCTACTAACGGCAGCTAACATGCATTTGAAAAAAAACAAACGATCATGAAAACTGACCGATAAGCAACGCAATCTGAACACGGCTCCTACTTCAAAAGCCATAGCGCTAGAAAGACTGGCACCGTACCTTATTTTACGAAGAGTAACACCGGTCACCTACGACGCGTCGGCCGCAGCTGACTGCATCGATGAGACGTCCGCATCGTCAGCAGAGGGCGCGTCGTCTACCCGAGACGCGGCCACGGTGGACGTTGCTGTCGTCCGCGGGATCTGGGAGTCGCGGGGGTGGACTCCGCGGGGCGAGGACGCCGCAACGCCTCGGCTGGACTCCACGTACGATCCGGCTCTGCTGTCTTGCCAGGGACGGGGGCCCGACGCTACCCGCGGCAGCGACCGTCCCCGCATCGACGAGGAGGCTCCCCCGTCGCCCGCGATTCATTCCGCCGAGCCGTCACTTGCTGCCAGAGCTGCCTGATCTGCTTAAGAGTGGTGATTCTGGTGGGTGGTGAGTCATCCGTCAACTTGTACCCTGGCAGGCCGTTGTTGGAGACCACCGACCAGATCAACCTCTCCTGCTTCATAGTCACCAGCTCATTGTGTATCTGACGATTCCGCCGGGTCAACGACTCTGAAATATACAGGCGATGCTCCCTTGGAGCACTTCTGTTTCCGAGCTGCGTACGCGCATAGTACAGTTTGTTGCGCAGATCGCGATCGTAAAAGGTGCAAATGATAACGCCGTCACGAGATAATCTGTGTGCCGTCGATAAATCTGACGCAGCCACTGGGATGTGAGGGAAGTGTTCCTTGAGCGACTTCACCGCCATTGCTTTCACGTCCTCACCAGGTCGTCGGCTGCCGAACACTTTGCTGGATAGCACCAGATTTACACCACGTTCATGCCGCTCCATCTCCTCCACTTGGTCCTGTAACTGCGAGAAGTTCCGCTCAGAGACCGCCACTTGCTTTCCCAGTTCTTCAATCTTTTGCTGCTTCGCAAAAACTTCCCCTTCCAGCACCTCAATTTTCATCTCCAGCGATTTCACCTTTGACTCAAATGATTTTGTAAGTCTTGTTACCTCCGTCTTCAGTGTGTTCTGAATGGTCGTCTCAATCGTTTCACGAATGTAAGCCAACGCTTCTGCGCTAATCCCGCTGTGTTTGGCCTGAGGTGATTGTTTCTTTGGTGAGGTTCCCGCTCTTTTCTTCTTTTTCTCGAAAGTGGAGATAATTTCGGAGACTGAGTCCCTGTCTCTCTTCTTGCGCTGTGGGTCGTCTGCCGGCACTGATTCTGCGTCGCTAAACACTGAGTCTGTATCACCGGCTTGCGACATGGCACCCAAAAATCACGCGTAGGATTATATCACTTTCAAAAAATTGAGTCGCTAAGTTTTCTCAGCTCTCGAACAGATGCACAAAGTCACTCTCGGGGGCTCAACGATTTCCCAACACCGAGTCACTATCCGCCCGTGGCCCACACACCGCCCGGTCAGCCGAACATTCCGCGCGCGCAGCACAGCGGGACACGTCCAGCCTGCCCGGCGGTCAAGGTCAGACTGATAGGGCGATCAAGGTCAGACTGCTCTGGAGGCCTCGAATCCACACTTGGGGGCCCCAGAGCTGGTCTTGAATAGATGGGGAATAAGAACACAATGGAAATTCCCCTTGTAAAACGGAGCTAACGAGGAATGAGGAATCTCTAAAACGGCTTGTGATGCCTAGGCACCCCTGGTTATATAAATTGCTTATTATACTGGTGGATTCTGGTAAGGGATGATGAAAAGGCATGTGCCCCTGAGCTCAGAGGACAGTCTCCTAAACCAGGATTTCTACTAATTTATTTAAATGAAGAACTAGTTTTCATAATTTTCAGCCCTGTCACACCATCCCCATCCAAACCACTTGCCTCTTCACCTTTTATTTACTCTTAACTGGGACTGATACTTGAGAATATGGAACTTAATGAACGCGTTCAAAAAGTATCTCCCAAATTTTTCCGGCAGCAAAAATGTGTCTTCCATAGACACTATTCTACTCCTCGTCCCACGGCGATTGTGGGAGGCAAAGAACTTAATCCGCGTTCAGTTAGGGCTCACTCGTCACGACAAAACCAGTGGGCACAACAAATGAATTTTCGACTCCAATATGCCTTAACCTGCATATCGCATGCTCCGTTGATTTCTCTGATGTTAAGTACTTGCATTAATGTGCTGATTTGTCCTTAAATCTATCCAAAACAGTCGTGTTTTGGCTACTTCCATGACATTTTGGTGATTTTTTTCGGTTTTAATCGAGTTTTCCTTCTCCATCAATGATTTATTTGCATTTTTATTGAACCAAAGATGCCCAAAAATGATAAAAACATAGATATAATAGGTTTTTAGGTTACCTTAAAAAGTGCCCTTTTCCCGGGGTGCCCCTCAAAGTTGGTGTGCCCCCCATACCAAAGCTCTGGCTGCGCACCTGGGTGAGGCAAAGTCCTCATTAAGTGCGTAAGGAGACGAAATTATCAACAAACACATGTTCCACAGCGCTATAGTGGCATTCTGCATATGACTAACAACTTAACATTTTATAAAAAAAACGGAAGGCCTCAGACATAATGGATCATAAACATCCATGATGTTTCTAGTCCCGAATTACATTTTGTGCCTTTTCACCATCCAACACGGAGCAAAGCAGCACGTGTTTCCCACTTCTGGTATATTGGCTGGTTGTACTTCGTCAGCGCCCCCTATTAGTCCTCATTCTCTATAACTCATCCGGTGGTTAGTTTTAGGTTTATGAACAATCAAATACCTGTTCCACAGCGGTTACCTCTATATAACTCTCCTCCTTCCGTCGGTTACCTTGGGACCGGGCCCCAATCCTCTCCACTCAGCAGAAACCCATCGCGACATTCCCGACTTCAGCGAACTCGGCCGCCGTCTCGCCTGTACCGGAAAGCAGCCTCGGATGGTGTGGCAAATAATCAAGCCAATATAAAGCAAGTTAGGATTAGAAATGTCTGAAAAACATAATGTTAATACATGTTCTGGTTCATGGTTTAAAGCTCTATCATTTTCATGGAGAAATTTCTGCTGAATTTCTCGCGATACAAGTGAACGCGCCTCCACCAATCAGCGACTGCCATCCGCCGGCAGCCGCGATTGCCTGCGGGCACAAGGCTGGGTGTCGCTGACGCCGAGTTCAAGCCTCGGTGGAGAGGGGTCGCGGGCAGATTGTAATGCCTACATATGTGGTATCAGGTGCCAGACTGAGTGAGGGCGACTGGTGTAGGAGACATTCTGTGCACGTGGGTAGAGAAATTGGATTAGGCGTTGGTGCAATGTGTGGTGCCGATAACACTGGAAAAACATGAGTGCTAGTTCACGAAATGAGTTCCGTATATGAGTATGCCTGGCGGACAAAATTGAAGGCACCAATTTCGAGTCCATAGTATTTTTAGGTAGTGGGGTAAATTATGCAGCCTTTCAAGAGTTTTGTTTTGTTTTAAATTGACTCTTATTAATAATACAACACACACACAGTGTATGCAACATACACGCCTATCTGAAATTTCATGCGTATGCAACAATAGAAGTTTAAAATGCTAAAATGATAATTTGAGGCGGAGAGATAAATAGTTCAGATCGTGTAAGCAAGGAGGGTCCAAGACAAAGCACAAGATGCCCGAGGGAATTAAGTGATAAATATGTATATTTTCAAATGGCATGAACATAACTGTATTCCTTTCGCATACGCCATTCCCCTGCCAGTTACCACATCCTTTCGATGTCGCCGCCATTCGGCCTCCAGGCAGCCAGAAGCCACTGTGCACGGCCGTCTAACCGTGATTGTCCGACCTTCTATCTTTAGGCTGATACAAATCGGTTTGTATGCTATGATACTGCACTATTAATCTCCCGTGGGTCGTCGGTGTTCCTAATTAGTTACAGTCTATTATTATTATTATTTGTGAAAAGTTATGTACCATTGTTAGATCAAGATGTTCAACTCTCAGCATTCGCATTATGCCTAATTTGGTGGAATTGAGGCAGTGGGTGACTGCACAAGTGGTGTCAAGCATTGAAAGGGTGAGTATAGCGAAAGAAGTTCTTTTGTTGGTAGCTGTTGATTTTTCAGGCCAAAATTTCCGTACTGACTGAAGCAATACAGCGTGCTAGAATTTTGATACGATATATTTTTACGAGAATATCTTTTTTATTAATAAGATTAATTACATTAGTTAGAAAAACTTGATACAAGAATTTTGATACGAAAATGAGAGAGGACAACAATGAAACGTCAAACAACGTTAATTAAATTCTTTCGAGCGGCGACAGTTTTTAACAGCTGTTTTTTTAGTATGCTCAAAATGTTTAAAATCGAACTCTGAAATCTTTATAGCATGGCACATGTCAGTGGAAACGGTAGCTGAACGGTCTCTAAACAAAGCATAGCGGGTTGTTGCGTTGATTTTAATAGCGGTACCATGCAGGGCTGCAAACTTATATCTCTTTGGGGCTGTCCGGGCACCCGGGATGAAATATTGAGTTAGTTTTAAAATGTAGTATAAGTTATATTATTCATTATTTTTAGGATTCAAAAAGATAGTGTGATGATTAAAACAAAGATAACATTATTCTATCACCTTTCATATAATGGCCATTAAAACGTATTTTCCTCAACTTTGGGCACCCCCAATGATGCTCGCAAATCCACACCCCTAATGGTGTCGCTAACTCTCACTCTGTTGAGAGGGTCTTATGGGGATCGGAAAGACTTATGCAGAATACCCGCCCGGGGATTTGAACCCGGGTCAGCGGTGTGGAAGTCGAGTACACTTTCCCCACGCCAACGCATATCTGCTGAATTACAATGATTCATTTGAGGTTGCAAAACAAATTTCAAAGGCGGTAAAGAAAACATTATCTTATCTCATTCTAACAAAAAGTAGGCCCCTCAATAACATTGTGGTGGTCACTTGATATTGTGATACATATTTTCCAATAAATTTATATAAACGATGGTCCACTGTCCCGCTCAGATTGAATACAAAAGGCCATATGTTTGGTTAAATTTTTGGTTTGTTACTGTTCATCGAACTACTTAAATTTCACAAGCTGATGAAATGGAATGTATGCAGATTATCCAAGTGCTACACCAGAAAGACACTTGCACAGACAGATCCAGGGTCCCCAAGATACCTAGATCCCCTCCCACACTCCATCCCGACGTAGGGCATTTGCTGAGACTACACTGCACTCCAGTTCCCACGGTAAGTTACCAGCGGCCCCGCGGAAACAACCCCCCCTCCCAGCTCCGCCCCCGGACTGTGGGCCGCCCCCGTGCTGCGATTCGGGCCCCCGGTTGGCCAAGGGCAACAAGCAGCACTCTCCTTCCGCCGAATTACCCCACCCCGCCCAACCCCGAATCGGGAGTCCTGGATCTGCCTCTGGGCAACTCTACTCTAGTTTTTTTAAACTGTATTGTGTGAGGTTTTCACATTCAATGAAATCTTCAACAAGAAAGATGCTTTGGTGCCAAGCTGCGTGAGCCACCGTAAAATGTCAAATACGATGCTCTCTCGAACCTATTACCCTCCTATTACGCACTGTCGGCGACACCCCTGTCAAATCCTGTGAGTTCAAAGCACCTCCGTACCACCAATATTTGTCGTTATTCTGCTTGAAAATATGAAGCACGCATAATTATCGTCTTACAAATAATTGAATCAGCACGACGTATGTGTATACTACAAGGCTAAAAAAGCTAACAATAGGAGTTTTTATTGCACTCCTAAGTCCCGTGGGGAATCCCGGCTAGGCGCGGGTTAACACAACAGTCCGCATTGAGAACAGGCTCAATTTGTTGTAATCAGCAAGTGCGTGACGCAGTGCACCCAGCCATTTTCAGTTTGGATGACTTTCGCGACCTTGGCCAACCTTGGCCGAGTCCGTATCTCCGGAACACGTCACCACCGCGACTGGGACTCAGATACTGTTGACAAATGGCACGTCTCTAACAGGTGGGTCGACATCAGGCAGCGTCGAGTCTATCCCAGGCCGCGCATACATCCATCCAGCACACTAACGAGCCTGACAACAGCAGACGACGCACAGTCGCCCGTCGCCACCGTCGTTTGTCTCTGCAACCGGCTCCCGAATGATGTCGCGCCCACCTTCATACCATGTGTAGAGATTGCACGAGCACGACAGATAAGAAAAGAGGTATTTCATATTGCATCCTGGGCGGGGAATATTTTAAGGAATTGGGACTGGTGGGCATTCGGCCGAAAACGGCCCGAATTCCCACCAAAAGGGCACTCCCACAGAATCAAATGGCTAGTTACTGGTTGGCACTGGGCCGTTTAGGACCGTTTACTGGTGGACATAGCATGGGGGACTGGTGGCCAAAATGTCCAGTACTTAGTAGCTTAAAATATACCCTGATTCTGGGACAGGAGAATAAAAAACCTCAAGCCTGTCGGCACTCAAAGGTCAATTGCCGAAAGTTGTCCCTTTTAACTTTTATATGTAGGATGTATGTATGTACATACATACCCACTGAATCTACACACAATGCAACTATTGACACATTTATGTCAAAAGAAACCAGGTAATCAGATTCCTGAACTCGCAATGAGGCTTACTGAACATTACGCATATGCGTATTACTGCCACCATTGTGAACGCTGCCAACAAACTCAGCAAAGCAGCACTGGCGTCAAATGAAAATTGGAGTCAGCCAGGATTCGAGCCCACCACCCTCCGACTTCCTTTCTTCGCTCTATACCAGTTGAGCCATCATACTATTAGTAGCCACGTGCCAGTAGAGTAAAATGTTCATAATAATTGCTCATAAATAAATGACCCAACACATTTGGTTGAGAAGTGAGAAGATGTTGACCGTCACCCGCTGTCGCTGCCGTCCACAACTGCACTGTGACAGGCTGGCCGGCCGGGAATGGACGCAGCTACTAAATTTGCCATTGGTGTCCGTTTGAATGCCTTCTTGTCACAGAGCTGTATTTGTTACTTCGAGGTTAGTCATACGAGTCGAAATTTTGAAAACGGCTAAAATCAATTAAGATATTTTGCATCAAATGCGGTATACCTCGCCCCCTAGTCATGGTCATTTCCCTATTATGGTCATTGCCTTTTTTGCAGCTTCCTTAGGAGCAAGAGATTTGTTAATTCCAAAAACGCGGTCATATTCAATCATACTTGTATACCTAATAACTTACTGCCAGTCTTCACAAATATATATATATATATATATATATATATATATATATTTGTTTTGGTGTTATAAAGATATATATATATATATATATATATATATATATATATATATATATATATATATATATATATATATATATATATATATATATATATATATTGGTGTTATTTTAAAAGAATTCAATCGCGAGAACAAGAAACTTATCAGGACCATAGAATCACTTAGCCGAAAGTAACAAAGGCCCATTTCGCCGTCATATTCAACGAATATATATATATATATATATATATATATATATATATATATATATATTCGTTGAATATGACAGCGAAATGGGCCTTTGTTACTTTTCGGCTAAGTGATTCTATGGTCCTGATAAGCTTCTTGTTCTCGCGATTGAATTCTTTTAAAATAACACCAAACGACTCTGGGCCTTGCAACGTTTCGATATTTCTAATATCATCCTCTGGCATAATTAAACATATTAAATACACAGCAAAATCGATCTAGTGTTCGTAAATATTCGCGTCGGACTCCATACCTTCTAAAATGGGCGAACATTATTTCATACCATAGGCAAGTAAAAAACAATCACAAGAGACGCATTATTCGTGCGGGCACTTCGTTTTCAAAGTTTGCACGTTACCAATATCCTTAAAATCTAAGACATGATCAGTCATAAACAGACACGGATACACAATGATATTTGAATTGCGTTAAACTAACATATTTTAATACAGGTTTGCACTTTAATAGCTAGATGTTCTGGGTTAAGCCTCATTGCGAGTTCAGGAATCTGATTACCTGGTTTCTTTTGACATAAATGTGTCAATAGTTGCATTGTGTCTAGATTCAGTGGGTATATATATATATATATATATATATATATATATATATATATATATATCTATATATATATATTCGTTGAATATGACAGCGAAATGGGCCTTTGTTACTTTTCGGCTAAGTGATTCTATGGTCCTGATAAGCTTCTTGTTCTCGCGATTGAATTCTTTTAAAATAACACCAAACGACTCTGGGCCTTGCAACGTTTCGATATTTCTAATATCATCCTCTGGCATAATTAAACATATTAAATACACAGCAAAATCGATCTAGTGTTCGTAAATATTCGCGTCGGACTCCATACCTTCTAAAATGGGCGAACATTATTTCATAGCATAGGCAAGTAAAAAACAATCACAAGAGACGCATTATTCGTGCGGGCACTTCGTTTTCAAAGTTTGCACGTTACCAATATCCTTAAAATCTAAGACATGATCAGTCATAAACAGACACGGATACACAATGATATTTGAATTGCGTTAAACTAACATATTTTAATACAGGTTTGCACTTTAATAGCTAGATGTTCTGGGTTAAGCCTCATTGCGAGTTCAGGAATCTGATTACCTGGTTTCTTTTGACATAAATGTGTCAATAGTTGCATTGTGTCTAGATTCAGTGGGTATATATATATATATATATATATATATATATATATATATATATATATATTCGTTGAATATGACGGCGAAATGGGCCTTTGTTACTTTTCGGCTAAGTGATTCTATGGTCCTGATAAGCTTCTTGTTCTCGCGATTGAATTCTTTTAAAATAACACCAACGACTCTGGGCCTTGCAACGTTTCGATATTTCTAATATCATTCTCTGGCATAATTAAACATATTAAATACACAGCAAAATCGATCTAGTGTTCGTAAATATTCGCGTCGGACTCCATACCTTCTAAAATGGGCGAAAATTATTTCATAGCATAGGCAAGTAAAAAACAATCACAAGAGACGCATTATTCGTGCGGGCACTTCGTTTTCAAAGTTTGCACGTTACCAATATCCTTAAAATCTAAGACATGATCAGTCATAAACAGACACGGATACACAATGATATTTGAATTGCGTTAAACTAACATATTTTTAACACGGGTTGCACTTTAATAGCTAGATGTTCTGGGTTTTAGCTATGTAATCTCAGTGGGACGCTTTCATACAAGGCTAGTTTAGCCACCAGATTCATCTGTCTGTTGATGGTCGGGTTCATTTCACGGATGTAGACCGCTTCCAGGGCTTGCAGTTTCTTTTGTCGGGCAGCGCGTCAGTATGGTGGTGTTCTCCACAATATCGCTCCTGGTGAGTTCTTTGCTGTGGGAGAGGCGCACGTGGCTCACCAGTGCTCCTTGCTGTAGGTGGTTCGTCAGTCGTCTGGATAGTGTGGTTGTTGTGTAGCCGATGTAGGAACAGTTTGTTTGGTGCACACAGTCACCATGTTTACATTTAAATCTGTACACTACATCTGTGGCTTTCAGGTCTGAGTGGTCTTGTGAAGGGTTGTTTTTCAATACGAGAGTTGCTGTCCTAGGGCTCTTATAAAATATCACTAGCTCGATAGAGTCGCCGAGCTGCTTTGGCGAGCAGTTCTTGCTGATGATAGCTTGAATGACCTTTTCATCTTTGAGGTATGATGTTGACATTGAGTTCTGGTAGAATATTTTGTGGGTTGTACCGGTCTCAGTTGTTGGTGTCTTGTTGTGAAAGTATTTGTTAATTTGTTTTCTGATAATGTTTTCTATATCTTCGGTGCTGTAGTCTTTGTTGACGAGGATGTTCTTTACTCTGTCCAGCTCTTGATGAGCAAGCTCCCATGTAGAACAGTGGGTGGGGGCACGGTGTACATATGCCCCGATAACACTTTCTTTATATCGTTTTGGGCATTCACTGCGCCCGTTCATGCACTGGCCGGTATTGGTAGGCTTTCTGAACACCTTTGTCTCCATGTGTTTAGCTGAACCGTTTACATGGACATCCAGGAAAGATATCTTGTTGTCGATGCTTTCTTCAGTTGTGAAAGTCAGCTTCGAAGCCTTTTCCAGGTGTTCTTTCAGGCTGTTTAGCTGGCTCATGTCCGCTACTTCGGTGTAGATGTTGTCGATGTAACGAAGGTATATATAGGGTCTAGTCGGCATGGTGCTCAAAGCCTGCTCCTCTACAAATGCCATGTAGTTCTCGGCAAAGAGGACACCAAGCGGAGAGCCCATGGCCACACAATCCACTTGAGGTACAGGTTTCCCTCCGGGCACCGAAACGGTGCAGTTTTTTGTGCACACTTCGAGCATCTGCTGCAGTGTCTTCCTTGGAACGCACGGTGGGGTTCGACCACCCAGACGAACCCCCACCGTGCAATCCAAGGAAGACACTGACGCAGATGCTCGAAGTGTGCACAAAAACTGCACCGTTTCGGTGCCCGGAGGGAAACCTGTACTCTCAAGTGGATGCTGTGGCCATGGGCTCTCCGCTCGGTGTCCTCTTTGCCGAGAGCTACATGACATTTGTAGAGGAGCAGGCTTTGAGCACCATGCCGACTAGACCCTATATATACCTTCGTTACATCAACGACATCTACACCGAAGTAGCGGACATGGGCCAGCTAAACAGCCTGAAAGAACACCTGGAAAAGGCTTCGATGCTGACTTTCACAACTGAGGAAAGCATCGACAACAATATATCTTTCCTGGATGTCCATGTAAACGGTTCAGCTAAACACATCGAGACAAAGGTGTTCAGAAAGCCTACCAACACCGGCCAGTGCATGAACGGGCGCAGTGAATGCCCAAAACGATATAAAGAAAGTGTTATCGGGGCATATGTACACCGTGCCCTCACCCACTGTTCTACATGGGAGCTTGCTCATCAAGAGCTGGACAGAGTAAAGAACATCCTCGTCAACAATGACTACAGCACCGAAGATATAGAAAACATTATCAGAAAACAAATTAACAAATACTTTCAAAACAAGACACCAACAACTGAGACCGGTACAACCCACAAAATATTCTACCAGAACTCAATGTCAACATCATACCTCAAAGATGAAAAGGTCATTCAAGCTATCATCAGCAAGAACTGCTCGCCAAAGCAGCTCGGCGACTCTATCGAGCTAGTGATATTTTATAAGAGCCCTAGGACAGCAACTCTCGTATTGAAAAACAACCCTTCACAAGACCACTCAGACCTGAAAGCCACAGATGTAGTGTACAGATTTAAATGTAAACATGGTGACTGTGCGCACCAAACAAACTGTTCCTACATCGGCTACACAACAACCACACTATCCAGACGACTGACGAACCACCTACAGCAAAGCGCACTGGTGAGCCACGTGCGCCTCTCCCACAGCAAAGAACTCACCAGGAGCGATATTGTGGAGAACACCACCATACTGACGCGCTGCCACGACAAAAGAAAACTGCAAGCCCTGGAAGCGGTCTACATCCGTGAAATGAACCCGACCATCAACAGACAGATGAATCTGGTGGCTAAACTAGCCTTGTATGAAAGCGTCCCACTGAGATTACATAGCTAAAACCCAGAACATCTAGCTATTAAAGTGCGAACCCGTATTAAAATATGTTAGTTTAACGCAATTCAAATATCATGGTGTATCCGTGTGTGTTTATGATTGATCATGTCTTAGATTTTAAGGATATTGGTAACGTGCAAACTTTGAAAACGAAGTGCCCGCACGAATAATGCGTCTCTTGTGATTGTTTTTCACTTGCCTATGCTATGAATAATGTTCGCTCATTTTAGAAGGTATGGAGTCCGACGCGAGTATTTACGAACACTAGATCGATTTTGCTATGTATTTAATATGTTTAATTATGCCAGAGTATGATATTAGAAATATCGAAACGTTGCAAAGCCCAGAGTCGTTTGGTGTTATTTTAAAATAATTCCATCGCGAGAACAAGAAGCTTATCAGGACCATAGAATCACTTAGCCGAAAAGTAACAAAGGCCCATTTCGCCGTCATATTCAACGAATATTGCATCAAAGAAAACCTGCTCCCGAAGTACTCATATATATATACATATATATATATATATATATATATATATATATATATATATATATATATATATATATATATATATATATATATATATAACCTATACAAAAGCGCCGCTGGCCAGTGTGATCCCCAGAAGACCTGTGTAGTTTATCACTGGACGTGTCCACACGAAGACTGTAAGCTTCGTCGAGTCGACTACATAGGACAGACGGTCACCACACTCCCCAGACGGCAAACGATGAACCTGCACGCCCATCCCCCGTTCGAGCACTGGCGAGACGTCCACCAGCAACCCATCACCAGGAACATCCTCACCAACAACCTCAAGATCATCGAGCGCGAGCGGGACCGGCGCAGACTGCGAATACTTGAAGCCGTCCTCATTAAGGAGAAGTCCCCAACCCTCAACACCCAGAGAGATTACGTTGGAATATTCACCCTCTGCCACACCAGCTCCTATGGTGGAGGTTGAAACAGAAGACTCCTAAGAAAACAAATGCCAAAGATTGTTTAGCAGCGGGCTCATATTTTAACAGTTTGAATATTCTTCACAGATGGAAGATGCCTGATATATTGCCATGATTATTTTTGTGTGATACTTTTGTATTTTTGAACGGTATTGTCATGTTTAAAATGTCCACTTGCTTGAAAACGTTTATTTAATTTACGAAACCGGTCGCATAATGGATATTTTTACTTTCATAACAATGACTAGAATTGGAGATATACTTGAAAAACTTTCAGAAATACCTAAAAAAACATTTAGAGACTTAGAAAAAGTTAACAAGAGACATGTTAATTCCAAAAACGCGGTCATATTCAATCATACTTGTATATATATATATATATATATATATATATATATATATATATATATATAGTAGTGTAAGTCGGCAAAATATCTTCTTGCAAACATATTTTATTAAAAACTAGGGAAAGCCTGCATTTAAGTATTTTCTTTGTGGTGTTTTCGATGTCACGTATGGTTTTCCTGGGTTCTTCTTGTAACGAACCAATAAGGTTACCGAAATTCATATATTATGGCCTTTTCTGACGTTTCGGAGTACCTACTCAATTTTCAAAAGAAATATTTATCATAGTTTTATCTAATTATGCACTTAAACACTCAATACTTGATTATAAAAAAACAACGATAAGGTTAACATGATTACGAATTGTGCTACTGTCTAATCTTATGTACCAGTATGAGAAACAAGTAAGTTAGTCGATTATTTCTCGTGAGAAATTCTTTCCACCTCTGCTAGTAAAAGGCAAGTAAACAACAAAGAAGATTTTCACCCTACACTAGGTCGGCTGAAAATCTCTAGGAGATTCGGCGATTCTGCCTGAACGTTTACGGCGGGGCTATTTTGGGCGATGAGTAGGCCCTCCAGGATGGCAAGGCGCCGCTTGTCGTTGGCTCGGCCGATGATGGTTGTTTGCTCTACTAGGTCCTTTCTTGTGAGTTCTGTTTTGTGTTTTTGTTTGTCGTGCTCTTTAATTCATCCAGACTGAAGATGCATGGTGAGTCTCCTTGAGATGGTAGTGGTTGTCATACCAATGTAGCACATGTCTTTTCGAAGCAGACAGTCTTCGTGGGTACATTCATATTTATATACCACATTGGTTTGCTTTAGCTTGTCCTTGGTTTTGTTGATGTTGTTCTGGATGAGTAGGCTGCTGACTTTGCCGCTCTTGTAGTAGATGACGATGTTCAGGTTGGTGTCCTTGTTGGTGCATGTCACGTTGTTTTCGATGATTTTGCGGATGGCCCGTTCGTCGTTTTTGTATGATGGTGTCATTTGATTTTGGTAATAAATCTTCAGGGTCTTGGTCTTGCTCTTGGCTGTTTTTGCGGTCTCATGTTGTTGTGAAAGTACTTTTTGGATGGCAGAGTCCACTTCACTGTTTTTGTAGCCGTTGTTAACGAGAAGTTATTTTGACCTCTGTAGTTCTTGGTGAACTGAGTTCCAATCCGAGCAGTGTGACATGGTTCGCCGGATGAAGGCGTTTGTCACAGCCCGTCGATACCGATCTGGGCACTCACTAGCTGCATTCATGCAGTCTCCTGTGTTTGTTGGTTTTCGGTATACTTTTGTCGGAATACGTCCATCATCTTCTGAAGCCTTCAAATTCACATCCAAAAAGGCAATGCGATTTTCAATGCTCAATTCCGTGGTGAACTTCAGACAGCTTTGGGCTTCCATTTGCTGTTTCAGAATCCTCAGGTGTTCTTCGTTTTGAACATCGATTAGAATGTCATCAACGAATCGACAGTACAGCGCAGGTTTCAGATCACTGTTTTCCAGAGCTTTATTTTCGAGATGTCCCATGAACATGTTTGCAATCATGTTAGCACAATTCGTATCAGTAGCAATTGCAATCAGTAGCACAATTCGTAATCATGTTAACCTTATCGTTGTTTTTTTATAATCAAGTATTGAGTGTTTAAGTGCATAATTAGATAAAACTATGATAAATATTTCTTTGAAAATGGAGTAGGTACTCTGAAACGTCAGAAAAGGCCATAATATATGAATTTCGGTAACTTTATTGGTTCGTTACAAGAAGAACCCAGGAAAACCATACGTGACATCGAAAACACCACAAAGAAAATACTAAAATGCAGGCTTTCCCTCGTCTTTAATAAAATATGTTTACAAGAAGATATTTTGCCGACGAACACTAATTTCAAACTATCTGACCCGGCACTGAGGGAGAAAAAGTTTACAAAGGAGTATCAGCGAAAGCTAGTGGAATATCAGCTAGAGCATAAGTCTGATACACTTTCAAGTTTACAAGAAAAACTTGAAGTCCTTAAGAATAAGCTTGAAACATACAACATCGAGGCAGACCTACTAAATAAGATAGAAGAAAAACATCAAGAAATAATTAGTCAAACGCAACACGCTAGTGAAATAAAGATAGCGAAAAAGTTGTCAAAGTTATATGGAGGTCCTGTCGTTCTGCCAGAATCTAAAGACGGTTTTTTGAACCTATCATCTGTTTCTCTGACAGAAGAACAAAAGCCTGAAATGTCACCTGCAACCCAAATATGATCAAAATAAGAAGAAAGTAGAATTAGAGATACTGCATCAGGACATTCAAAGGCATGCAAAAGAAGGTAATGTCCAGGTTAGTTCAAAACTAAGAGATGATTTGGTAGGCGAAGGAGTAAAAACAAGGATTGTTGGAAGAAGTTCCCTTCTTACACCGAAACTTAAAAATGCAGCAGAGCAGCTCAGAAACAATGAAAACATCATCATCCGTCGCGCAGATAAATCTGCGAACTACGTCATTATGGATCGTCGTGAATACATAGATAAGATGGAGACGATTTTCTCCGATAATACAAAGTTCATGCACCTAAAGAGGAATCCAACCAAAACACTAACAACCGATATAAACAAGATCATCGACGCGGCCAATGCAGCCCAGGACGATGTTCATTTCCAAAGAGTCACAGGGGAGTTCGACCTGGGCTATCCCTACGGCAACGTGAAAACGCACAAACATGGTAACCCACTACGACCAGTGATATCGCAGATGCCGTCTCCCACCTACCACCTGGCCAAGAAGCTCAACCACCTTTTATCACCATACGTCTATAATGATTACAGCCTTAGATCAAGCGCTGAATTCATCGACATCATCAAACCCCGCCGCATTAATGGAATTTTAGTATCATTGGATGCCGAGAGCCTCTTCACCAATGTACCGGTCAGCGAAACCATCAGTATCATCCTAGAGAGGGTAGCTAACCACCCGACACTTCCTCCACTTAAAATTCCACCGATGATACTGGAGAGACTTCTAAACACCTGCACCAAGAAAGCTGCTTTCAGAACACCGAGTGGGAAAATGTACGAACAAAGAGACGGCGTAGCGATGGGCTCCCCATTGGGCTGTCTCTTTGCAAACATGTACATGGGACATCTCGAAAAGAAAGTTCTGGAAAACAGTGATCTGAAACCTGTGCTGTACTGTCGATTCGTTGATGAAATTCTAATAGATGTTCAAAACAAAGAAAACCTGAGGATTCTGAAACAGCAAATGGAAGCCCAAAGCTGTCTGAAGTTCACCACGGAATTGAGCATTGATAACCGCATTGCCTTTTTGGATTTGGATTTGAAGGCTTTAGAAGATGATGGACGTATTCGGACAAAAGTATACCGAAAACCAACAAACACAGGAGACTGCATGAATGCAGCTAGTGAGTGCCCAGATCGGTATCGACGGGCTGTGATAAACGCCTTCATCCGGCGAACCATGTCACACTGCTCGGACTGGAACTCAGTTCACCAAGAACTACAGAGGTCAAAACAACTTCTCGTTAACAACGGCTACAAAAACAGTGAAGTGGACTCTGCCATCCAAAAAGTACTTTCACAACAACATGCGACCGCAAAAACAGCCAAGAGCAAGACCAAGACCCTGAAGATTTATTACCAAAATCAAATGACACCATCATACAAAAACGACGAACGGGCCATCCGCAAAATCATCGAAAACATCGTGACATGTACCAACAAGGACACCAACCTGAACATCGTCATCTACTACAAGAGCGGCAAAGTCAGCAGCCTACTCATCCAGAACAACATCAACAAAACCAAGGACAAGCTAAAGCAAACCAATGTGGTATATAAATATGAATGTACCCACGAAGACTGTCTGCTTCGAAAAGACATGTGCTACATTGGTATGACAACCACTACCATCTCAAGGAGACTCACCATGCATCTTCAGTTTGGATGAATTAAAGAGCACGACAAACAAAAACACAAAACAGAACTCACAAGAAAGGACCTAGTAGAGCAAACAACCATCATCGGCCGAGCCAACGACAAGCGGCGCCTTGCCATCCTGGAGGCCCTACTCATCGCCCAAAATAGCACCGCCGTAAACGTTCAGGCAGAATCGCCGAATATCCTAGAGATTTTCAGCCGACCTAGTGTAGGGTGAAAATCTTCTTTGTTGTTTACTTGCCTTCTACTAGCAGAGGTCGAAAGAATTTCTCACGAGAAATAATCAACTAACTTACTTGTTTCTCATATTGGTACATAAGATTAGACAGTAGCAAAATTCGTAATCATGTTAACCTTATCGTTGTTTTTTTATAATCAAGTATTGAGCGTTTAAGTGCATAATTAGATAAAACTATGATAAATATTTCTTTGAAAATGGAGTAGGCACTCTGAAACGTCAGAAAAGGCCATAATATATGAATTTCGGTAACCTTATTGGTTCGTTACAAGAAGAACCCAGGAAAACCATACGTGACATCGAAAACACCACAATGAAAATACTAAAATGCAGGCTTTCCCTCGTCTTTAATAAAATATCTTTACAAGAATATATATATATATATATATATATATATATATATATATATATATATATATATATATATATATACTTTCACACTTCATGATTTAGATGTTCAAGTTTTGTTCCCCTCCTTGATATGCGAGTTTATAAATTTTCACCCCTGCACTGGGATTTCACTCTGTCTTTAGCACTTAAGTTTTCACTTTTACGCCCATAAACAGTCGTTACGGTTTTTCGGTGGAAGTCTGAGAATTTGGGAGAGTGAGCAATGCGTATACGTCGAGTTCGATTCCTGTCATGCGTTCTGCGGTATACTTCTGTAAGAACGTGCAAAATGAAGGACACGTCACGTATAGCTCCAATAAACAAACACGTATGGCTATATTTCGACTCAGCACATATGGTCAAGACATGGTGATATCACAGTGTATTATTGAAAACTAAAAAATAACAAACATATCGCGTCGCGTTCATGTTACACAAACACTAAAAATACGCAAAACACGCGAGATTCAGAAAACGATAATTCCAACACGGGTGTCACCTACATCTCAGTTTGTGTTCGGTCGATGGGCCAACAAACACTGGAAAAATGTTTAGTCCGGATTTTCCTCTCTTTTTGCACCACCTGGCATATTGGCAGCGCTGATTTAGGGACAATGACAAGCGTGGCACCAATGCGTAACGCGGCTTCGTACCTACTTCGCCAAGTAATGGCATTTCATCCCCTCCAACGAAATAGACAAACTATATACATACAGGAATGCTACATCACGCTGATATCAACACAGAGCAAAACTTGATAATGATGCTACATCTCACTAGGATTTCAAGTATTTCAAGCGTTACATCGCATTGCCATGTTAAGCAACACGGCCGCACCACAACGAATCGACATACTTGATAATGATTGTTACATGGCAGTGTTACGGCAGACGGGCTACAACATGTAGGTACTGGAAGCCACTCACACACACCCGAAAGCTCTCACGCTAACATATGATTGGACGATTTGGCACATGAGTGAATAGTTTGGTATGCGGCAATGGTGCAAAACGTGAATCGTTGTCCGGGACGATGAACTGCAGTGAATTGTTGCACCGACATCATATACAATGGGCTTTCATCGAGATGAACTCTTACATTCTCACCACACCACAAACCATGTAAACATGAGGTCGCCCAAGCCAGGGGAAGAGCCATCACTTTCCAGCCTAGCTATAGGGAGAGCCATCACTTTCCAGCCGAGCTATGGGGAGAGCCATCACTTTCCAGCCGAGCTAGGGGAGAGCTATCACTTTCCAGCCGAGCTAGGGGGAGAGTCATCACTTTCCAGCCTAGCTAGGGGAGAGCCATCACTTTCCAGCCTAGCTAGGGGAGAGCCATCACTATGCAGCCGAGCTAGGGGGAGAGCCATCACTTTCCAGCCTAGCTAGGGGGAGAGCCATCACTTTGCTACAGACGCGTGCATTTCATAGAAACCCACTATTTCTTGGCATCGGGCCCCGGTCATCTCGGAGCGGAAGCATCTAGTAACGCAAAACGCAACAGCATTAGTGCGGTTTGGCCATAAACACATCCAATTTGGAGGTTTGCCCTGAATTATTGAACAGTTTTAAGCCTGAAGTTTGTTGACAAGCAGAAAAATGCTCCTCATCAAATGATTCAAATACTGACACAGCAAAAAAAAACAGCATGGCACAGGAATCATATCAAGGGAAACTTCCAATGGATCCTACCACTCTTTTCATCGAGTATCTAATAGCTGTAAAGCGTTCACTTTTGTGTGATCATGTAATATCAAACCGTCGATGTAGTACGATCAGACCAAGGCCTCCCGCATTCCAATCACTTCTTTGCTATGAGCTTTCACTCTCAAACGAGACTTATAAATCGAGCCTGTCCAGTGAAACAAGTACAAGTAAGTAAATAAAAAGTCCAACATTTGTGAAATTTCTGCTGTTTTAAACTAATCTGAAAGCCTAAGGAATATATCATAACATCTTGCGCACAGCCAATAGTCGACATGCTCAATATTTCAGAAATTGAATTGCTTATTAATGAAATACCCATAAATTTGAACATATTTCTTATACTTCTGCAACAATATTTAATATGCCACAGGCATTAGCGCAGTTATTGCTCATAAGCTGAGAATGATAGAAAATGATCAGCCTATCATGTTTTTTTAGGATGAACACATCTGCTCAACTTGCATTTACATAAGGAGAGGTTCAAAATCTGGACAGATTCAACTCGGTGGATAGATCTGGCCTAGTCTGGGTAGTTTGCGGCGGAGCCTGTCTACTGCCTCTTTGGGTAAAACGGGAAAAAGTTTATTAAAACATGATGTTTGTTTTTTAACACGCGCATTGACTGCTTTGACCCACCTTTGCTTTGACGGGGAGGGGGGGGTGGTGGGTACAAGCACCCCCTTAAGATCTCGATAACTACTCTAGATAGCGAACAACAGTGAATGACGTTGGATAGCACATCCACATCTGTATAGAAAACATTAGGACTATTTCTATGTCAGGTTACATTTAAGGTCACCAGAGGTTAAGGCATGCCACGATAGGGATAACATGTAAGAGAAGGTTTTCATTCATTACATTTGAACCAGAAGAGCTAGAGAGCAAAACAAGCTAGACAATTGGAATCCTCGCAGCAAGCTAAATCGAATTATGTATTGTATGAACTTTCTGGTGAAATCTAAGATTTTACCTGACCTGAGGTCAAGTGAAGGTCAAATTAGATCAAAATGCATATCATTAGAACCACAAGTATAAAACGATCCTAATGCGGTTCAGATCAAGTCTCTACCACCATATATTACTAAATTATTCAGTTCAAACCATGTTTCCAATGGAGAGGTGTACCTGACGATCGATGTCATCGATCGGTGAAAAAAATGTTATCGATATCAAAGATACCGGAATATGATTTTGTAGAACTCGGTAGGCCCATTATTCGAGATGGAATTTCGATTGGATAGGTTCACCCTGCTTGGACTTATGATACCTTAAACTTTTTTGTTGAGGTGAGGTCACTTGACCTGCACTGGTGACCTGACCTGAGATTACCCAACCTTAAAATTGTGGTTAGTGCTGTAAAAAATGATAAGAAAATGTATAACAATTACGTTGGCGCTACACGCCGCCGTGATTGTATTCCCCAAAAAATTGAGGGGCGGATACCTACCCTCCGTCAATGCGCGTGTTAAATGAATAAAAACCAGAGGGATTGGGGAAAATTCTTTCCCACTCCACCCTGCCCCGCCCCCTGGATCTGCCATTAGGTCTTGGAAGCAATTAACGGTGCTCGGAAGCAATCAAATGATTTTGTCACGTGACCTCAGGCATGTACATACCTTTAGGCCGACCATTCAGCTCTGCGCCTCTGAAAACGTTCCGCTCACATATCTGAAATGCCGCTTTCATTCACATTGTGCTGTGTGTGAGTGGTACATTATGTGACTGGACCAATGCGGTGACATAGCCGCTGCTCCTCTCATCTGCATCTAAGAGGCGATTTTTTTCTTATTTGACTTCGCTTGTGATTGCGTGTTGATGACGTAGTGGTGATATATCACAAATACAAATGAAAAAACATGCCTAAAGTAACTGAGAAAACAGAAAACATTTTCAAACTCCCTCCCTTTCCTTGTCCAAACTCCCTTGACTTTGTTATTGTTGTCAAGTGGCCCTCCATGTGCATTCCTTTGATACCGGTGAGCCGGGTAATATGATGAATGTATAATCAAGGTAAGGTCATAAGGTGGTTCCGGTAGAAGCCATTCAAAAGCCTGTCCTTGGTCTGTCTTATCGTTTTAGAAACCACTTGTACTAGGAGACAGGCTTATTCTAAATGAGCGAGCCGGTTCTGTGTGCTTCACCGCATTGGGCGTCGCGGGATCTACGGACATTGCAAGTCTGCAAGAGTAAATTTTGGCACGCCTAAGTACCACTATCTGCAAGTCCTAGACTTCTGCACCTTTTAGACCCACATGTTAAACACCTGTGTTTTTTAACTTATTTGCCGGGAGAAAGACTCCACGAATCACCCATGGATAATCTCCCAACAGCGAGTCGAATATTAAGCCTGAACAATTAAATTAAAAACCAGTACTATCGCCAATCATGCTAGACACTGAATACGAAAATAATTTTGAAGCATATTACAATTTATGGTATCAGAATTTGATTCGATACAAGACAAATTTACAGTTACAGATAATTTACACCGTCAGCGTCCATGAACAATTTTACTGTTAGGCTTACGCAGTGCGCAAGCCTGACGCGAATTGCGCGACCCGCCTAACTTACGCAGAACATAGAACGTGCAGGTTCGACGCCCAACAGCGAGGCTAGTGGATATCTGGTCTAAAGCGCTGGCTCTTCTCTAGCAGTATCTTCAAGCAGCGTGTGGTCCATCCTAGAATATGAATGAGAATCCTGAAATTGAGCTGCCTCGGTGCATCAGAAGTGGCCAGAATAGACAAACCCATGTCTGTATGGCCAGGGGTTGTCTGATAGTATGGATCGCATATGGCTAATGTAATCACAGCTATTAACACAGTGGGCTAGTATCTGCATCTACGCACTCAGTACCTCAGCTAGAATATGAAGGAGCTAGAATATGAAGGATAATAAAACGAGGTCAGCATCCATTTCAATGTCAACGGACCCTGCAGGTTATTGATATACTATCAACTACCGAAACTATTTCCGGCGACCCTGATTCCGTGTTCTTAAGTCAAGGCGTTGGTATTTTTCAGGTCTAAACGGATAATACTCTGGCACACCACACAAAAAAGAAACCTTATTCAAATTGCACATCCCCAGAGTCGCGGACTCTGCAGAGGGGCTTCTGCTTACCTTTCGATTATTCCATAACAGTCAGTGAAGACCAAACGACACTTCATAGAAAGATCAAAACCTCGCACGGGTTATTGAGTTTTTTAACTTACAAAGTCACTGCTGTTATCGACTGCGGCAACAATTTGAGTGACTTGAGTTCTCGAACTTTCACACCTTTCAGCCTCTCTCACGCAAGGAAGCGTCCACACAACGCTCTTGCGGCCGGATTTTGTACTAGTAGTGCGCTGGCCGGCCCCTAAAGGGCCGTCTCCAGAGGGCGTCAGGAGGCCGGCTCGTACGAACGGTACGTGTAAAACCGTTTCTTCTTGTACCCCAGCGTGCAGTACAACATCATGGAAGACACTAAGCCGACTATCTGCAGAGGGGGAACACATTCTTACATCACTGTGCCATTCAGTCGTCACTTAACTTTCCAGGGCGAGAAGTAAGTCCTGCATATACAATTATTCGTGACTCAGTGTTCATTAGCATTACGGGCCCTCATATCGGCGGGGGATGAGGTGGCTTAGCGGATAGCACCCTTGTCTTCTAAGCGACCGGTCCCGGGTTCAAGTCCCGCCGGAGCCTCTGAATAAGTCGATCTGATCCCCAAAATCCCTTCCAACAGGGTGAGAGTTGGCGACGCCGTATGACCCTGGCAGTTGGTGCGTCGTTAAACCCCAACAATCAATACGGGCCCTCATATCTATAGTACACTATGTGCCAACCAACTTAAACAAAACTTCTTCAATTAAAGGACTGATACAGTTCGAGCTCTCAGCACCACAAGTGCATTTTTAATACGGTCATAAGAGACCACTACAGTCTTGAATTTTGGGGAAAAGAGCTTCATCTAGGCCAATACAAAACTATACATTAAATATTATCATTTCTGAAATTTACTGCATTCACTACAGCCAAGAAATACGTCAACCCGATTTTTTTACAGAAAAGTTATCAATAGGGAGTTAATTTGATCATCGTAAATTTGCAAAAAAGAGCGTGGATGGGGGGCCCGCAGAAACGGTAAAATAGATGAAACGGTAAAAAACAGAATTCTTTTCATCATGTTCCATTCCTCGCAGTACTATCATTACGCACCTGTATAAAAATGAGAATGAGGGCAACGATGCCTACGATGTGCAGTTTGTCCAGGAACCAGATGTTGATCATCTCAAAGCAGCCAGCCCGGTACCAGTGGCTGGGCCGCCCGCTCTGGCCGCACTCTGCCGGGAACAGCACCAGTGAGGGATACACCAACTACAGATCCTACTGACGGCATCCTACAAGCCTTACACTCTGCCGGGAACAGCACCAGTGAGGGATACACAACTACAGATCCTACTGATGGCATCCTACAAGCCTTACACTCTGCCGGGAACAGCAACAGTGAGGGATACACCAACTACAGATCCTACTGACGGCATCCTACAAGCCTTACACTCTGCCGGGAACAGCACCAGTGAGGGATACACCAACTACAGATCCTACTGACGGCATCCTACAAGCCTTACACTCTGCCGGGAACAGCACCAGTGAGGGATACACCAACTACAGATCCTACTGACGGCATCCTACAAGCCTTACACTCTGCCGGGAACAGCACCAGTGAGGGATACACAACTACAGATCCTACTGATGGCATCCTACAAGCCTTACACTCTGCCGGGAACAGCACCAGTGAGGAATACACCAACTACAGATCCTACTGACGGCATCCTACAAGCCTTACACTCTGCCGGGAACAGCACCAGTGAGGGATACACAACTACAGATCCTACTGACGGGATCCTACAAACCTTACACTCTGCCGGGTACAGCACCCGTGAGGGATACACCAACTACAGATCCTACTGACGGGATCCTACAAACCTTACACTCTGTCGGGAACAGCACCAGTGAGATATACAGCAACTACAGATCCTACTGACGGCATCCTACAAACTTAACACTCTGCCGGGAACAACACCAGTGAGGGATACACCAACTACAGATCCTACTGACGGCATCCTACAAGCCTTACACTCTGCCGGGAACAACACTAGTGAGGGATACACCAACTACAGATCCTACTGACGGCATCCTACAAACCTTACACTCTCCCGGGAACAGCACTAGTGAGGGATACACCAACTACAGATCCTACTGACGGCATCCTACAAAACTTACACTCTGCCGGGAACAGCACCAGTGAGGGATACACCAACTACAGATCCTACTGACGGTATCCTACAAACCTTACACTCTCCCGGGAACAGCACCAGTAACCTATACACTAACTACAGATCCTACTGACGGGATCCTTCAAGCCTTACACTCTGCCGGGAACAGTACCAGTGAGATATACAGCAACTACAGATCCTACTGACGGGATCATACAAACCTAACACTCTCCCGGGAACAACACCAGGGGATACACCAACTACAGATCCTACTGACGGCATCCTACAAACCTTACACTCTGCCGGGAACAGCACCAGTAACCTATACACTAACTACAGATCCTACTGACGGGATCCTACAAATCTTACACTCTCCGCGGCACAGAATCGGGTTCAAGTCCGAATCCAAATTTTACTGCGCACCCGACCAGGCGAGATCCGTGGAGACTTGGAATGTTACAGCACACACTGCCGGGTGAGATCCGTGCCGAGTCCAAACCCCACAACACGAGATCAGTACCGAGTCCAAATCCCACAGCACGAGATCAGTATCGAGTCCAAATCCCACAGCACAAGATCAGTACCGAGGCCAAATCCCACAACACGAGATCAGTACCGAGGCCAAACCCCACAACACGAGATCAGTACCGAGTCCAAACCCCACAACACGAGATCAGTACCGAGTCCAAACCCCACAACACGAGATCAGTACCGAGTCCAAATCCCACAACACGAGATCAGTACCGAGTACAAACCCCATAACACGAGATCAGTACTGAGTCCAAACCCCACAACACGAGATCAGTACTGAGTCCAAACCCCATAACACGAGATCAGTACCGAGTCCAAACCCCATAACACGAGATCAGTACCGAGTCCAAATCCCACAGCACGAGATCAGTACTGAGTCCAAACCCCACAACACGAGATCAGTACTGAGTCCAAGCCCCATAACACGAGATCAGTACCGAGTCCAAATCCCACAGCACGAGATCATTACAGAGTACAAACCCCACAACACGAGATCAGTACCGAGTCAAAATCCCACAGCACGAGATCAGTACCGAGTCCAAATCCCACAACACGAGATCAGTATCGAGTCCAAATCCAACAGCACAAGATCAGTACCGAGGCCAAATCCCACAACACGAGATCAGTACCGAGGCCAAACCCCACAACACGAGATCAGTACCGAGTCCAAACCCCACAACACGAGATCAGTACCGAGTACAACCCCACAACACGAGATCAGTACCGAGTCCAAACCCCACAACACGAGATCAGTACCGAGTCCAAATCCCACAGCACAAGATCAGTACCGAGTACAAACCTCACAACACGAGATCAGTACCGAGGCCAAATCCCACAACACGAGATCAGTACCGAGTCCAAATCCCACAGCACGAGATCAGTACCGAGTCCAAATCCCACAACACGAGATCAGTATCGAGTCCAAAGCCCACAGCACAAGATCAGTACCGAGGCCAAATCCCACAACACGAGATCAGTACCGAGGCCAAACCCCACAACACGAGATCAATACCGAGTCCAAACCCCACAACACGAGATCAGTACCGAGTCCAAACCCCACAACACGAGATCAGTACCGAGTCCAAATCCCACAACACGAGATCAGTGTCGAGTACAAACCCCACAACACGAGATCAGTACTGAGTCCAAACCCCACAACACGAGATCAGTACTGAGTCCAAACCCCATAACACGAGATCAGTACCGAGTCCAAATCCCACAACACGAGATCAGTACCGAGTCCAAATCCCACAACACGAGATCCATTTCGACTCTACATCCTATACTACAATGCCGGGGCAATATCAAATCCGTGCCGAGTCCAAACCCCACAGCACGAGATCCGATTCGACTCCACATCCTACAGTTACTGCCGGAGCAATATCAGATCGGTGCATACTCCGAATCCTGCTGCATTCTCTGTCAAGTAAGATCCAAACTAACTCTACATCCTGAGGAACACCCTCTAGACCGAGCCTACCAGCACGATAAAGTGAGACAGTGCCCACCCAACAGTAAGATCCGTGCCTACCAGGGGAGTGGATTTGCGCACATCATTGGGGGTGCCCAAAGTTGAGGAAGGAAAGTTTTAATGACCTCCATATGAAAGGAGATAGAATAATATTATCTTTGTTTTAGCCTTCACATAGTCCTTTTGAATATTGAAAATGATGAAAAATAAATCTTAAACTGTGTGTTAGCACTAACTCGACATTTCATCCCGCGTGCCCGAACAGCCCCAAAGATATATCAGTTTAGAGCCCTGCATGGTACCGCTCATTAAAATCCACGCGACAACCCACTACTGCTTTATTTAGAGACCGTTCAGCTACCATTTCTAATGACATGTACCGTGCTATAAAGATTTCACAATTCGATTTTACACATTTTGAGCATGGCAAAAACAGCCGTTAAAAACTGTCGCCGCTCAAAATAATTTAATTAACGTTGCTTGATGTTTCAAAAATATAGTCCTCTCCCATCCTCGTATCACAATTTCAGTACGCTGTATTGTTTTGAGTCGGAACGGAAGTTTTGAACTGAAAATTCGACATCTACCAATAGCAGGGGCGGACGCAGACCGGATTTTGGGGGCAAAGGGGGGGTGGGGTTGGGATCAAAAATTTTTGCTCTACAGACCTAGCGTAAACGCCTTTTTTAAAACTTCCGGCGTTTGGAGGGGTCAAAAGATAGTTTGGGCCCTCCAGCGCTTTGTGGGGGCCATGGCCGGAATGGCCCCCCTGCGTCCGCCAGTGACCAACAAAATAATTTCTTTCGCTAAGATTCGCCCTTTCAATGCTTGAAACTACTTGTGATGTCACCCACTGCCTCAATTCCACCAAATTAGGTATAATGCGAATGCTGAGAGTTGAAGGTCTTGATCTTACAACCGTACATAACTTTTTCACAAATAATGATAATAATAAACAACAAATAACTAGGAACGGCGACGTCACCCGAGAGATTAATACTGGAGTATTATAGCATAAATGCCGTCTTTATAGGCCTCAGATAGAAGGTCGGAAAATCACGGTTAGACGGCCGTGCACAGTGGCTTCTGGCTGCCTGGAGGCCGGGTGGCGGTGACATCGAAAGGATTTGGTAACTGGAAGGGGAATAGCGATGCTAAAGGAATACAGTAATGTTGATGCCATTAAAATATACATACTTGTCGCTTAATTCTCTCGGAAATATTGTCCTTTGCCTTGGACCCTCTCAGGGGCGCAACTTTATGTTTTCGATTGGGGGCACCCGGCTCAAAAAGGGGCCCGTACATGATGGGGGCCCGTACATGATGGGGGCCCGTATTTTTTTAATGAAAATGTGACCGAAAAAACGTATTTTCGACCGTTTGTTGTCGAAAACTGACTGCAAAGGTTAAATAACAATTTTTAGCGCGCTATTCGTCACTGTTCCTGATTTGCACTATTTAGCCCAAAAAGTAGTCAGAAGACCCAATCTTTTGAACGAGCTGCCAAACTATGTAAGGATATTGGACAAGTAGGTGTCTACTTACCGTCTTTGTCGTCCACGTGGATGCTCTCCTCCGGAGGTACAACGGGATCAGCCCCGGACGACGCAGGAAGGATGGATGCTGGAGGGTCTTTTAGCAAACGGGATCCGGCTGATGGCCTGGCCGAGGAAGGCAATGATCAGGAAAAGAAGGATTGGAATTACAACCTTACTTTACCGTTTTGCTGGAAACTATACACATTAAACTTTTCAGAGTTAGTCTTAAATTGGGGTTTTAATTTTTGCGGTCGATAAATGAACGTAGCTTGCAAAGTACCAAAAATAGTAGTGATATTAACTACTTTAAGCGGACGCGTACGTTGCTAGAGATTAAATGCAAATATGATCGGGGTCATTTTATAACAGTTTGCAAAATTAGCAAGACGATTCTAGATTCATAGTTTACCTGAAAAATGTAAAAAATTTGGGTAGTTTTGCCAGAGCAGCCCCTCGGTATTGAATGTTCTTTGTTTTACGCTTTTGTGCACCCGACTTATGTTTATACTGTCCAACCATTTTAACATTCACACCTGGAACGAAATCGCATTATCGCGAATAATTTGATACAAGTGGAAGGTAGAGATCGAAGTGCGAAATTCCTTTATCAGCGGGGAAATCGAACCTACTGATATTCATGTTACATGATCAAGACACCTTTTTCTGATCCATTCACCTTGCCAGTTCATGGCATTGCACAACACTGGGTACCGGTCAAGGGGTACTATGAATAGGTGGTACTGCCTATTTCCCTTTACAATCCTCATATAGGATCAGTACAAAAGGAATGGGGGGCCTAACATTTCTCACGCCCCATCCATTTTCCCCGAATGTTGCATGGGACCGGCCGCACGTTGCCCCGGGAAAACCACAGGGGGCCCGCAAGCATGGCAGGGGGCCGGTTTCGGCAACAGGGAGCACGGATACACCACCTGGGGCACGAAACTGCTCACAAATAAGGAACTCCTGCAAATACGTGACTAACACAACAGCTTCAGTTTCTGCACGACATTCTTAGACCACAAGGGGCCCAGACAGACCACATAGGGCCTGAGCACACCAAAGGGGCCGGGCAGACCACAGGAACCCAGAAAACCATAGGACGCCGGTAAGCCCAAAAGGGGCCCGAGCAGACCACACACAGCCAAAAATTTGGCTGGACTCTGCCCGATATATGCTGGGCTTTGACTGGGCAGAGCCCGCGTACATGGGCTCAGCCCAGGTCCGGCTCCGCTCCGTCTGGGCAGAGCCCATGGGCAAGCAAGGCCGGGCTCTACCGCTCGGGCAAGTTGTCATCCCCCGACCTAATGTCGGGCTCAGCCCGAGTCTATGTGACTCAGCTATGAGTCTTAGGACTCGGGCAGAGCCCGACCCAGCCCGCTCTGGGCCCGGTCGGAATTGCTGGCTGGGCAGCGGGCCCGGGCAGACCACACGGGGCCTGGACAGATGAAAGGACCCGGGCAGACCACAGGGACCCGAGCTGAACACAGGGGCCGGGCTAACCACAGAGGGGCCCCAGTCTGGAAAGTATGGCAGCAGACCTGACGAGTCCGCACCAGCCTTGTAGATTTTTCGCACCACCAGCACCCTAAAATTCACACCAAGCATTGGTGAGAAATTTCACTGACCCGGAAATTTCGATGTTTTTACCAGTTTCTCCCTTCTCAGATCTCTGTGGGTGTTTGATTTGAGCTCCCTCGCACCATACAGCAAAAGTGGGCACTTGTTTGCTCCAAAGTTCGAACCACCTGAAGGGTGTCCGCACCACGAGATCTCGCCAAAAGTGCCATACTTTGCAGACTGGGAGGGGCCCGGGCAAACCACAGAGGGCCCGCGCAGACAAAAGGGGCCCCGAACGGACAAAAGGGGGTCCGCAGAGGCCACACAGAGGCCCGGACAGGCCAAAAGGGTTCCGGGAAAACCACAGGAGGCCAGGACAGACCACAAGGGGCTCGATCAGAACAAAATGAGCACTAGCAGACAAGGGGTCCGTGCAGACAAAATGGGACCCGGCCAGTCTGCAAAGTATGGCAGCAGGCAAGACGAGTCGCACCAGCCATCCAAAAATTATCGCACCACCAGCCTAAAAAATTCTCACCAATCTGCCGATACTAGGGAGAAAAACGCACACATTCCTACCCACACGACGCAATACTACCTCTCTTATTAGTTAGTTAAGGACTTTTTATAAGGCCCTCTCCTGTGTCTTCCTAACTATTCAGTCTTTTTTTCAGTGTCAACTTCCTCGCACCAGTCTTGCAAATTCGCACCAGGCGGATAAAATTCGCACCACTCGCTCCTGTCTCCAAGGGCACTCGCACCAACGAGATCTCGTCGAAAATGCCATACTTTGCAACTGGGGCCCGGGCAGACCACAAGGGCCCGGACAGGCCACAATCAATCGATCAATGGCTTTTTATTAGGCGTTCTGTGCATAGCACCTTTGCCCGCCTCTAAAGGAGTGCGTGGGAGAATTTTAGAATTTTGTGTGAGGGCAAGCTACGTTAGACTGTTAAAGCAATGGGAGTTATTTCAAGTAATGGGTTGCAAGATGTTTTAGCTTGCGAATGGACGGTCGTGGCAATGGCATAGCCATGCCAAGGGAGGTCTTTTAACCTCGCCCACGGGGGCCATCGATGGCCCCCCTAAGGTTTTTCCGGGATAGCAGAAAAACGACGAGGCGCAGCACCGCGGTTGAGGGCTCTACCTCTCACTGCATCATTTTCCCATCATCCCTGAAATTTTTTACCCCGGGTCACCCAAGGTCAGGTCACCAGACGAGGTCAACCAAGGTCACCTCACTTCACCTTTAGAGCTCTGTAAGAGCTACATTTCAAAGTCGATCGATTTGAAACTTCCTACACTTCATGACCCTCCAGGGTCTACAAGGTGTATATCCGGGATTTTTCGATTTCGTGCCCTGAGGTCAGGTCACGAGGCGACCTCCCATTGGAAAAGCATAGGGAAAAGCTATTTCATGATATAAAAGCCACAAAAATGATTGAAAATACTCAGACTGCTCAGAACAACGTTTTTGGACACCCTTTCACGGATCCCAGGGGTCATATTTGCCCTTTGACTTTTCCAAGGTCATCCAAGGTCACCAGAGGTCAAAAACAGTATTTTGGCAATAACTTTGACCTAATTGAGCTAGAGCGGTGAAACAAACACCATCGTGTTTGTCTTGTCATTGGCTTTCATTTGATATACAGCAAGGTCACTTTTTGACCTTTCGTGACCTCAGGTCATATTAGGTCACGAGGTGACCTCTGGCGGTCAAACCACTGGCGGGAGGTCTTTATGTTCCACATAGCGGAAAAAGTACTGGCAATTTGCTATCAAATGTACTTTACCAGGCCTCAATAGCTCTAATGACCTAAGAGTTATGCCCAGTTTGCTTAATCATTGCATATTTGGGTAAAAATAGCCGATCTTGACCTAATTTGACCTCTGGAGGTCAAACCATTGACCTGAGCACTAAAACATGCGAAGTAATTTCTTACTGAATTCACGCGAGCTTTCTATTGCACTTTGCAGATTTTCGCTAACGCCCATATTTTCGGAGTTAGAGGGGGCATCGATGGCCCCTGGTGGGGCGAAGGTGGCGCCGGACCCCCGGTGGGGCGCGGGTTAATAAGTTTAGACCCGCAGAGTGCGAAGGTTATTTCTGTGGTTTAAGACCTTAAATTTAGAATTTGGAATTTAGAATTTAGAATTTTGTGTGTCAGCTACTGATGTCCGCTTGTCTACGTTACTCGAAATCCTCCGTTAACTCAACAACTTTCGTATTTTAGAGAGTGCGCTAAACACCTGGCCAGGGTGCCGCGAATTTACCCTGCAACCCGGAGGTGAGGTTGCAGCTCCCCTCTCCGGCTGGGCAGCCGCCGCGCAGAGGAAAAGAAGTGTGAGAGGATAGTTAGATTGTTAGTAAGAGTATAGGTGTGGTTAGCATAGACCCGCAGTGAAAGGTATCACTGCGGTGAAGAAATCTAACCTATTTAACCTACCCTGATTTCAAAGCTAGCCTAACATAACCTATCCTTAGCCTACGATAAACCATTTAAAGGTTAAACAACTATTGCTTAAATTTTGCAGTGGATCATCTGTGACATGAATGGTTAATTTGAAAATAGGCAAGTCCTACTTTGGGGGTGCACCATGCACCCTCCATCATATATACTGGGAGGGGTGATTTATAGAAACTTCTCTAGCCCAGAGTCCTTTAGAAATGTAAAGACTTTTTCAAGTAGCTCAGGATGGTCGTTACCGAGCAGAGTTTTTAGGTCTACAGGGATGTTTTGGATTCGGCAGTAATCTAGCATGGGTTGCCGATGGGTATTGTGCTGGGGACAATTGATGAGAATGTGATGGGATTCTCCATTGCGTCGCAGGTACCACAGGTACCCTCGTTCCAATAGGCATTTAATTTTTGTGTCCATTTCTGAGTCTGGTTAGAATAACCTCGCGCCGGCGACTCTTTTGGTTGGAACTGGGCCAGTAGCCGATGTTAGGCTTGATATAGAATAGGTGGGCGCTGTGGTTTGTTGTCCAGTTATTTTGAATTTGCTTCCGGATACTGTCCTGGAGGAGAGCTTTGCTATCATCTCCAGACCACATTAAGGGTGCGATATCTCTAAGTTCTAGGGACTTTTTTGCCTGCTCATCGGCCTTTTCATTTCCTTGAATTTTGCAGTGGCCCGGGATCCAAAGAAAAGAGACATCAGGGGTATCATCGATACCTTTCTGAATATCTGCTATAACGTGGTGGCTTGGGTTGACTACGTTACTGACGGCCTGCAGGACAGATTTAGAGTCTGAACAGATGACGGCTGAGTTGATATTTTGGGTTCTGATTATGACTAATGCATTTAGGATGGCAACAGCCTCGGCTGTGAAGATAGAGCAGTTGTCCGGAAGTCTTTTCTGTAGGCAAATATTTTGCCCCCAGATGCCGAGGCCTACTTTTTCGCCTATTTTGGAGCCGTCTGTAAATATAAAGGTCTTGTCCGCGTTACAAGATCGGAACTTTAGGAATTTCTGGGAGACTTCTTCCTCTGAGAAGTCCGTTTTACGGGAAGTGAAGAGAAATTCCACTTTGGGCTCTTTCCGAGTCCAGAAGCGGGAGAGTGGGGGTTTGCCTATTGTTGCTGGCAGAGCAAGATTGAGGCTTTCCAGGGTTTTCGCTACTCTGTGCTTAAATGGGGGCCACTTCTGTAGAGTGGCTTTATTTGCTCGTCTGGGATGGGCAAAACATTGTTTTGCCGGGTGGTTTTCGGTGGATTGGACCTTAATGTAGTAAGAAATAAGCTGGGCGTCGCGTCTTGTCTGCAGTGGGCATAGCCCGCTATCAGTTAGCAGGCTGGTGATAGGGGATTCTCTGAGCGCGCCTTTGGCTGCCCGGATACTGTCATTTTGGACTCGCTCTAGCTTTAGTTTATTGGTCTTGTTCGTCGAGTCAAAAAGGAACGAATTATACTCGAGAATGGACCGAATCAGGGACTTGTAGAGCATAAGCAGGGTCTTTCGATCCCCGCCATACTCTGCCGCCGAGCATGCGGAGAATGTTGACTCGCTTTTGACAGCTAGAGACGACTTTGGTGATATGCTCATTGAAACTCAATCGGGAATCTAGGGTGACGCCCAAGAATTTGAAGCTGTTGGTGCATTCAATAGGTTTACCCGAGATTTGGAGCCGTGGAGGGTCGTGTCTGGAATGCGCTCTGGCAAAGACAACGACTGATGATTTTTCCGCCGAGAGTGATAGACCCATTAAACTACACCAATTATCGATGTCGTTTAAGCTATCCTGCAACTGCGTAGTTGCATGTTGAAATTCTGGTTCATTATACCGCCTGGTATCGATTGCAGTGGATTTCCAAATGGCGACATCGTCCGCAAAGAGGGAGTAATTTATTCCAGGTGGTAGCTTTTTCGCGAAGAGATCATTGATCATTACTAAAAAGAGGGTGGGTGACAGAACGCTACCCTGGGGTGTGCCTTGGTCTTGGGTTGCCAGGTAGGAGAATGTGGTGCCACAACGGACTTTAAATTTTCGGTCCTTGAGGAAGTTTTCAATGAATTTTGCAAGGTGGCTACGAATTCCTAGCTTGCTTAATTTAAACAAAAGGGCGTCTTTTTGTACGCGATCGAACGCCGATTTAATGTCTAAGAATGCAGCTATTGTTACTTGCTTTTTGTAAAAGCCATTCTGGATGTCACTGACTAGTTTCACCAAATTGTCAGTGGTGGCTCGCCCGCGCCGGAAGCCTGATTGCATAGCATCAAGCTTCTTTTCGAGGATCTCGTGAAGTCTAACGTTTACCATGCGCTCGACAAGCTTGCTAGCACAGCTAGTAAGCGAAATTGGGCGATAACCTTTTGGGTCTGTTTTTTCTTTGCCAGGTTTTGGAAGGGGAATGATTATACTCTCCGCCACGATGTGGGGAAAGAGTCGCTAAGAAACATGTTGTTAATGGCCGAAAGCAGGTACTTTAGTGCTGTTTGGCTGAGGTGCCTGAAGAAAGAGAAGTGAATTTCGTCAGGGCCCACTGCAGTGTTTCCACACTTGCTAATGGCGTAATTTAGCTCGGTCATTGTAAATGGTACGTTATAATACTCTTGATTACCATAATTGATGAATGTGTGCTTTTTGCACCATTCTGCCTGGTCTTTGGAGCGCTGGCTGTATGAGTTATTAGCTGCGACACTGGCGTAATGATCGGCAAATTTATCCATGACTTCCTTAGGTTCGGTGATGGGTTGGCCAGCTATTTTTAGTTGAGGGAAAGGTCCACGGGGTGGTCGCTTCGCAGAGAAAGCTCTGATGGTTTTCCAAACTTGGGTGGTGGGAGTGAAGCGGTTGAATTTGGAGGCAAAAGAGTTGAAACTGTCCTTTTGAACCCGCTTGCACGTGTTTCGAAAGTGTTCTTTTGCTGCCCGAAGTGCGCATCGAGTAGGGCTGTGTGCCCTCCTCTCATATGCCTTGCGGGCTCTTATCATTTGAGCTTTGGCGTGTGCCGTCTCTGCGTTCCACCATGGGGCTCCGTTTTTCTTTCGGGGTCCTCTGGTTTTTGTTATTGCTGCTTGTGCTGCTGAGCTTATGGCTCTTAGTATTAATTCAATGTCTGCCGAGTGTGGGTCACCTTCGGTGACCAGTGTGAGGTCGACCTCTGCCTCAAATTTTGTCCAGTCCGCTCGTTTTAGACTCCAGGAAGGGGTAAACAGATCAACGCCGTCGAGTGCTCCTTGGGGGATATCAATTTTGATTGGGAGGTGATCGCTCATGCCTGGGTTGTCTTCGACATCCCAGGTAAATAGTGGCGCAATTCTAGGAGTGCAGCACGAAATATCAATGGCTGAGTCTAAAGATCCGCTTTGCGTTGCTTGGCGGGTTGGTGCGCCGTTATTTAGGATAACTAAATTTTGAGAGCCTATTGCGTCATATATAATTTCACCTCTACGGTTTGGTGTGGCGCTGCGCCAGGATGGGTGGTGACCATTCAAGTCTCTAAGTAATAACAAAGGCCCGTTTATTTGATTAAATAGTTGAGCGAGTTCCCGATCCGTTGGAATAGGGTCGGAAGGAGATATGTATGTTGAAACAACCGTCAATTGGACGTGTTGTATTTTCAAGCTAATAGCTACACAGTCCAGTGATGTTACCAAAGGCACGTGACTGTGTGGGATGCTATTTTCTATTAGGATGGCTGTGCCTCCCTTACGGACAGCAGCGTTTACGTTATGGCGATACCAAGAGTAACCCGAGATTTTGTATTTATCGTTATCTTTATCAGTAAAGTGGGTCTCTTGTAATGCTGCTAGCGCCGGTTTTTTCTCAGCAGATATTGATGAAAAAAGCGGGAATTTCCCGATAAGGCCATTTGTGTTCCATTGCAGAATTGAACCCATGGTGGTTTTTAACGTTTATGCTTTGGGGATCTACGCTTGCGAAGGTTATAGGAGCACCTGCTGCTGCTGCTATCGCTGGCAGGAGAAACGGGGGTAGAGTGCCTAGAAAAGATAATTTTTCTTGCTACGGGGGAGCTGCCGGGGCTGGAGGTGCCGGGGCTGGGGGTATCCAGGAGGGGAGCACTAGAAGTGTTTACAGCAGTTTTTGCAGAGCTCGTCTCTGATGCACTGCTGGTGTTAGAGACGGTCTCTGTCCCGGACAGCTCGTGGTCAGACTGACTTTTGTCGTCTGACGTTTCAAGTTCACTTGAGAACTGAAACTGCATAAAATGACCTATGAGGTCGGTTTGGGATCCGCAAGTGCGGGTGGTCGGTGCTATTTGGAAAGAAGCGTCGCTTCTTTCCAAGGAGAGAGGAGCAGTTTCAGTTTGGGTTGAAATATTTACTTTTTGGACTTTGGTTTGAGTGGCAGCCGTTTTACCCTGAGGGGGTGGGCTGCCACTCGTTAGAGGCCTTCTCGATGCCTGCCTCTGGCGGCGCCTGGGAAGGGGAGCACCGGTGAATTTAGAGTGCTTGGGGGCAGGTAGCGAAGGCCACAGGGGGCCCGATCAGACCAATAGGGGCCCGGGATACCACAGGGGCCCGCATGGCAAGCATGGCAGAGGCTGGTTGCAGTTACACGAACCGCATCCATGGCAGGCCCGTCTGCATCCACAGGGTATTAACTACTGGGAGTAGGGACCCGGCTGCAGCCACCAGGGGGCGGGGCGAATGGGGTGGCCACCAGGGGGGGCGAATGGGGCAGCCATCCCTTAAACCCAAGAGCCTCTGAGGACGAAATGCCGCCCCCAAACCCTCCCCTCCCCCAGGATGCGATGATTACTCGCCCTTTGGGTGAAATGTGCGCCCTTCGGGTGGCTAAGTGCCGCCCTGTCCCCTGAGGCTTTGCCCCTCCCCTCCCCTTACCCAAATTCTAGATAGGTCACTGGCGGCCATAGGGGCAAAAGATTCTCCAAGTCTTGGTATTTAGCCATCAGGGGAGCCGGACAGGGGATGATCACTCATTAGGGATTTAGCCCGACAGGAGCTAATAGCAAACAATCACTTCACTTGCCATTCAACACTGCGCATCGGAGCACGATTTGGATTGACACGAAAAGCCCAAACGTAAAATCCAAATCAGAGCCTAACGAAACTTTTCCAGAGTAGACACAAGCCAATTGAATCATAAGCATGCCAATTTTACTGTTCAAGGCAAACTTTGTGCACATCATTCGTCTCGGCGAATGCGACAAGAGAGCCAGGAGCATGCCTTAGCTTCCTTCGCGCTGCGCTGACAAGCCCGGGAAATTAAGAGGCTACCATTAGCCGGCGGACGCAAATTATTTAACCCAGATTTGACGACAAGATTTGATACACTTTTTGACAGACAAATTTAAGATACTTAAATTTGTCTGTATTTAAAATTCCACTAGAACAAACAAAAATGGAAAACTTCATGCACATTTCTGACAAAAATGCCTAGAAATATATCAATGAAGAAAAGTAGTGCCGGCGGAGAGATGCAAAAATAACAAACATGTCAATTTATTAAACCAGTACTTATTGGTACGTGCCCGCCTGCGCACGGTGGGGGGGGGTGGTGAACTACGGGGGTCGTAAGCAAGGCAAGGAGCCCGGCTAGAGCCAGAGGAGGCCTGGGTAGCCCAGAGGGAGCCTGAAATTATAGCACGGGTTCCCGGATACAGCGAAGTGGGAGGAGTGGAATCAGGGGCGGATTCAGGCCGATGGTGGGGGGAGGAGGGCAACGGGGCCCCAAATCGTGAAAAAAACATATGGTTTTTGTTTGAAGAAAATCCGTAAAAATTGGTAAAATCGGGGGATTTGGGGAGGGCATCAAATCCCCCAATTTTACCTTTACCCCCCCCTGGATCCGCTAGTGCTGTGGTTCCTTGCAGACCACAGGGACACGGACAAACCATAGGAGCCCGGGCAAATTGCAAGGGGCCGGGCAGACCGCAGGGGGCTGGGTAGACCACAGGGGGCCCGAGCAGACCACAGAGGGCCCGGGCAGACTAAAAGAAGCCCAGACCACCCACAAGGGGCGCAGGCAGACCACAGGGGCCCGGGCGGACCACACAGGACCCAGGCACACTACAAAAAGCCCATACCACCTACAAAGGCCCCGGGCAGACTAAAAGGGGCCAAGGCAGAATACAAGGAGCCCGGTTGCAGTCACAGAGGAACAAAAAAGGTCCCGAGACTGCCAGAAATAGGGCCCCGGATGCAGTCAAAATGGGCCTGAGAATATCGTTAGGGGCCCGTTTGCGGACACAGCGATTATGGGTGGCCCTAAGCGGGACCGCACCCAAGCAAGCATGCCAGGGAGCCCGACCGCAGCCACAGCAAGCCCAGATAGACCACGGGGCCCCGCACTCATGGCAAGGGCCCGTCCGTGGCATTAGAGGACCCGCGCCTCCTGGACCACAGGGAGCTCGGTTGCAGTCACAGGTCCCGGTTGCAGTCACAGGAGACCCGGGTGGATCACAGGCGCCCGGTTGCGGTGACAGGGGCTCGGGGGGATCACAGAGGGCCCGGTTGCAGTCACAGGAGCCCGGGTGGATAACAGGGGGCCGGGTGGATTCCAGGGGCCCGGTTGCAGTCACAGGTGGCCCGGTTGGACCACAGGGAATCCGTTTGCAGTCACAGGGGGCCCAGGTGGATCTCAGGGGGCCCGGTTGCAGTCAAAGAGGGCCCGTGTGGATCACATGGGGCCCAGGATGGATCATAGGGGGCCCCAGGTGGATTACAGGGGGCCCGATTGCAGTCACAGGGGGCCCGGGTGGATCATAGTGGGCCCGGGTGGATCACAAAGGGCCCGGTTGCAGTCATAGGGGGGCCCGGTTGCAGTCACATAGTGCATGGTTGCAGTCACAGGGGCCCCGAGTGGATCACAGATGGCCCGGTTGCAGTCCCAGGGGGCCCGGTTGTATCACAGAGGGCCCGGTTGCAGTCACAGTGGGCCGGGTGGATTACAGGGGGCCCGGTTGCAGTCACAGGGGGCCGGATGGCTCACAGAGGGCCCGGTTGCAGTCACAGGGGACCCGGGTGGATCACAGATGGCCCGGGTGGATCTTAACTGGCCTGGTTGTAATCACAGGGGGGTCTGGTTGCAACCACAGAGGGCCTGGGTGGATCACGGGGGGCCCGGTCGCAGTCACAGGGGGCCTGAGTGAATCATAGGGGGCCCGGTTGCAGTCACAGGGGCCCCGGGTGGATCACAGATGGCCCAGTTGCAGTCACAGGGGGCCCGGGTGGATGACAGGGGGCCCGGTTTCAGTCACAGGTGGCCCGGTTGGACCACAGGGAATCCGTTTGCAGTCACAGGGGCCCGGGTGGATCTCAGGGGCCCGGTTGCAGTCAAAGAGGGCCCGGTTGGATCATAGGGGGCCCGGTTGTAATTACAGGCTATTTGGAAATCCACTCCGGTCGACACCAGGCGGCGCAGTCAACCAGAATTCAAAACCGCGACTACCGAATTGCAGGGTAGTCTCGACGACATCCATGCTTGGTGCAATTCAATGGATCTATCACTCTCGGCCGAAAAGTCATCAGTCGTAGTCTTTGCCAGGCCAGGTGTGAGACACTCTGTTCCTCAGCTCCAAATCTCAGGCAAACCCATTGAATGCGCGAAAAGCTTCAAATTCTTAGGCGTCATCCTTGATACCCGCCTTAGTTTTAACGAGCATATTACCAAAGTCGTCTCTAACTGTCAAAAACGAGTCAATATCCTCCGCATGCTCGGCGGAACAGAGTACGGCCGGGATCGAAAGACCCTGCTCATGCTCTACAAGTCCTTGATCCGGCCCATACTCGAATATAATTCGTTCGTCTTTGACTCAACGAACAACACTAATAAGCTAAAGCTAGAGCGCATCCAAAACGCAAGTATCCGGGCAGCCACAGGCGCGATCAGAGAATCCCCCATCACCAGCTTGTTAGTGGACAGTGGGCTGTGCCCTCTCCAAACAAGACGCCACTCCCAGCTTATCTCTTACTATATCAAGGTCCAATCTACCGAAAATCACCCGGCGAAACAATGTTTCGCCCACCCTGGACGTGTATCAAAAACTAATCGGACAACCGGGCCTCCATTTAAGAATAGTGTAGCTAAGACCCTGGAAACCCTGAACCTTGCGATTCCAGAAGCCATAGGCAAACCCCCACTCTCCCGCTTTTGGACTCGCAAACAGCCCAAAGTCGAGTTTCTTTTCATCACACGCAAAGACAACCTCACCACAGAGGAGATCTCCCAAAAATTCTTAGTGTTCCAGTCTAACAACACTGGCAAAACCTTCATTTTCACCGACGGCTCTAAAATAGGCGAAAAAGTAGGCCTCGGCATCTGGGGGCAAAATATTTGCCTCCAAAAACGACTTCCGGACAACTGCTCAATCTTTACTGCCGAGGCTGTCGCCATTCTAGATACACTAGTCCAGATTAGAACCCTAAATATTAATTCAGCCGTCATCTGTTCAGACTCTAAATCTGTCTTGCAAGCTATCAATAACGTAGTCAACCCCAGCCATCACGTAATAGTAGACATCCAGAAGGGTATCGACGATATCCCAGATGTCTCCTTTCTTTGGATCCCAGGCCACTGCAAAATTCTCGGAAATGAAAAAGCCGACGAACAGGCCAAAAAGTCTCTAGAACTCAGAGAGGTCGCACCTCTCAAATGGTCCGGAGACGATAGCAAAGCTCTCCTCCAGAACCATATCCGGAAGTACATCCAAAATGACTGGACCACTAACCACAGCGCCCATTTATTCCATATCAAGCCTAACATCGGCTACTGGCCCAGCTCCAACCAAAACAGTCGTCGGCGTGAGGTCATCCTGACCAGACTCAGAAGCGGACACACCAAATTAAATGCCTATGGGCGTGTAGGTACCTGTGGTACCTGCTCTGCCATGGAAAGTGCCTACCATATCCTCATCGACTGTCCCCAGCACGACGCCCATAGGCAGCCCATGCTAGATTATTGCCGCATCAGAAACATCCCAGTAAACCTTTCCACTCTTCTCGGCAATGATCACCCTGAGCTGCTGGACAAGCTCTTTACATTCCTGAAGGCTTCTAGGCTCGAGAGCTTTATCTGAACGTCTATGGTGGCAGGTATGGAAAATACCTGCATCTGAATAGCACCCCTCATATTAGAAATAACAATTACACTATAAACGTCCATCTGACAAATTTAAACAATAGGTGCTTCAAACTAGGTTTTAACTGTCTGGTCCTAAGGTATGGCAGACTCAGAATAACTCCCACCATAGGGAAAAACAAAACAAAAAAAAAACAAAAAAAAACAAAAAACACAAAAACAAAAACAAAAACAAAAAACAAAACAAAATAAAACAAAACAAAAAAGTTCAACTAACCAACAAACCCTACCTAACCATCCGTTCATATTTGCTAACCAACTAACCCTAACTTAAGGACTACTAACTATACTAACCACATCTAAGACTAACAACTAACCAACTCACACCCCTCCCTAACACTCTATCTGTTCTATTACCCTTCTCTCTTCCTCTATGCGGCGGCTACCCAGCCAGAGAGGGTGCTGTAACCTCACCTCCTGGTTGCAGGATAAAGACCCGCGGCATCACGTCATGGTGCTTGCGGGTATTTCTAATAACCCAAAATTATTGTTTTTCAATGGAGGAACTCGAGTAACGTAAGCCAACGGTTATTCGATAACAAGGAACAAAATTCAAAAAACTAATCTTTACGCTGGCAAGCCTCTTCACTTACCCTTTTAAATCCTACCTGTGCCCCAGGCTCGGCATCTCTGCCGTAGCAATCCCCTTCCCTCGCAAGTGTTGCTACACTTCGCGACCCATTCCTTGAAATAAGATTCGTCCCTTTGTTCTGCGACATTAAAGTAAACACCCCTCCCGGAAAATTCTCCCCACACACTTTAGAGGCGGGCAAAGGTGCTTTGCACAGAACGCCTTATAAAAAGCCCTTAACTAACTAACTAATTACAGGGGGCCCGGGTGGATCACATGGGGCCCGGTTTCAGTCACAGGGGGACTGGGTGGATCATAGGGGCCCGGTTTCAGTCACAGGGGCCCCGGGTGTATCACAGATAGCCCAGTTGCAGTCACAGGGGGGCCGGGTGGATGACAGGGGGCCCGGTTTCAGTCACAGGGGGCCCGGGTGGATCATAGATGGCCCGGTTGCAGTCACAGGGGGGCCCGGATGGAGCCACAGGGGTCCGGGTGAATCATAGGGGGCCCGGGTTGATCACAGATGGCCCGATCCCAGTCACAGGGGGCCCGGGTGGATGATAGGGGGCCCGGTTGTAATCACAGGGAGCCCGGGTGGATTACAGGGGGCTCGGTTGCAGTCACAGATGGGCCGGGTGGATGACAGAGGGCTTAGTTGCAGTCACAGGGGCCCCAGGTGGATTACAGGGGGGCCGGTTGCAGTCACAGGGGGCCCGGTTGCAGTCACAGAGTGCCTGGTTGCAGTCACAGTGGCCCCGGGTGGATCACAGATGGCCCGGTTGCAGTCACAGGGGGCCCGGGTGTATCACAGAGGGCCCGGGTGGATCATAGGGGGCCCGGTTGTAATTACAGGGGGCCCGGGTGGATCACATGGGGCCCGGTTGTAGTCACAGGGGGCCCGAGTGGATTACAGGGGGCCCGGTTTCAGTCACAGGGGGCCCGGGTGGATCATAGATGGCACGCTTGCAGTCACAGGGGGCCCGGTTGGAGTCACATGGGCCCGGGTGGATCATATGGGGCCCGGTTATAATTACAGGGGGCCCGGGTGGATCACAGAGGGTCCGGTTGCAGTCGCAGGGGACCGGGTGGATCGCAGAGGGCCCGGTTGCAGTCACAGGGGCCCCGGTGAATCACAGTTGGCTCTGTCCTAGTCACAGGGGGTCCGGGTGTATCACAGGGGCCCGGGTGGATGATAGGGGGCCCGGGTGTATCACAGGGGTCCGGGTGAATGATAGGGGCCCGGTTGTAATCACAGGGAGCCCGGGTGGATTACGGGGGGCCCGGTTGCAGTCACAGGTGGGCCGGGTGGATCACAGAGGTTAGTCAAGGAGCTCGGGTGGATGACAGAGGGCCCGGTTGCAGTCAAGGGCCGGAATCAAGGGGGCCTGGCTGGATCATAGGGGCCCGGTTGCAGTCACAGGGATGCGGGTGGATCAAAGAGGGGCCCGGTTGCAGTAACAGGGGGCCGGATAGATCACAGGGGGCCCGGCTGCAGTCACAGGGGCCCGGGTGGATTACAGGGGGCCCGGTTGCAGTCCACAGGGGGCCCGGGTGGATCACAGAGGGCCCGGTTGGATGACAGGAGGCCCGAGACTGCCGGAATTAGGGACGACCCGGCTGCATTCAAAGCGGGCCTGAAAAATATCGTTAGGGACCTGTTCTGGTCTCATCAGGGAGACACCTGAATTCCCGATGTGCGGTTTATTGCGGTGGAGGCAGCGGCAGGCCGGAGACACGCACACACACACACTGCTCCCCTGACCCGTGAGGCGGGTCAAGACACGGCTCTGGCGTGACGTCACGCGCCAGCCGGCCCCTGATAGGGTGGCGCCGGGCAACCGATGCAGCCGACCTAGTGGCGTCAAACGAAACCCACACACGCCCCCTCATGTTCGCAAAAGCGGGTTACATGCGAACACAACATATCCCGAACACGTACGGCCACGCAAGTCCGTAAACACTTGGATCGCCCGCACAGTTTTACATGCACTCGATGAAGCGTTCGGGTCGCCTCCGCGTGCGCTGTGATCGGCGCGGTCCCGTTGTGACGGGCGACGCTGCGTTGCCGGCCGCACCCGGGGAAGTGGCGGGTCCAGCCGGCATCACCGGAGTGGGGGACGTCTGGGAGGCACTAGATGTGGCTCCGGTGCTAACGTCAGTTGGCGCTGCATCGGGTTTCCACACAGGACGCATCGGAGGCGTCAGGCACGGCAGGCTGATGCCGCGCTCTGGTGCCAGAAGGTCGTCTGGAGCGGCGTGACCGAAACGCCTACGTAGGTGTCGGCGGTTGCGGCTGAGGACGCGGCCGCTGGGCATCTTGATGAAATAGCGACGATTTCTGCTGACGTCCACTATTTCGCCGAAACGATTCCAGCGCTTGGTGGCTTGGTCTTGTACAGCGACCCTGGTACCGACTTGCAGGACTGGTAGGTCAGTGGCGCGGGAGTTGTAGTGAGCTTCTGTACGCTCCTGGCGGCGGGCGGCAGCAGCGTCTGCTGCGTCAGCGGACGTCTGCCACTCTGCTGCAAAGTTGCGCCTGTGAGCTGGTACGAGGTCCCTCACAGGCCGGCCGTAGAGGATCTCGGCAGGGCTGCGACCACTGGGACCTGGAGTGTTGCGATGTTGCAGGATACCCTGTACCCAGAGCTCTTGGTCCAGCTGTCTGCTCTGAGGATTCCAGCAGCGGCGGATGAGCTTTTTGGTGGACTTCACTGCTGCCTCAGCTCTTCCGTTTGACTGAGGATATTCTGGCGATGAGGTGCAGTGCCTGACTCCCCATCTTCGCAGGAAGTCCTGGAACTCTTTTGACGTGAACTGAGATCCGCCGTCCGTCCACACTGTGCTGAAGACGCCAGCCATGCAGAAGAGGTCGCGGACGCTCTTTACAAGCTCTCTGGCGGTTGCATGTCGTCCCATGTCGGTGACGCACTGCCAACCTGAGCAGTGGTCGACCGAGATGAGAAACTTGTGGCCTCCATAGTCTCCGAAGTCCATAGAAACTTCCTCGAAAGGCCTGGACGGGGCGGGTCGGTGAAGCAACGTCTCCTGAGGCAGAGACGGCAGGTCTCGTTGGCAGGGTGTGCATCGTCGCACAACGTTTTCGATGTCATTGTCGATGCCCGGCCAGTACACGACTTGGCGAGCTCGTTGCTTAGTCTTCTCTTTGCCGAGATGACTGCTGTGAAGCTGCTGAAGGACTTGTTTCCTCAGCGCGGCTGGTACCACGAGGCGACGCCCGTAAACGATGAGGTCGTCGTCGACAGTAAGGTGCACGTGGACGTTCCAGTATGGTCTCAGCTCAGCAGGTAGGTCAGCTTTCCGGCTGGGAAAGCTGGAGATGATGACGTCACGAAGAAGCTGATAGGTGCTGTCTTCTTTTGCGGCTGCACGGACTTTGTCGATGTGCAGATCGTCGTCAGCGACGACTGCCAGTATCGATGTTGGAGAGAAGTCCTCCATGTCTGGTGCGTCCACCTCGTCATCCTCCCCCGCGACGGCGACGGGACTCCGAGAGAGGGCGTCGGCAGCGACGTGCTGTGCGCCCTTACACCAGTGCGCGGTAAATGCGCCAAGCTCACCCAGCTTGAACTTCAAGCGCTGCAGGCGAGGGTTCTCCAGCTCGTCCAGCATCTTCGAGTTGAGGATGGGCACGAGAGGCTGGTGATCGACGAACAGGTCAAAGTGGGCCAGGCCTGAGAGGAACAGGCGGCACTTGAAGAACGCCCACGCAACTGCGGTGAGTTCCAACTCCACGGCGGCGTAACGGGATTCCGTGTCCGTGATAAAGCGGGAGCCGGCCTGCACGAGTCTCCACGTGTCGTCGTCCTGCTTCTGCTCCAGCAGGAATCCGAGGCCGTGAAGGCGACTGGCGTCGGTTGAGAGGCGTGTTGGCAGACCGGGGTCGTAGAAGGCAAGCGTCTGTACTGAGGACAGTGCCTCCCTTGCCTTCAGGAAGGCCTCCTGATGAGTCTCGTTCCAGCAGAACTCGCGTTTGACGCTGAGGAGAGGCCGCAGGGACTGCAGGTGACCAGCGACGGCCTCAGAGAAAGGCGCGATCTGGTTCACCAGGCCGAAAAAGCCACGCAGACCACTGATGTCTGTCGGTGCAGGGTACTGTCTGATGGCGTCAGTGAGCTTCGGGTCCGGCTTGTACCCGTTCGATGAGACTACGAAGCCGGCGAACTGAACTGACGGCTGCATGAACTGCACCTTCTTCGGGTTCAAAGAGACACCCTGTTCTCGGCAGCGTTGAAGGAACAGACGGGCCCGGCTCAGGAACTCTTCCCTCGTCCTGCCGTAGACGATCACATCGTCAACCAGACGCTGAATTCCCGGAAGGTCATGGAAGCACTGGTCCATGCGGCGGTTGTAGTGCTCACTGATTGACGACACGCCGTAGGGGGCGCGCTTGTACATGTAGCGGCCGAAGGGACTGATGAAGGTAGTGAGACGTTGACTCTTGAAGTCCAGGGGGCACTGGTGATATCCCTTCAGCGCGTCGAAGACGCCAAAGTACTTGGCTTCCTCCGACACGATGGAGTTGACACACTCCAGAGGTGTGTTGGACTGGTACCGCTCGCGTAAGACGGAGTCGTTCAGCTTCGAGAGGTCCACGCAGAGACGGACGCCTTCTCCGTTCTTCTTCCGCGTGACCACGATGGGAGCGCACCAGTCAGTAACCTCAGTGACTGGTGTGATGATGTCATTATCTTCCAGTTTCTTCAGCTCTTCAAGGAGAGGCTCGCGTAGAGCGAAGGGGATCCGACGAGGTGCGGTGACGGCGTACGGGGTGGATTCTGGGCGAATCTGAATCTTAAATTCTTCCCCAGGCATGACTTTGACGACGCCGTCGAACACGTCGGCGAACTCAGAGAAGATGGCCTCTCTCTCTGGGTTCAGTGGTGTTGCTGTAGGCGATGTAACAGCCGGTGTGGGAAGTCCACGTGCAGTAGCAGTACTGGCGAAAGCCGTTGCTGAAGGCGCTGTCGAAGTGCATGTTGAAGCGGCTGCTGGCAGTGCTGTGGAAGCGCGCACTGGGCTGGCGGCTGGCGGCACAGCACGGGTGCGCACTGGGAGATCTTCTGAGGTCCCGGCGGGAGCGCATGCTGAAGCGCCCGCTGGAGGCATCGTTGGAGGCGCAGTGGGAGCACGCGCTGAAGCGGTCGCCGCACGCACGCTGGCGTGCGTGGTAGAACGTGCCGCTGAGGACTCGGCAGGGGCTGTCACTGCATATGCTGAAGGAGCTGCTGGACGAGTTGTGGCAAAGGTGGTGCCACGTGCTGACGTAACAGGCGAAAACCGGTCCGGAGCGTGGCGAACCTCTGCAGGAGTTGCTGACGCTGACGGCGGGATCTGAGCCGGGTAACCTGTAGGCAGTATGCGGAGGTCACGAGCCACTCTCCATGATAGAAGAAGACCGCTGACTCCCTGTAGAAAGTGGATGTCGTCGGCAGCGACGACGTTTCCGTACTTGAACTCTGCTGGTTTCATGCCGTAAACTCGGATGGTTCTGCCGTCAGCAGCTCTGGGCTTCTCAGTAGAAGTCTTCAGGTTGTCGACGTCGCCACCGATGGCGGCCAGGAAGTCTGTGCCGGCCACAGTGATGTCGGCGCCGCTGTCTGGGAGGGCTGACACGGTCACAGCTGTACCCTCAATTAGGTCTGTGACACGCAGCTGGATTTTCGGAGCGCCGTTCCGAGAAGTGGATGCTATGATGGCTGAGGTGTGGGAACCTGCGTAGCTTCCCGCTGTCTTGCCAGAAGCAGGCTGATAGCTGTGCCGGGCTGCTTGCGTCTTACTACTACGACAGACGTGCTTGAAGTGGCCAAGTTTTCCGCAGCCGTGACAAGGCTTGCCGCGGGCAGGGCAATCGGACGCGAGCGGGTGAGCTCGGCCGCAGTTACGGCAGGGTTTCTCCTCGCCGGGTGCGGCTGATGACGTCATCTGATGGCGTGGGTGACCGGCAGCACGTGTCACCCTGCACGCTGAAGTTGCAGCAGGCTCACCGACGAGAGCGGCAAGGTCGCGCTCGGCAGCCTCTTCTGCGCGACAGATCTCGATGGCACGAGCACAGGTGAGGTCTGGAACTGCACAGAGTTTCTTGATGACGGAGGTGTCACGAATTCCCACGACGATTCTATCACGGGTTAGACCATCACGGCACGTGGGGCAGAAGTTACACGTTGAAGATAACTCGTGCAGTGACACCAAAAAGTCTTCAAATGTCTCGCCCTGCGCCTGACATCTCAGGTTGAAGTTGCGTCTTTCCACCACTTCGTTCACTTGGCCCAGAAAGTAAACACGAAGTTTTTCCAACACAGTATCGAGCGTCTGCTCTTCCTCTCGTATTTGCAGGTTACGAAGCACTCGCAACACGTCATCGCTTAAACTCGCACGAAGTTTTGCCATCTGCACAGGCTGCGGTGCTGTGCGAAGGCCGGTAAGCATGACGTAATCGTCCCATCGCTGTTTCCAGGTGACCCAAGCGTCCGCTCCGCGGTCGAGTCCAAGGTCGAGCCTACCCGGAGGCGACGGTCGGTCGGTCAGCTGGGCGGCGGCCGGCGCGTAGGGGTGGGGGGCGGGGTAGGCAGGCGGCTGACTGGCGGCAGGTTGCTGCTGTAGAAGCTGTAACTGTTCTCGAAGAGAGAAGTTCTCCTCTGCCAGTGCTGTCGCTGCTTCCGCGGAGATCTTCTGAGCAGGCTGCGCCATGTTCTGGTCTCATCAGGGAGACACCTGAATTCCCGATGTGCGGTTTATTGCGGTGGAGGCAGCGGCAGGCCGGAGACACGCACACACACACACTGCTCCCCTGACCCGTGAGGCGGGTCAAGACACGGCTCTGGCGTGACGTCACGCGCCAGCCGGCCCCTGATAGGGTGGCGCCGGGCAACCGATGCAGCCGACCTAGTGGCGTCAAACGAAACCCACACAGGACCCGGTTGCGGACACCGAGGTTAAAGGTGGCCCACAGGGCACCCGCAAGCATGCCAGGGAGCCTGGCCTCAGTCAAAGCTAGCCCAAGTAGACCACTGGGGCCCGGAATCGTGGCAGGGGCCCGGCTCTGTCCGCAGGGGCCCGCAACTTGGGATTGGGGGGCTCGTCGGGTCATTGGGGGGCTTCTCCGAGGATTGGGGGCTCCAGCCCCCCAAATATATGGAAGCTTGCGCCCCTGGACCCTCTTGATTAACACGATCAGAACTGCTTATCTCTCCGCCTCAAATTGCCATTTTAGGATTTTAAACTTCCAGTGTTGCATACGAATGAAATGATAGATAGGCATGCAAGTCACGTACACCGTGTGTGTTGTATTACTAATAAGTGTGTCAACTTTATAAGTCTTGAAAAGATGCATCATCTACCCTGTTACCAAAAAATACTATCGACTCGAAATTGGTACCTGCAATTTTGTCCGCCAAGCATACTCATATACCGAACTCATTTCATGAACTCGGACTCATATCTTCCAGTGTTATCGGCACCGCACATTGCACAAACGCCTAACCCATATATTTACCCACGGGCACAGAATGTCTTCTACACCGGTCCCCCTCCCTCAGTCTGACACCAGCCACATTTTCAGCACCACACATGTAGGTATTGCAATCCGCCCGCGACCCCTCCGCATCGAGGCTTGAACTCGGCGTCAGCGGCGCCTAGCGTGACCTCTGTAACCTCTGTACCCGCAGGCAATCGCGGCTGTCAGCGGATGGCGGCCGCTGATTGGTGGAGGCGCGTTCACTTGTATCGCAAGAAATTCAGCGGAAATTTATCCATGGAAATGATAGAGCTTACAACCATGACGCTGGAAATGTATCAAAATTAAAATTTTTAAAACATTTCTAGCCATACTTTGCTCTCTATCGGCTTGATTATTTGCCACACCATCCGAGGCTGCTCTTCGGTACAGGCGAGATGGCGGCAGTCAGCACAGGCTAGCCGGCGGCCGAATTCGTTGTAGTCGGGAGTGTAGCGATGGGTTTCTGCTAAGTGGAGAGGATTGGGGCCCAGTCCTAAGGTAACAGAGGGAAGGAGAAGAGAGACGTTCATAAATCTAAAACTTAACCGTCGGATGAGTTGTAGAGAGTAAGGTAGGGAGCGCTGCCAAAGTACACTCAGATAATATACAAGAAGAGGGAGACACGTGCTGCTTTGCTTCGTGTTGGATGGTGAAAGGGCAGAAAATCTAATTCGGGTCTCGAAATATCATGGCTGTTTATTGCCAATTATGTCTAAATCTTTCCGTTTGTGACAAAATATTAAGTTTAGGTCTATGCAAAATGCCACTATGGCGCTGTAGAACAGGTATTTGTTAATAATTTCCTCTATCTACGCACTTTATAAGGACTTTGCTTCACTATTTGGTGGGGGTGCCTAAATCGCCTTTGGAGGTGCCCAGCAAATCATTGGGGTGCCGAGGCACCCCTAAAGAGATAGAAATTCACACCCCTAGTGCCTACTACATATCCTACGGCACACTATACTGGGGGCGGCATCAGTGAGATCCAAGCCGACCTCAAATGTACTGCACTTTCTGCCGAAGACAATTAGTGAGAGTATGCCATCTCCTGATGTTACAAGGGACTTGCAGACATGACATGTATCCGCACATACACATACAAACATGTTTAAAAAGACACGACAGGAGATTAAAACGTCCGCGTTCGAGTCCGGCGGCAGGCACGCACAATACACCTGAGATCAAATATGAGCACAGGCCGAGTAAAAGATAAGCCTCAGAGGAGTGACAATGGGAGAGTGAAGGGGAGAAGGTAAAGGAAGTGTCGAGAGATATGTGGTAGCGATGAGACTGTGAGACGGCAAAAGAGACGCGATATCGTGTCAGGCTACGAGCCCCGAGCAAACCAGCTCGGGCGGCGAAGCGAACAACGCGGCGACGACGGGTCCGCAGCGGCGGGGAGGGGGCGCGGGCGAGCTCGCCGGGAAGCCACGGGGCCACGGGGCACGCGGCTGAAAACTTGATGAAAACACTGAAAATACGGCTATTCGTTTTAGATTTGTCTCACCTTAGTTGCGAAAATTGAGCGGCAAGTGTTGCTGATCACACTAAGGCAGTCAATACCTTCCATATAGAATTTAGAAGACAGGTCGTATCATTTTTGACGCCCCAAGTGGCAACCAAGAAAAGAGCTGGTGCCACGCCATGACGATGTCGTCCCTGACCACTACCAGGGTAAGGTATGTAGCCTTTATCACTTAGCACTGCTTTAATCTATGTTCGAGCACATATTTATCCCAGTCTCAAACCATTACGGCATAGCCACTGCTGCACACCTCATCTGAAAAAGCTCCCGACGATATAATTTGTAGCAGATTATGAGAACATTGGCTTGTACTGGACTGTGAATGTTTATTGAAAGGGAGACTGCTGACGGAATTTTGAGATCACAACGCGTCAATCATTGGACATCCGCATGGAGACCGATCCGTTGGTGGAGTGAAATTGGATTAGCCAAAGATAAGTCAAAGAGCTCAGGCCACTCAGGACCTGGGTACGGATTCAGATTCTGACTTGTGTCTATGTAGTCGTGTTTTTGTAATACCGATTGGAATTGGATTTATAACGATCCTCATGGCTTGCAAACAAGTTGGTAAATGTCAGACCAATCCTGATCTAACCACGTGGTTGGGAGAATCTCGGGGAGTCAGAAAATCGACTGTTTTCATAACAGATGTTGAGACCGTTTGATGTGCAAGTAATGCCTTCAACAAAATATGGCAGGACAATCTGGTAGCTAATATACTCCTTTGGGTTGGGGATAGTCATTTTCTCTTTTGTGAGACCCTAACAGGCTTTTCGTTTTGCGAAAACTTCCTTGTCTCGGCATAATAATTGGTGTTCATTTGGGAAATGAATATTTTTGCTAGCCTCTGCCGTTTGGCCTGGATCTGTTTGGAAAACTTCTGATTCTGACTTGTGACCGCATTGGATCTGAATTCTATTAACCGTAACGTACGCCAATTGAGACATGCGAGGAACCGCTTCGTCATAATGTTTGTTGCACCACAGGCCTTCCGTGCGTTATCTGGCGGACTGTTGATAATAATAAGCAGGGATATAGAGCTATTCAGGAGACCAGACATGCAGGATATAAACGGGTGTTGTTTCACATGCTGAAAAATGAGTGTAATAAGACCACGTACAAGCATAAGCTAAATTACGCCAAGTTTCTTGCTGGGAGCCGGGACCACTACATCTTAACATGACCTTGCTTAATGTTGACAAAATTCAGCCGTTATTGGCCGAAATGCCTGTTGCTCATCTAACGGAATGAATGAAATGGGGAGGGGGAGAGACGGCATATACATAAAAATACGAACTTCAAAATATCAACATGGAGTGATGTATGTATAATCAGTGCCTGTAAAGGCCTCCAAAAGTAGGCATTTGCCATCCAGGACGCAGTGGTATTCCGAGCATCCTGTATCCACACCAGGTCTGGCGGGCAAAGCCGGCGAGAACAGGCAATGACCGGCGGCCGCCTCTGGCAGGGCGGCTGGTCTTCGGCTCTGCCCGGGGCGGCCCTGCACGGTGCACCAGCCACTCCAGTCTCCGCCCACAAAAACACGGCAATTACAAACAGCGCTGTCGCCGGCGCAAAAACTGGCGGCGCGCCGGAACACGCGGCGGCGCGGGCGGCCCTCTGTTGCTCACCTGCAGGGCAGGCACGGACCGGCCGGCCAGACCGCGGTGCTAACGCCACCCCGCAGATGGCAGTTCGGGGCACTCCGACACTTTCAGAGTATCCTAGGTGACGCAAGTGTAGAGAGCGAGGATCACTTTACTGCATGAATGCGACCCATGAATAATTTTTTAGCCATGATTTTACCGTCCCTGTAAGCAGGCTTTTTGCAGGGGTTCTCTACTTCGATATACCGGGGTTCTATACCTCTTATAACAGCGGCAACGCGGCGACCGTCACAAGCACTGTTTGAAAAGAAAATTAAGCATAAAAAAAGAAAACAAGAGTTCTGCGTTTCTTTTCTTAGATAGGCGCACCCAAAATATTTGTTTAGGTTCCTCACAGCTCCTGAGTCTTGTTTTGATGAGCTGAATGCCGTTTCACATGAGTTCGTTGTCCAGAATGGTACTATATTTGCTATCGACTTTCTAAAACACTGGAAATTGCTAAAAACCAAAGAATATTCCATCACAGTAATATCTTTGTTGCTTAACACGCGCATTGACGGGGGTCTGAGCCACCTTCGCATTGACGGGGGCGGGTACCCGCCCCCCTAAGATCTCGAGAACCACGGTAGGTAGCGAAAAACGGTAAACGGCGTTGGACTGCCCATCCACTTCTCCATCGAAAACATTTGAACCATTTTTTTGTCAGGTCACATTTAAGGTCACGAAAGGTCAAAACATGCTCGTCATAGGGATAACATGTAAATTCAGTTTTTCGGCCATTATATCTGAACAAGTAAAGATAGAGCAAAACGACTTGAACTATGTGAATCCTCTTAGCAAACCGAATCGAATGATATATAATTTGACCTTGCTAGGTCAAATCAAGGATTTGACCTGACCTGAGGTCAGGTCAGGGTCAAATTATATAAAATGCATATCATTAGAACCGCAAAGCCCAGGCGAGTCTAATGCAGCTAAAATAAATGCTCTATCACCATCCGTTACTGAGTTATTCCGTAAAAACCATTTTTCCCATGTATTTCCAATGGAGAGGTCATGCCTCGTACCTGACCTTAGGTCATCGATATCAAAAATACCGGAACATATGTTAGAGAACTCGGTGGGGCCATTATGTGATATGAGTTTCAATCGGATAAGTTCACCCTGCTCCTACTTATGCTATCTTAAACTTTTTTTGAGGTCGGGTCACTTGACCTGTACTGGTGACCTGACCTGAGATGACCTAACCTTAAAATTTTCAGAGAAGTTGTAAAAATGATGAGGGAAAAGGTATACCAAGTACGGCGGCGCTACGCGCCGCCGTTTTTCTACTGTCTCCGAAAAACCCGAGGCGGGGGCGGGTACCCGCCCCCCGTCAATGCGCGTGTTAAAATCTATCCAGGACTCAGACACTATATTTAAGGGAGAGTGCCATCAATTTGTCAGGTTTAAATAAATGGGGTCTGTCTCAAAACTGTCTCACCTTACCATTCACGATTCTAGTTCACAGACCTTCGTGACGCACACGAAAATGGCTCCGAGACCCAAAATTGGGTCGTGTCACGCCGTTTGGGAACAAACAGCCCAGGGAAATATCACTTTCTCATTGAGTAAAAATAAGCTCCCAGTTACTAAACTGAAATAATTATATCTTCCATGCCCACGTTGTTTTTTAACGAACGAACACATCTATTGACACTTATGATAAAACAATTACGCAAGTTTGGAAAACCACTCCACGAGATGACGGTGTATATTTTTCACAGTGGTTCAAACAGTATACTGCAGGGGCGGATCCAAGATTTCTTCATGGAGGGGGAGAATGCAAGGCCCGGGGGCCCGTCGTTTGGGGAGGGGGTCCGCGACTCGGGGGGCCCGCGGCAAAAAAGTTAAATGTGATAGAACTCAGCTTAAAAAAATGGTGCACATGCTCAAACTGGGGTCAGTTTTACAGGTTACCACCACACCTACATGCTCTCACGCACTGTATAGTCAGTATATACGTATACAGACAAGGCTTTTTACTCATACATAGCACCCTTGCGGGGGCCACGGCAGCTGCAGCGTGAGGCGTTTCGTTCCAGTGCTTAAGGTCGGCCCAAGGACCACCCCATCACCCCTACCTTGGATCCGCCCTCGGTATACTGTTTTCTATTCTCAAGAATGCTGGCTTAGACTCCCCAGACAAAACTGACAATTTGCTCCTTCTAGCTGTAATAGTAAAAAAATCACAGAAAAATGGGTGGCTAACCAACTTCCCACTGCCGTAATGACATTTTCTGTTATCAACTAGCCTTTGCCCACTGTCACTGCCGTGTTAAGAGGGGTTCACAGGAGAGGGGATGCACCCCTAGCTCCTCACCCGGAACGGGACCGACCCAAAGTTTTGAGTTTTACGATAAGCGATAAGATAATATAAGATAAGATACGATAAGGCTTTAGTTTAAGTGATATAGCACCAGTAATGTAAAAAAAACATGACAAAATGTGTTTGGGCCCCGATAAAATTTGTGCAGTTTCCACCATTCAAAACGGAGTAGGTGATACACCACGTCCATTCCCGTATTTCGTTAGCACCTCCGTCGTGGTTTCTAGGACTTTTAATCGATAACTGTTTGTCGCGAACGCCAACTGGTCCCCTATCCATCTGAATCTGTCGCGCCAGGGCCCCGCTCCTTTCCACTCAGAAACCCATTACCACCACTGATTTCAGCGAACTTGTCACGTCTTATTAGTGAGGCCGATAACCAGGCTGACGGATAAAAATTATAGCCTAGAACGCATGAGTATGTCATGCTTAGAACGTTTCAGGTCCAATGGTTACGAAAATACATTTCAATAGAAAAATCTCAGCTCATCTTTTCAAGGTGTGTGAACGCCCATCCACCAATCAGCAGCCGCCGTCCGCCTGCCGCGTATGCCCGCGAGGCACAGAGGTGAAAAAGGTCACGGTCGCCGAGCAACGGCCGCCGCGCTGATGCCGAGTTGAAGCGTTGTTGGGGAGGGGTTGTATACCGGCTTACAGTAGCTGCATGTGTGGTGGTGAGGAGGTAGGTGGTGATTCATAAGATTGACTACCAGTCTTCCTAGCATGAAGACCCCTTTTGAACAGCGAGATGACTACAATTTGTTGTTGTTGTTGTCGCCGCGGTTTCCACCGGGGGTATATTTACACACACACATAGCTTCAAGTGCACACTTAAAATACAATCGACAATTGGGCACATGCCCCCCCCCATCCACCATCCCTTGCCCACAGTCCAATATATATCCCTTCGCTACCCCTCCCTTTCCCCACTCCCATCCCCTTTTCCAGTACAAACTACCGCACATGCTCTCAATCATCACACTGCACACAGAGCATCCACACTTTAAAACTCAGCACACAGTCCCCCAACCAACCTACCACGACCGTCCAACCGGAGCAAGTGCACGGCTAGCCACCACGAAGTTTGTGAGAGCCCTCTATATGATGGCACTTTACATTCACTTGAATTATTTGCCTAATTTATTATTTATTTGAAAATTTTTTTTTCTAAAAAAAATTATTTGCCTAATTTATTATTCACTTGAATTATTTTGCCTTAAATTATTTGCCTAAACAAAGGAACTCCGATCTGTTAAAAAACGACGTCAATTTCTTGGTAAATATTTTCACGCAAACTAATGATTTTCACATCTGTTGTAATGTTTACATCGTAAAAATGTTTGCAGGTTTCAGCAAGTGTACAAGCAAGTATAGTATACCAGCTGAGTGCCACGAGCCAGTCAGTATCAGCAACGAAGACTGCGTCAATGATATCATTCATGGCTCAGCTGAAAGGGGGAGGTGATGTAGTGCTGCAGCGGAAGCACAGTCAACTTACGCGCCACTGACCCAAATCCAAGTCCCCGGCGGGTATTTTCCATACGTTGTTCCGATCCCCACAATACACTCCAAACACGGTGAGCGCTGGTGACGCCATATGACCTCAACATTCTGTGCATCTTAAAGCCCCATGACTGCTGCGAATTCAAAGGTCTTCGTGGCCCTCTTAGAATGGCCTCCTGACCCCAAGTCGGGTCCTGAGCCACCACTTGGTAACTACTCCTGTTTAGACTCACACTTTACTTGAATATATTTCGTAGTGCGACGAAGCCTGGAATCGTTCCTTCTTCTACCTCCTCGGAGCCGATTGGCATTAATCATTCCTAAAACGTTCATAGAGTGAAAGGGAATTCAATTGAGCCTCTAACACGTAAAAGGCCTTAATTGCGCATACATTTTATAAAGACTGCACGCAGTCGTTTTTCGCAGAATTTACCCCACAGCTCCAAATGTGATTCCACCGCGAGTGTCGGTCTTACCTGTATTGTTCTGAAGCCAAGGTAAGCAGCAGGAGTTGGGCACGAACGTCTCGTTGGGCCAGGCGTGGATCCGGTACCAGTCCTTGTAGGACATTACACCGCAGCAGTCAAACTGGGGAGAAACGACTCGGTACCAGTGTAGGACATTACACCGCAGCAGTCAAACTGGGGACAAACGACTCGGTACCAGTGTAGGACATTACACCGCAGCAGTCAAACTGGGGACAAACGACTCGGTACCAGTGTAGGACATTACACCGCAGCAGTCAAACTGCGGACAAACGCCTCGGTACCAGTGTAGGACATTACACCGCAGCAGTCAAACTGAGGACAGACGGCTCAGTAGCCCTCAGTAGTCCTCAGTCCTTGTAGGACATTACACCACAGCAGTCAAACTGGGGACAAACGGCTCGGTACCAGTGTAGGACATTACACCGCAGCAGTCAAACTGGGGACAAACGACTCGGTACCAGTGTAGGACATTACACCGCAGCAGTCAAACTGGGGACAAACGACTCGGTACCAGTGTAGGACATTACACCGCAGCAGTCAAACTGCGGACAAACGACTCGGTACCAGTGTAGGACATTACACCGCAGCAGTCAAACTGAGGGCAGACGGCTCAGTAGCCCTCAGTAGTCCTCAGTCCTTGTAGGACATTACACCACAGCAGTCAAACTGGGGACAAACGAAACTGTTACTGCATTGAGTATATGCACGCACAAAAGTGCACAGATGTAAAAATAGCAATAAATTGGGTTTCACAGCCGCTCTCGTGCAGACAATGTTGAAGATAAGAACAAGTTCGAATCGTTTGCTTAAAACCGTGGCGACTCTAGCATAAGCTGAAACTCTGCAACATATCTACCCTCTTTGGCCGGTGTGCTGTGAATGGAAACCTACGCTAGTACCCCGCATGGCATAACATCTACCTATGGTAATGACGTAGGCCTGGCCTATGGTAATCTTCCGCCGGAGCGCGTAAGTGCATTACATTTATTAATCGCCCGAGGTTGCCCGCTAAGAGAGGATGATTGCCTCGCCTTGGCGGGCCCACCATTATTGGCCTTCAAACAATAACCGATCACATTTAGATTGCGGAAACTGTATGTATGTATGTATGTATGTATTTCCAGAATCACCAACAGGCATGGGCACCCACTGACAGGTGAAGTCAAAAGGTTTAAAACAATAAATATCGATACAGAAACAGGCACAGTCAATCGTCATTATCTCCTGTCACGTAGGTATAAAACAACGCGTTTCTTGAATTCGGTGACACTATGGTACCACACATCTACATTGCGGTATGCATTTAAAAAAGCGTTGCACGCCTTCGGTATTCGACAAAATAAACCGTTTCGGACGGTATTTATCCGGGCGTACATGGCATGAAATGTAGCTCTGGTGCGGAGCTGCCGGGTGGGTACAGCCAGTGGGAGCTTAGAAAGCAAGAATGGAGAGTCTACTTTGTGGCGATGGACATCTCTTATAAACATCAAATCCATCTGCTATCGTCGGGCCGCTAAAGAGCTCATTCCACAAATATCCATAAATTCCTCAAACTGGAGTGAGGGCCCTACCACTCGACATCGAGCACACAACCACATCAAAAATTTATGCTGGACACGTTCAATCCGTTTCATGTGTACGTCAGCTGCTCCACCCCACACCACGCTACAAAATTCCAAAATTGATCGAACATTGGCACAGTATGTGCTTATCACAGATTTTTTGCTCCGTTCATTGAACGCTCGCCCGTTTTTGCCGGTCTGCAAGGACCTCATAACTAAGCCCAAGGCCCTATTGGCCTTGCAAACAGTGGTGTTCACGTGTTCGCCGAAAGTTAGTTTTTCGTCCAGAAAAACGCCTAGATCACGCATCACTGACACTCTTTCTAATTCTACCCCGCCTATAATGTATGTGCCAATGACAGGAGCACGTCTCAGGGATAAAGTTAAAATTTTACATTTTGCCGGGTTCAAAGTCAGACCCCACGTCGCAGACCAGTAACAAAGGGAGTCCAGCTGTCTCTGTAGGAACTCAACATCTTCGTCGCTATCAATTTTGCGATACATTTTCACGTCATCCGCGAACATTAAGGTGTATGTCTGAACAGCTTCCGGCAAGTCATTAACGAAACAGGCGAACAGCAGCGGCGATAACAATCCACCTTCCGGTGTCCCCGATGGAACAGGCATCCATCGCGAGCACTTGCCCTTTACAACGACTCTCTGCGCCTCCCAGACAGATACGACTCACACCATTTAAATGCTTGGTCCGAAATATGAAATGAATGTTTAAGTTTGTGGAGAAGCAGTTTATGGTTCACACTTTGGAAGGCCGAACTATAGTCTGTGTAAATCACATCCGTCTGAGAGCCAGCCGAGATGTTGCTCCAGGCAGTGTGCAACAACGTGCTCAGGTTAGTGGCGCAGGAGCGTCCGGGCATAAAACCATGTTGTGTGTTGGATAAGACGGGTTCCACATGCTGAAACAATGCAGTAAAAACAACTCGCTCCAGTACCTTACTAAAAAGAGGTAGAAGTGAAACTGAGCGATAATTGGATGGCACGCTTTTACCACCTTTCTTGTGTATTGGAACGATATTTGCGCGCTTCCATGTCTGGGGGAATATTACTTGCTCGAACGACAGTTTACACAATTTTGCCATAGGCACAGACAGCTCATCCGCACATTCATTTATAAGACGAGCACTGATATTGTCCGGTCCACATGCTTTGTGCGGATTAACACTGCTAAGTATTTCTCGGATAATTTCCTCAGACACGTGGAAGCACCGTAGTGTCTCCAAGTCATAATCAGGAGCTCGCGGAAGCTCTTGTACTGTCGGATCTGTAAACTTAGCAGCAAACGCACGGTTTAGTAGCTCCGCTTTTTCACGGTCGTCGGTGATAATATGGTTCCCATCCACAAGATGCGATAATTCACTTTGTTTACCCTTGACACATTCCAGATAAGTCCAAAAACGCTTAGGATTAGTTTTAAGATCATCGATCAGGCCCTGTAAGTACTCATAAAATCTCGAGCTTGTCATCCGCTTAAAAAGTCTACGCTTATCACGGAACGTTGCCTCAGTAGCAGGTGTCCTGGTCCTTTTCATGTGACGATGTGCCGCCTCCTTTTCCCTCAGCGCCATGCGGAGTTCTCTGTCGAACCAAGGCGGCTGTTGGCGCTTTAGGTGAACTAAGGGAATGTAGTCCTGTATGGCTGCGGTCAGTAGGTCGTAAAACAAAGAGGTGGCGTCGTCGACAGGAAGCTGGTCCAGCACGCTCCATGGAGTTAGCCTGAGGGATGTGCGCAAACCATCCCAGTCTGCGCGCTTGTAGTTCCATGCAGAGCTCCTGGATACCACTGGGACGGGTTCACGCACCGCTCTAACCTCACAGGTCACCTCCTTGTGGTCGGAGGGAAAAACTCCATCACGAAACTAATAATTGAGCGATTTGGCTCCGGTTCAAGCCACGTTGAACCACAAGACATCAGTCTTTATAGACCAAACACTCCTGAATGGCGATTCATCAGGAGAGCACAGTTTAAGTTTGTGTCACTTATAATGGACCGATCAGCATGATGCTCCCTTGAAATTCATGGTTTGGCTTTTCCTGCGAACAATCATTCTCCCGAGGACTGGGCTGAGGGGGGTGTGTTAAAATCAGTTGTTAACGCTCTATCGCTTTAAGTCAGTCAACTTGCTGCGCAAAAGAACCAAACACGACAGAAACGAACATTGGTCTCTGCAGAGTGAATGTGATCTATGGCATCAACCGTCAGCCGTTTCCAATAAGTGGTGTTTGCTGGTGGAAGGTGACAGAGTAACTCAGGCTCTCAGATTTTCACGCAATCACGAATTACTGAAGCTGATTCTCCGGGTGATTACAATTTCTCTGAAGTCGCTGCTGCAGCCCGCCCCCTCTGCAGTTCTGGGTCCGCCCCTGGCACCGTTACAGGTGCGGCGGGGAGCGTTTACGGAAGCGGATTACCGGCAAACGTCCATCCCCGGCGTAAACATTTGGCATGGGACGTCGCGGCGGCGCGCTTTGGTGTGGGGCCCCGCTACGCACCTCGCAGCATCGCGCACAGCAGGCAAAGGTGGAAATGGAGGCCCCTGACCTAGTTGCAGAAGGCCCGATTAGAGCCACCTTAACCGCCCACCGGGGGCATGATGGCCCCCCTAAGGTTTTTCCGGGATAGCAGAAAAAACGAGGCGCAGCACCGCGGTTGAGGGCCTACCTCTCACTGCATCATTTTCCCATCATCCCTGAAATTTTTACCCCGGGTCACCCAAGGTCAGGTCACCAGACGAGGTCAACCAAGGTCACCTCACTTCACCTTTAGAGCTCTGTAAGAGCTACATTTCAAAGTCGATCGATTTGAAACTTCCTACACTTCATGACCCCTCCAGGGTCTACAAGGTGTATATCCGGGATTTTTCGATTTCGTGCCCTGAGGTCAGGTCACGAGGCGACCTCTCCCATTGGAAAAGCATGGGAAAAGCTATTTCATGATATAAAACCACAAAAATGATTGCAAATACTCAGACTGCTCAGAACAACGTTTTGGACACCCTTTCACGGATCCCAGGGGTCATATTTGCCCTTGACTTTTCCAAGGTCATCCAAGTCACCGGAGGTCAAAAACAGTATTTTGACAATAACTTTGACCTAATTGAGCTAGAGCGGTGAAACAAACACCATCGTGTTTGTCTTGTCACTGGCTTTCATTTGATATACGGCAAGGTTACTTTTGACCTTCGTGACCTCAGGTCATATTAGGTCACGAGGTGACCTCTGGCGGTCAAACCACTGGCGGGAGGTCCTTACGTTCCACATAGCGGAAAAAGTACTGGCAATTTCTATCAAATGTACTTTACCAGGCCTCAATAGCTCTAATGACATAAGAGTTATGCCCAGTTTGCTTAATCATTGCATATTTGAGTGAAAATAGCCGATCTTGACCTAATTTGACCTCTGGAGGTCAAACCATTAACCTGAGCACTAAAACATGCGAAGTAATTTCTTACTGAATTCACGCGAGCTTTCATTGCACTTTGCAGATTTGCGCTAACGCCCATATTTTCGAGTTAGAGGGGGCCATCGATGGCCCCGGTGGGGCGAAGGTGGCGCGACCCGGTGGGGCGCGGGTTAAGGACTTGGCTTCGCACCGAGCGCTAGGGCAACAATACCCTCTAAAAATTTGATGCTGCAGCGTAATGCTTTGTTTGAAAACGGTATATTTAAGGGGAATTTGGTACCGTGGTGAAATTCCATGCTGTGGTGGTTTTAGGAGCAATAATGGTTAAAATATTGGATTTAGCGTTATTTCTGCTGAAAAATGTTTCTGCTTTCAATGATGTTACAATGCTTTCTGACAGATTAAGCCTGTTTGATTTGCGCCAGAAATGAAAAAGAATACAAATGAGACGTGTTTAGGAAAAAAGAGGTCACTTTTGGTAACGAAGGGATATTTGTCTTCTTTCTATTTTTCTTGATACATGAAATGATATTTCACGTTTGAAATTAGTCAATAAAGCAGGTTATATGCATTTGTAATCATTGAAACTTAAGTTACATTTAGCAAGTATATTTTTAAGTTGTCTAAGTAAGAAAATTGTGTACGTTATGTGCGTAATATCTACGTGTGCCAAAACATCCGGAGAGGACGGAGTCGGTAGAACGATAGTAAACTACAAGCTGTTTTCCGATAGAAATGAGGGTATATGCCTCATTATATTTTTAGGCATCGCCTCGGGGAACAAATTACAAGCAAACATACCTTTAAATGTAACTGAATGAAAGCACAATGTAAAAAATCAACAAAGAGGAGCTTAAAAACACCGCAGCAATCACTTGTGAGGTAGCATTCTGTTAAAGGGAGATACGCGAAAAAATATTATTGTGGTTTCTTGCTATTTGAAAAATCCTGATTACGAAACTATCAATTATGTTTTTATCTTCGGCAAAATTTTGGGAGGCCACTCACTTATCATCGAAATAGATTACCAGTTCTGATAAAATGCTGAAACCTTCAACCATCACTTACTTTTCGAGAACTATTTAAAATTGAAAAACATTGTTTTTTTGTAATACAAATGTCTGTTCTCCTGAATTTGTATTTGAATTAATTTTAAAAACTTTTAAAAATTACAAAATGAATTAGTTTGCCCTAGAAACTGAAAAACATAATTACTCAAGTCTTCAGCGGTTTCGTATCTCGGGTCTTGAGCCATTTTCTGCTTCAGCCCCAGGATGACAAAACTTTTGCGTCAGATAGGTCATGTGACCACGGTTTGAGAATTCCTGGGCTTCTGATTGGTTAATTGTGATTTCTTTTAATCCCTATATTTATGTTTTAGAGTAGTTTTGGAATGTTGTTTTTCTAAAGTAATTTTTTCTGTAGTAGTCCAAAGTTCTACATCACTGTTTAGGATAGATATGACCTAATTCTTAGAGCAATTGATAGCCTTAGTCGTGTTTACGTCATATACACCGATATGAGGTGTACCGGTAAAGTCGTCTAGAAATGTTGACTTTGAGAGCAATTCTAAGGCATTTGCAGGCTACATTCGCAAAAATGAGAATAGGACTTCTGAAACAACTTTTTGTGACCTTTCGATCTAGCCAATACAAATTTTTCGCGTATCTCCCTTTAACTGATATCAGTAATCATTCCGACTATTTGCCGTCAGGTGTTCCCGCGAAAACCGGTCTACGCTGGATGCCTCTGAAGTCCATGAAGGTGATTTCTCAGTCCAACTGTCGAAGCAGGGGCCCCATATAAATAATGAATGAGGTCAGGAAGCGCATGTATCATCTGGGAAATCCACGACAAAAAGCTTGAATATTCTCTCTCTCTCTCTCTCCCTTCTCTCCTTCTCTTCTTCTCTTTCCGATAAAGTTTTATAGTCTGTATTATCCATTCCGCTTAGCCTCGTACCTCATGTTTTTTTGCATTTTGCTGGCTCTGTAGGTGTCGGTCGTCTAACGGTTTGATACGCTTTCTGCATTGCATATAACTCCAAAGTCTTTACTCTATCGCTAGCTTCTTTTCCTGTTTTTTTTCTGCAGTCTTCCAATTACCAAGCAAATAATTGCTGGTAAATGACTTGAGAAGCATTAACGTTAGCTGTAACATTTCATTTCTGGTCTCAATTGGGTGATTAATAGGCCCCCAGTTTTAATGTGTCCTTCATTTTTCTTTGGCAAGTTTATTCGTCATAGAAGAGCTATTTGATTCTTTCCAGTGACCATTTTGACAAGTTTTCGCGGGCCATAGTTAGATCACCTCTCATGAAATCATTGGGACATCAAGCCCACGTCGTCTGTTATACACCAGCAGCATATTCAACTCAGCTCCATGCTGACAACCCTATAGAGTTACAGGCGCCTGCAGTCATGGGTAAGAGCGTCACTTGTCCTTGAAGGTCCGCTGAGACCCGGATGAACGTGATTTGTTTATTATTGTACGACGTCAATGCACCGCCTCGGAGCTCCCGGTGGAGGAGATGGATCGCCTGGTTCACTGAGCATGGGACGATATACAGGGTAGCTCCACTTGACTCTTAGCACCGTGGGAAAGGCGCTTCCGTACCTACGCGTTGGAACCGAGAGAGACTAGGAAGGCACGCGAGGCTTTGAGTAGATGTTTGGAACCTCTACAAAGATATTATGATTTTTATCTGAAATCACCAAAGTAAGGCCCGCGCTCTATAAAACGTACTTTCACAGTTTGTATGATGCCTGAAATATTTGGAAAATATTCCGGCTACTTAATACTAGAACGGCAATTACAACGAGTAACACGAAAATCCGAAATCCACAGAAAAAGAGCCCACAACAGAAAGAAGAGTCTAACGCACATAACATTTCTGAAATACAGCGTGTTGTTTTTCATCACAATATCAAGTGCGTCAGCACCAGAAGCATACAGAATGTGTCTGGAGTCAGGGGCATAACTTTGTTGCCAATAAATCCAAAGAAAACTTACCTTCTGGGGCCCGTATTCACTTCAGGGATTTTGCTTCGAACACAAATGTTTTCAGCATGATTGTGATCATTAATCTGTGTGGCACAAAACAATAGAGCATCCTGTAAATACTGAGGTCGGCTGGCTCTCTGAACACCACTATCACTTCAAATACATTGCTATCAACATCGCACGACTGTGGTTTTACCTCCTGTTGTATGTGATCCCAAGTGACGCCGAGGCTGTTAGAACTGTTGTACTGGCACTGAATTCCGGCGGTCAGCTCCGACACCAGCGTTGCGCCCAGCTCTATTTTGAAGACGAAGCAAAGGACCATCACTATTAGCTCCAGCAGAAAAGCAAACGCCACGCTGCTGAAGTACTGAGGAAAGAAGCGTCGCTAGGTTAGCTGAACCTTCCAAGGTGACACTGCAGAGGAACCTGCAGCATCAGGGCAGGCAATGCAAAGCAACGATGCACCAGCAGTAAGAATGAGCAAACAATAGATGAACACGTCCAAATGATCCATACACAAGATTATATTTAAACACATAGCAAGCAAACCTGCGGGAAGCTAAACAGGCTTAAGTTAGCAGCAGATTCATGGAAAATAGTACTTATGGTCCACAGTTAAGATTCCAGGTTTCGAGCATGTCAGCTGCTAGCTATCTCTGTTCTGGAGATAGCAAGAAAGCCTATTTCACATAATTACATCAGTAGAACCCTACCGTCATGAGAAGGCAACGGTTCTGGAAGCAGGCGCCGCAGCAGCCGAAGAAGGCGACGACGGCGGCGATGGTGCCGGCGGTGGTGCAGAGGCCGTCGGCGCTGAGGCCCTGGTAGTTGGAGAGCAGGCTGGCGTAGCCCCCGTAGGCGAACCTCAGCCACAGACCCACCCCCAGCAGACCGCACCCCAACATCTGCAACAAAACATAACCGGGTTAGAGAACATGTCACTTGGAGTATTACACGTGTTAGTTGTTTGTGCTAGTATATACTCTGAAACTGTCACCTTGACTTGAAATGTTTGTAATGAAAACAATTTTACGCTGGAATCATTATACAAGAGACTCAGCTCAATACATGGCACAATGGGAAATATTCGGGACGTGAAACGGCCCGGAGCACTGGCGTTTCTGACGCTGAGCACAGGGCAATGACTAGTGGATGGCGACCTGACTTCATCCATGTGCAGCATTGCGTGTGTAGCATACCGGCATAGCTTCCAGCGACAGTAACAGATCGGGCCGCACAAGACAAAATATATTTCTGCAAAACAAGGTCCTCATGCAGTTTATCATCTACAAAAATGCGTAAACGTGTTTAACATTGACATTTGCCGGCCCGAAAGGCCTTTCGCTCATGAAGTCGATACAACCAGCCTAAGGCCAAATACGATTTGATGCACTTACATTAGACCCTATTTACGGCTCTTCATTGCAACCGTCTACACAAAGTGTATCCAGTTACTGTGTGACACGCTACTAACGGCACCTCTAACGGAGTATCGATAGCTAAAGCTGGACAGGGGGCGTCGCCCGAGGGTATACCGCGATACCACGCGACTGACACCACCTGTAACCATATCAGCTGCTGGTGCTGCACCCACTCCCCCATGGCTGGCGCTGCTGCTATCAGTGACCGGTCGCCGTGTTCAGGGTCGTTCCAGGCACCACCGTCGCCACAGTCGCGGCGTTGACGGGATTGCAGGGATCGGGATGTGACGTCACATGTATACATACCTGACAGCATGGCCACTGATGCTGAAAACTGGTCGTTTGAGGGAGCGCAGGCGCTGATTAAGCTAATGGTGAGGTTTGAGAAGAGGTCAAGATCGATATCAATTTGTCATCCCGACTCCAGAGTGCTTTCTTCACAGTTATGCAGGTCAAAATTTGTCCAGGTATAGCAAAGAACAAAGTCTGAAAACCCCTGATCCCACCAACATTGCAGAGTGTTCGAAAAAATAATGATATTTTTGAATTGATACTAATGAGGCTTCGATAGATTTCAGTAGTATGAATAATATATAAATCAAAAGAAAATGTTGGGCCATTAAATATGCATATTTGATAGGTAGTTTTGCAATTTCACAGCCTCAAAAAGGTCTTAGAAATAGTTGAAGAATATTGCTTATTTTGCATTCATCTGAAATATCCGTATACTATCACGATCATATCAAGTGTCACGTATCAGACCAATGACACTATAAACATTACCTCCTCACATTGGCAGATACAGGAGAAACTTTTGGAGGGGGCCAACCCAGCATTTTGGGGGATTAAATTGAGCAAAATCGCAAAAATATGGTACTTCTAAAAAAAGGCTAAAATTTGGTACTTTTCGGACGACAAAAAGATACTATTTTAGGCTTTGAAGGGGGTCACGGCCCTTTCGCCCCCTCCCCCTTGGATCCAGCAGTGCCTCATTACAAACCTCACCTCTCACGCTCACGCAAGCTCGGGTCCGGGCACGCAATCTCCGAAATGATCCGTGTATCTTGTTTGAGCTGAACGGTGAGTATGTTTTGCGCTGTGTGCGTCGCATCGGCTCATTCATATCGAACGTTGGAACATAACTTTGACCAAAAACATTCTACGTGTAACATTATTGAAAGCTTTGTTTTGGTTTTGATACGCATGCTCATGTGTCATATGTTCGTGCTAAAGTCTTTGAAGTGTGCTACCAGCTTCGTATTCTCAAACATAAGCTGTAATGTATCATGTTTCTTACATAATTGTTAGGAAAGTATTTAAGGTGATGAAAAACCGTTTTATGTTATTCAAACATGCTTTCCCCCCAAGAAAACTAAAACCACAATTAAAATATAACTATTTTTCTTCAAATTTGAAGGATTTTTAGTCTCTTTCTAAACGTTCATAAACACCATTATTTTTTAAACACCCTGTAGATAGGGAAATGTCGGGAAGTCAGATGACTGAATGTTTAGCAAACCCAAGGTTTAACCTATTTTGGTGGAAACAACTCCCTCCACATGTTATGCCATCACAGCCTGGTGCCTGACCTGCTCACCCTCCGCTTTGGGGATAATAATTTCCTATTCCTAAAATTTCAAAAGCCCTTTTCACTGGAGGACACTTCTTTGTGCTAGGATAGAATTGGTCTCATTAGGTAAAACGCATAACATGTTTAGCCCAGGAGTAACCCAATGGCATGATCTGTTCGCGTGGGATAACCAGAAACAGCATTTTCTTATATTGAATAAATGGTGCAGCTTAAAGCAATTACTCTAGACAGGCGAACACACTATTCCCTGCATGCACATGTCAATGCACGCTATAAGCGTTGGTACTAAAGGTGGATCCAGGGGGAAGGGAACACTCGCCCCTCCGTTGGACCCTCGGTGTATGGACGGTGAATGGCGCCCCTGAAGTTTGGAATTTAGATTCCCACTCCTACCCCTCCCCTCCCCAGGATAGGAGTATCGGTGCTCCCGCGATAGGATTTCGCTTCCACCTGATATGTTTTGCCACCAAAAAGTATGGCACCCCCTGGTCTGGGTGGTGCCCTCCTACCATGCTCCCCCCCCGACTAGAAATCCTGGATCCACCTATGGCTGAGACTGAGGGTGACGGTCAAGTGAGAAATTTTATGCCTGCTAGTCAGTTAGTTATTTTTGAATTGTTCTGTAAATATATAAATTACGAGTATACACCGCCAGCGCCATACCTTTTACTATACTGTGAATTTTTTAAGCGTTTCTTAACGACGAGTCAAATGTCTTTAGTGTTTCACGAGTGGTTAGATCAGTGAATTGATAATTCTGATCACACAAATATGGGTGCGGTCCTCGGTCTTAGTGGTCTGGTTACATACACAAATTACAACGTGATTTTACATTAACGCAACATGCAACTTGCAGTGTCCCGGAGTCAGCAGGACCGAATTAGAGCAGATCCTCAACACGGTACAATCAGCAGCCACCCCCATCACAAGCCCTTGGCGCACGGCACTGCACTTTTGCATCCTTGGTCACGGTTCACCTGCTGGCAATGCATCGGCGCAATTCGGGTCACACACACCGGAAGCCGGCGCGTGCTCTCCGCCCGTCGCGGCCGTCGACGTCAGCGACGGAGCGGAAGGCAAACAAACCATCAGCGCGGGGGTCGTCCGTTCAAGAATCCAGCCACAGACTAGTTGCGGAGATATAACGGCCAAAACTTCACTCATCAACAGGGGTTTGCCGCACTAGAAACTGCAGAGAATTGGAGAACACAGCGCCCAGGACTTTTAAGGATCCATCTGCGTACATCACGACCGTGGCTTGTGAATAGCTAAGGAAGTTATCTAAGCTGCCTGTCCGAGTGAAAAGTTGGATGTTTGTGCCCGTTTAGCGATGAGATACAGCGCGGTGCTCATCGTGTAGCTGCCGAGTCTGCTGCTAAGGAAGGAGAGCAAAACCACCATCAGTAATCTCCGAGTTAAATAACTCATCAGAGGTACAAAGTTCTTGAAGTTATGTTCTCCAGGCATCACCGCTCACACTTCCACGATTGTTATGGGTTCTTTACATCCGCAATGTCAACACTTCGCGTAACTCCCGCTTCTCGTGAAAGGGTTATGCTTCCTCACATAAATCATACCTGGCGCTTCTTATACTAAAAACAAGCATGGTGTCAAGTAAATTGCGGGTACAGGAAAACAAAATATTATTATTTCTACTCGGCTTCCGCCCAGACAGCAGTGTTATCGATAAGGTTAATGATGCAACGGGACGGTGCAGCGGACAATCGCCAGCGCCAGGTCCTGCGGTCGGACAACGCAGCGGACAACCGCCAGCGCTAGGTCGTACGGCTGGACAGCGCAGCGGACAACCACCAACACCAGGTCTCACCGTTGTACAACGCAGCGGACAACCGCCAGTGCCAGGTCCCACGGTTGGACGACGCAGCGGACGACCGCCAGTGCCAGGTCCCACGGTTGGACGACGCAGCGGACAACCGCCAGTGCCAGGTCCCACGGTTGGACGACGCAGCGGACAACCGCCAGTGCCAGGTCCCACGGTTGGACGACGCAGCGGACAACCGCCAGTGCCAGGTCCCACGGTTGGACGACGCAGCGGACAACCGCCAGTGCCAGGTCCCACGGTTGGACGACGCAGCGGACGACCGCCAGTGCCAGGTCCCACGGTTGGACGACGCAGCGGACAACCGCCAGTGCCAGGTCCCGCGGTTGGACTGCGCTCCAACGCCCAGAGGCATCTCTTAGTATTTTTACATGGTCAAAAGAAACCTAAGACATTTTGTCCCTTGGATCCACCTATGCAATCTGTCAAATATTCGGGATCCAATAAGTTATCCGATCTGTAACGCACCCTATTGGTGAAGCGTGGGTAACTCAAGCGTGGTTGCCGGCACGTTGAGGAGCCGAAAAACCTGCCAACTAGATGTCAACATTGTACAAAATAAGCGCCCAGGAACGCAAGACCATCAACGCGCAAGGCCACATATATCCATGCGGTGTCGTCCTTACATTTGGGCCCCCTCCTCTTCGTCAAGTCACCTTCAGCAGGCGCTGACGGTGCTCTGCACGTGCACCTGTCACAAAAACCTCATGCACTGAAATGTCGTAGGTTTTTGTGCAGCTACTGCCCACTTCTCTGCTCTCGATCGTGTTTTCTTCCGTCGGAAACACAGCCGCTTTGGACTGGGTTTCGTAATCTGGAAGCCACCGGCAAGTAAGTAGCATGGATTGGCTGAGTAAGGACCGCTTGGGAGACAGATATTATCCTATTTTTGTCTCCGCACGCTTTGATTTGACTTTGATTTTTCACGCACGTATCCCGGTTTGAATGGCGGCAAAGTTTAGCGCAAATGTGCGTACTCGAAACAATATGTTACACGCGATCGATGGGCAAGAATGGGCGTACTATCGCTCTGCGCTATTCTAGTCTGGATGATAAATATTAGAGATAATTTCCCAACCATCACACTGGATTGTCAGGGTCATTCTACTGGTCGCATGTGAATGATTCTGCGAACCGATGGATACACGAAATTTATAGGAATATCCAGTAGGTGGAATATTTCATTCTTGTGTCAAAAACAAATTCCCGTTAAAAATGATAGCCTTTTCAAATCCGATTCAGGCAATGATGTCACGTTTGCGTGACTTTGAAGTAATTTATAATAAAATGAGCCAAGACTTAAATCTCAAAAGAAAAATTGAAAAAACTGGGTTATTGAAATTGCAGCACTCCAAGCATGCAAAGCTAAGGCCAATAAAAAAGTGTGCTTGCAAACTCTTTGGTTCACTTGATACAATCAACGCATCCAAACAGGGTTACCTATGCATGAAACGCGTGTCTGCAGAGCGGACAAAATCGTCGTGCGAATAAATTGTCACGTCGTGGCTGTATTGACACTAAACCCGTTGCTAGATAGACAATAGCATTGTACTCCGGGCGATGCGCAGACAGATACAAACGATGCCGTTCCTGGTGCATTCATCCTGGTGACGTCACGCCATTACAGACGTTTCATTGTCAGCAACATGTTGCCAGCAGGCCCGCACCGTGGGCGGCGCCCAGTGAAACGCTCCCCCACGGGGCAAGCGCTGGGTCTGCCGCGCGGTTACCAACTCACAGGTGGATTCAGGGGGAGGGCAAAAAGGCATTGGATCGCCGGCCCTTATTTGTCCCGATTTTGTAAAAAAATGCAATGTTGGTCATTATTTTGTGTCCCGCAGTCCCCACCCCCTCCCATCCAGCGGCCGAAATCAGGGACCGCCCACATTAAAAATAATCCCAAGACCCACATGCAGGCACCAACCTGCGAAATTTCAGCCCATGACGTTTTTGTGACGGTCGTAGGCGCAAGACACCGTCAGCGCCTGCTGAAGGTGACTGGACGCATAGGAGGGGAGTTTCCAAATGGAAGGATGCCACCACCTGGATATATGAAACAAGGTTCACAAAAAGTTGAAGCTGATGGCTCATTGACTTTTCTTGTTTCTTTTAATATATATATATATATATATATATATATATATATATATATATATATATATATATATATATATATATATATATATATATATATGTGAGAAAGTTGCATTAAGTGTGAAATGTCACATTACAAAATAAAATCCGGAGAGCAAAAGTGGCAGGGCTTACAATGTAGTTCAGGTCTTACCCGTGGAATCGGCTCCGAAATGCAGCGATTATTCTTATGAAAATTTCATTCGTATTATACATAGCTTCACTTCATTTCAACAAAGTATTGTAACAGGTTAAGAATTAACGAAACTGTACACTCTGCCTAAAATCTCCAATATGAGACCATAAAAATATATTGATTTTCACTTCAGAAGCGCTTATACGAGTATGTTCAGTCACAATGCATATCGGCCGGGCCGCCCTCCAGCACGCGGTATCACCATTTGTCTTTTATGAGATGCAAGCTAGGCACGATGTCCCTGATATACTGCAATTGAAACGCCAATATCCAGCACATAATGTTAATGTCCAGCACATGTTGATAAAGCACTCGCACGCCAGGCACGCACTCTGCGCGCCTGCACAACCTGCAGAGGTGGCAACCGATTTGTATTGATAGATTTACGCCCCCGTCAATCGCTTTCCAATGCTGGTGTTGGATGTTTTGTGAACCAATCGTCGTAGGTTACGACACGTGAAGACTAGTAAAGGTAGCATAAATTCCAGATTTACGCATAAATCTACACAAAAAGATAGCTGGCATTCTCAACACATCAGCGAACAGTCTTCTGATTCAACACGCCAAGAAAGTGCATACCAAACCGTACGAGTGAAAAACCATGTCAAACACTTTCTGGAATCGAGCACCGACTCACATCCACACACAGAATCAGGTTCGAGCCAATAATGACGTCAGCCATTTGCGGCTTGTGGGACCCTGAATGCCCGGATGAGAGCGCAGGCGAACACGGGGCAGGGGAGAGAGAGGGCATCTCATTAGTATTCAACGATTTCCGTACGCGCTGTTGGAATCCAGTCTGAGTCAGTGCTTCTGAAAGGAGCTAACCGTAAACAATTTCTGGCATGTGTTTCAATGTCTGGGCGCGAGGCGACCTTCAAAGTCATATAGAGAAAAAAGCGGACAGGAGAATGCATCACATAATAGTAATAAAAACTGAAAATACATAGCAAAGGCACATGCCAGCGTGTCTGCAAAAAGCCGCACAAATGTTATTTTGGTTTGCAGTCTCCACTTCCGGTGAGTCACAGTCTGTGACCTATAGTCATCCGCTAGCCCTGTATGTGTTGGCTCGGGCTAGTTCCGGTTCTCCACTGACTTACAACTTTGCACGTGGGTCAGAAGCTAGACTTGTCCTCGCCTCTTCATAGCACTCTGATGCCATCCTAGTTTTAGTCACTTTGGTGACAAAAAACAAACGCCCACAATAGGCAGGACAACACTTTCGTAACATGAATATTCCACAACATTTATATTTTTGTTTGGGTGGGTAATCAGAAGAAATATTGGCATAAAATTATATTGATGCAGTAAAACTCACAGGATATCGTGAAAATGCACGAAGATTATTGCAACAAAATATCCTTCAACATCTGTTACAGAGTTAAATTTAAAAACGTGACTGCTTAAGGAGTATTCTCTGTCTGTCTGATTATTTTGTTTCCAAGTCGTTTCTCAGCATTCGATACGCCACTGATATTCATTTCAACTAGGAGCCCATGCATCTTCAATCACAGCTTCATCACAGGAAACAGATGAGCCGGTTTCAACTGGACTGGTGGAGATCTCAAGCCGCAGGTCCTCCCCCTGGTAACGGGTCGGTACAGTCAGCCCATCCTGTCTGCTGGGGCATTCCAGGACAAAACGACCAAAAATATTTCAATTTGACACCACCATGTCTAGAAAAAATCTGAAACTTTGTCTCCGGGGTAGTTTTGGGCCAGAAACACGCCTGTGAGATTCTTAGCCCCCTCCGACCAACGGTGACCGAGTTATAGCCCGAGGTATTTTCGGGAGGTCACCTTATAGACTCATTTTTTATGCTTCATAACTCAAAAACGCATAGCCTGATTAACAAGTTTTGTATATCATTGATTTCGTCTTGAACTATACTTTATTTTGAAAAAAGAAAATTTCAAAATTTAGAAATTTTTACTTTTAATTTGTTTGACCTTTTCTTTTTGACCTAGCTTGACCTTTTCCCAGTTGAAACTGCCATTTTAGACAACTCAAAAATATTGATTAATAAAATATCTTTCGATAGGAAAAATAAAAAAATGCGTTCTTGCTATAAGTTCCAAATATTTAGCACCTAAGGTAGGTATGTAGACGGTTTTTGACCACTGCAGTAGTACAGCCTTATGTTTAACGCCGCAAACATAGTGATTGTTTTTGTAATCGGTTGCTGGCAATCATATTGCTTTGTCTTTACGAAATTTTCATCGTGCAAGTGTCAGAATTTATGACAATTAACACGCACCCACCCGAGGGGGTGGGCAACCGGCCTCCTCAGGTCTCTACAGGTAGTAAAAAAACACCTTAGCGCAGCGCCACCGTACGCCATCTATCTCTAACACAACATATTACAACTTCTGGAAAAATAATTTAGGTCAACTGGGAGGTGGTAGGTACCGTAAATACTGAGGGCCAGCTGGTAACTGATTGGTGAGGGTGTGACCTGAGGTAGACGGTCGCCGTTATGCCTTGTGGGACTTTCAAATTTGGTTCATTGATTAACACTTCATCGTGGGAGTTGCTCGTTTGGGTGGTGGGGTCGGGGTCTCCGTAAAAAGTCCCGTGATGACTCTAGTGAGACACCTACTCCTAAAACTGAACTGGAAACAACTTGGACAATATTTATATAAAATAAAATTGCAGCCATTAAAAGTGATAGAAAGGGATCCATTGTTTCGAGGGAGACGAGGGCAAATGAACTTATTAATAAATGACCTTTCAGCCTTAAACGAAAATTTACAAAGATGTCGCGAGTTTATCCATAATTGAAACAAATATAACTTATCCTATGAGCACCACTAACTCACACAATTACATCGTCCCCCGAGATGGAAAAATAGTATCGATACAAGGTGACCCAGTGCAGCACAGCATACGTTTGAGAGGATTCATGCAATGTAAACAAACGTGTCTGAAAGAATTTCATACCCAAAAAGTAATTCGAATCTGCTCATATATGCGAAAGTGTCCTGAAATTGTAACGCATTCGACTTGGTCACTTGAACAGATTGCTTCATGATATTTTTACAAGGTGATCATTTCATAGCTGACACGGATCCCAGAATCCCAGATGAATAATTACACTGTGCACTGGGAGTGATGCCGCTAAACAGCCAGTTTTAATCACTACCGAATATGTTACACACAATTGTTTGGTCGTGTCATCTTTGAGGTTGCTCGAGGTCACAGTATTTCTTACAGGAACAAAGTGGAAACCTAAATTTTGTGGCAAAATAGGTGACAGAGGAAAGCCGTTGAAAGAAATGTTCAGCGCCATTGGAACACTCTTGTTGAGCCCAAACGGATTATGTATCTTATAATATTGCCTAGTCAAATGCCAAAATTAACCTGCTTTGACCTAGAGCCAGGCTTAGGTCTGTATGGTAAAAAGAATATTAATTAAACTGCAGTGGCAAGCCAGACACGACAACGTAAAAACAAAACCTCCATCGCAATTCTCGACAATTCTCAATTTTCTCAAGTTATCAAAATTTACCAATTGCCCCATGCATTTCTAATGGAAAGACCATGACCTTGACCCTGCTCCCGGTTATCTACATAGAAATCCTGCTACGAAAAATTATCTTGCTGGGCGACCTTACTATATAATGTGAATCAAACCACGATAGGCTAAATTTGATATTATTGATGCACTTCCCAAAGTTTTTTCGAGGTTAGGTCTCTTGACCTGGTTTGGCGGTTTGACCTGGTATGACCCAGACCTAAAATTTTTCCAGAAGTTGTAATATGTTGTGTTAGCTCTAACATCTATCTCTAGATAGATGGCGTACGGTGGCGCTGCGCTAAGGTGTTTTTTACTACCTGTAGAGACCTGAGGAGGCCGGTTGCCCACCCCTCGGGTGGGCGCGTGTTAATTGTCATAAATTCTGACACTTGCACGATGAAAATTTCGTAAAGACGAAATCAATGTGATTGCCAGCAACCGATTACAAAAACAATCACTATGTTTGCGGCGTTAAACATAAGGCTGTACTACTGCAGTGGTCAAAAACCGTCTACATACCTACCTTAGGTGCTAAATATTTGGAACTTATAGCAAGAACGCATTTTTTTTATTTTTCCTATCGAAAGATATCTTATTAATCAACATTTTTGAGGTGTCTAAAATGGCAATTTCAACTGGGAAAAGGTCAAGCTAGGTCAAAAAGAAAAGGTCAAACAAATGAAAAGTCAAAAATTTTCAAATTTTGAAATTTTCTTTTTTAAAATAAAGTATAGTTCATGACGAGTTCAATGATGTACAAAACTTGTTAATCAGGCTATGCGTTTATGAGTTATGAGTTATGAAGCATCAAAAATGAGTCTACAGGGTGACCTCCCGAAAATGCCTCGGGCTATAACTCGGTCACCGTTGATCGGAGGGGGCTAAGATTCTCACAGGCGTGTTTCTGGCCCAAAACTACCCCGGAGACAAAGTTTCAGATTTTTTCTAGATATGGTGGTGTCAAGCCTTGGTCGATCTGTCCTGGAATGCCCCTGCTGCTGATGAATACCCTGGGCGTATCATCTGTCCGAGGCGGAAGGGCGGCTGAGTAACCTGACGCTGACGGCCCCGGGCCCAGAGTGAGGTTATCGTCGGCACGCCCTCCACAACCCACCCCTCTCGACAGGCAACACGCTGCGGCTCTCAGGTCCTGAGGGCGGCCCGGCCTTCGCGCCAGCCCACTGCCAGCGGTGGCGACAGCAAATGTCACATACCAGTGCACCAACCAGGCCGCCATGGCGTCCAGCTAATGGGTGAAGACTAAGAGACACTGTCGAGGGCAGCCTTCCATCACGTACAGACTATAAAGTATCGGGGAGTGAAACGGATTTTCCAACGACACGGCACCGGCGGAACATCGAGCCTGAGAAGCCTGCATTGGGCGCGCCAGAACGACAGGGGCATGGAAGTTAGATTTGAGGACGAGTTTGTGTAGGCAATCTGATTATAGATGTTCATACATCAGGGCCCAGTGGCTTTAATGCAACAGGGCGACCACCAGAGGGGTCTGCGCCGGAGTGCGCCAAGAATTGAACGTCTGAGTCAGCGAAATCCATTGGCAGACTGGATTGTACAGTCCAAATAATTCGGGGAGTTTTAAATCTGGATATGGATTTGGTTGACGTTGTTCTCAACTTATTTAGATTTTTTCGGATATCGATAGGATCATGATTGGCAATCGCAGTATACAGTATTAAATGGATTGGCTCTTACTTGTCAGTGAAACCCCAGTTATGGACAGATTGGATAAGAATGTTCTCGATCATACCAGATTCTAGCTTGGTGGAGGGGTTCATGGTGAGAATTGTGCACTTCTCCACTGGAAGAAATCCGATGCCCTGGGAAGACTGGAATATTCGCTGCTCGGGTCCAATACGCTTATTTACCATACCTCACCCAGGTTCCTGAATTTCCGCGCGGGTTTTCAGCACAAGCCTCACCTGATCTCCGGCCTTTTGCCAACGCAGTGGAAGCTGCTGATGCCAGGTATGACCTCATCATTCTGCAGGCAGTAAGTCACAAAATAAAGCCCATGTCACGTGATGAAATCAACCGCTGCTGGGTTGCATGAGGCGCTCCATAAATCCAAGAACCGACGAGTCACGTGCATAATGAGGGGAATAAGATATTATAGCCCATAAATAAGACTCGGGCATTGATTTGGGTCTCACCAGTGGCCCGGGAAGAAATTCGTCAAGAGGGCATAGCATGGCGACCCAAATTAGCTACGAATGACCTGTATATCAAATAGATATTATCTATCCATGAGAAAGGTTGACCAAATGAGTGGTCATGACCATAACCAATTTGACTTCGCCAATCCACATTGGCGCACTGACATAAGCCTGAGGTGACAGATCGTGGGGGTAGAGGATGCGACAAACCCATCTTCAAATCGATGGCTTGTTCATTGAAGGTATATTGATGGAAAGATTTAAGCACATACAAACATCAACACTGTCATCACCTTCTAACATTGAAAAATTAGAAGAAAAAATCCACATTGAAAACAATTACACCATATTTTTGGCGGCGTTACACAGAATTTACGCTGTTGCATTCTTCACTGCCCCGGCTGGTACTTCTTTTACACAGGTGTCGTTAATGTGGTAACAACGAGCTTCCGGCTGGTTCCAACAAAAGGCGGTGTAAAGGATGGTTTGGACGCTGCCATGGTGTACTACGGCGGCGAACAGGTCAAACACATGGTCGCAAAATATCTGTGTTTGCCCGGAGGCCATCCAACTGAAGTCGAGGTAGCTGAGGGGAAAAGTGACATGAGCGTGCGTTTTGTGCGATGTACTGCCGCTGTAGGTGAAATGCTTGAGATGCATAATTACCACAGATGACAGATGCCAGACTTCGAAATTATTATAGGCATACTGCTTTAGTAGCTCATTAGTTCATTAGCATACAGCTCCAGAGATAAGCTCGGCAGCAAACGACCAGCACCTTCTTATCGGACGTGATGGACGGAAAAAAGATGAGGGCGTGGCTGACCCTCAAGACCGTCTGGACATGAAAATGCCTGGGCATAGCCAAAGTGTAGACAAGGGACCTGATGCGAAGGGAAACAATGGAAGTTTCGTTTACTAATTACTCCAAATTTTGCTCCAAGCCGGCACAGTCAGCCATGCTTGTCTTCTGACCAGCACTCGAATTTCTTTCCAGGCGCCGAATTTCTCACGGTTGAAGCCCGGCTAGCACGGTGAGAATGTTTCACGTCTGAGATGACGGACAAAAGGGACATTACTCAGGGAAAGCTTTCACCTGCCAGGAGGGAAGGCGGGTGAGCAGGTAGTGCCATCCCAGTCCGACACCTCCGACGCCCCGCTGATGAGAGTCCGCCGCGAGCTGGTGGGCTTCGACGAGAGCAATTGGACCATCAAGGTGAAAGTTCGCTAGTGCAATGACAGACGAGATGACGACATCAGAGGACAATGCTACAAATCTGTTTCTATTGGTAAAAACTCACAAGCTTTTCAACTAACGTTTCCAACGGATTGGAAAGATATGGTAGCTCAATGGTCTATCACACTTTTCTTGTTACTAATATCTTGATAAGATTAGCCACCAAGAGATTTAACACAGTCACACCATCGACTATTACCCACCACTTGGCAAATTTATCTCAGAATTTGATTCCCCGGCGAATCAGTACCATTCCAGGTCGCCCCTCGGCGTCTGGTCCTGTTCCTGGGCTGACCAGTCGCCATTACTCATCTCTAATTGACAGTCCAGAGGCGGTGGGGGCCGGTCGGTGTCGGCGGTTCCAGTCGGCTGGCGGTTACGCGCCACATTAGCCGCCGCCGAGCATCACAGGGCGGCGCTCGGCTCCGAATTAGGAGCACGGAAGTTTGAGATAAGCGGCAACTACTTACGCTGAAACTGTTAAGCGACTGTTCTGCTACATAATTGCAGAGGTAGCGGTCAGCTAGGGTATGCTTCAAACACCAACAATGCGTCTCACATCTAACACGCAAGGTAAGAGTTTCAACTACCACTATTGAACAGTGGGTGTTATCAATAAACCAGGATAGACAGATAATTTCCCATAAATTTGAACTGGGGAACAATGTAGGCAAAGGGCACGCTTTACAAGGGCGGATCCAGGGGGGCCGCGGGGGCCGCGGCCCCCCCTCGCCGGTAAGGCGCCCCCTCGGCACTAAGGCGCCCCCGGGGGCCGCCTCCATTTGCTCCACATTTGCATGCCAAACGGAAATACTGGCGCCCCCTGGTAATTCCGCTGCATGCAAATCCCACATTTTGACAACCTGCCCTGCATCACTGGCGCCCCCATGGTGCATCATTGGTGCCCTTATTTCACTCCACCGACGCCCCCAAGCCTCTTCCACCTCTTGAAATCCCGCTATATATTACCGGCGCCCCACTCTTCCCTACGGGCGCCCCTATCTTCTAAAAATCCGCTCTATTCACTGGCGCCTCCATGGTGCAGCATTGATGTCTCGTTTTTGCTCCAGCGGCGCCCCCACGCGTCACTGTGGGCGCCCCATCTTTGGAACCCCGAATGTACCACCGGCGCCCCCATTGGGCATCATTGGTGCCTTCGTTTCACTCCACCGGCGCCCCCAAGCCTCATCGTGGGCTCTCCCACTTCTTGGCACCCCACTATAAACTATTGGCGCCCCAATCCTCAGCACGGGCGCCCCCACCTTCGGAAAATCCGGTCTATACCACTGGCGCCTCCATGGTGCAGCATTGATGTATCGTTTTTGCTCCAACGGCGCCCCCACGCGTCACTGTGGACGCCCCACCTTTTGGAACCCTCATGTACCGCCGGCGCCCCCATTGGGCATCATTGGTGTCTTCTGTGTACTTCACCGGCGCCTCACGCTTCACCGTGGGCGCCTCTGCTTTTTAGAGCCGCTCTTTACCATCGGCGCCCCCGTGGTACATCATTGGTGCCTTTTTGCCCAATTGGCGCCCCCGTGCCTCAATGAGGGGGCCTTCACCCTTTACCAGCCCGTTTTATACCAGTGGAGCCCCCACTCTCTCTCCCCACTCCACACTACGGGCGCCCCCACCTTCTAACAATCCACTCTATACCAGTGGCTCGTCCATGGTGCAGCATTGATGTCTCATTTTTGCCCCAACGGCGCCCCCACGCGTCATTGTGGGCGTCCCCATCTTTTGAAACCCTGAATGTACCACCGGTGCCCCCATTGGGCATCCATGGTGCCTTCGTTTCACTCCAACGGCGCCCCCAAGCCTCTTCCACCTCTTGACATTCCACTATATACTACCGGTACCCTACTCCTCACTACGGGCGCCCCCATCTTCTAAAAATCCGTTCTATACCACTGGCGCCTCCAAGGTGCAGCATTGATGTCTTCTGTGCACTCCACCGGCGCCCCCACGCTTCACCATGGGCGCCTCTGTTTTTTTAGAGCCGCTCTTTACCATTGGCGCCCCCGTGGTACATCATTGGTGCCTTTTTGCTCAAATGGCGCCGCCATGCCTCTTTGAGGGGGCATTCACCCTTTACCAGCCCGTTTTATACCAGTGGAGCCCCCACTCTGTCTCCCCGCTACGTACTACTGGATCCCCACTCCCCACTACGGGCGCCCCCACCTTCTAACAATCCGCTCTATACCACTGGCGCCTCCATGGTGCAGCATTGATGTCTCGTTTTTTGCTCCAACGCCGCCCCCACGCGTCACTGTAAGCACCCCATCTTTTGAAACCCCGCATGTACCACCGGCGCCCCTATGGTGCATCATTGGTGCCTTCGTGTCACTCCACTGGTGCCCCCAAGCCTTTTCCAACTCTTGACATCCCGCTATATACTACCGGCGCCCCACTCTTCACTACGGGCGCCCACATCTTCTAGAAATCCGCTCTATATCACTGGCGCCTCAATAGTGCAGCATTGATGTCTCGTTTTTGCTCCAGCGGCGCCCCCACGCGTCACTGTGGGCGCCCCATCTTTTGGAACCCCGAATGTACCACCGGCGCCCGCATTGGGCATCATTGGTGCCTTCGTTTCACTCCACCGGCGCCCCCAAGCCTCATCGTGGGCTCTCCCACTTCTTGGCACCCCACTATAAACTATTGGCGCCCCAATCCTCACCACGGGCGCCCCCACCTTCGGAAAATCCGGTCTATACCACTGGCGCCTCCATGGTGCAGCATTGATGTATCGTTTTTGCTCCAACGGCGCCCCCACGCGTCACTGTGGACGCCCCACCTTTTGGAACCCTCATGTACCGCCGGCGCCCCCATTGCGCATCATTGGTGTCTTCTGTGTACTTCACCGGCGCCTCACGCTTCACCGTGGGCGCCTCTGCTTTTTAGAGCCGCTCTTTACCATCGGCGCCCCCGTGGTACATCATTGGTGCCTTTTTGCCCAATTGGCGCCCCCGTGCCTCAATGAGGGGGCCTTCACCCTTTACCAGCCCGTTTTATACCAGTGGAGCCCCCACTCTCTCTCCCCACTCCACACTACGGGCGCCCCCACCTTCTAACAATCCACTCTATACCAGTGGCTCGTCCATGGTGCAGCATTGATGTCTCATTTTTGCCCCAACGGCGCCCCCACGCGTCATTGTGGGCGCCCCATCTTTTGAAACCCTGAATGTACCACCGGTGCCCCCATTGGGCATCCATGGTGCCTTCGTTTCACTCCAACGGCGCCCCCAAGCCTCTTCCACCTCTTGACATTCCGCTATATACTACCGGTACCCTACTCCTCACTACGGGCGCCCCCATCTTCTAAAAATCCGTTCTATACCACTGGCGCCTCCAAGGTGCAGCATTGATGTCTTCTGTGCACTCCACCGGCGCCCCCACGCTTCACCATGGGCGCCTCTGTTTTTTTAGAGCCGCTCTTTACCATTGGCGCCCCCGTGGTACATCATTGGTGCCTTTTTGCTCAAATGGCGCCGCCATGCCTCTTTGAGGGGGCATTCACCCTTTACCAGCCCGTTTTATACCAGTGGAGCCCCCACTCTGTCTCCCCGCTACGTACTACTGGATCCCCACTCCCCACTACGGGCGCCCCCACCTTCTAACAATCCGCTCTATACCACTGGCGCCTCCATGGTGCAGCATTGATGTCTCGTTTTTTGCTCCAACGCCGCCCCCACGCGTCACTGTAAGCACCCCATCTTTTGAAACCCCGCATGTACCACCGGCGCCCCTATGGTGCATCATTGGTGCCTTCGTGTCACTCCACTGGTGCCCCCAAGCCTTTTCCAACTCTTGACATCCCGCTATATACTACCGGCGCCCCACTCTTCACTACGGGCGCCCACATCTTCTAGAAATCCGCTCTATATCACTGGCGCCTCAATAGTGCAGCATTGATGTCTCGTTTTTGCTCCAGCGGCGCCCCCACGCATCACTGTGGGCGCCCCATCTTTTGGAACCACGCATGTATGACCGGCGCCCCCTTTGGGCAGCATTGGTGCCTTCGTTTCACTCCACCGGCGCCCCCAAGCCTCATCGTGGGCTCTCCCACTTCTTGGCATCCCGCTATAAACTATTGGCGCCCCAATCCTCACCACGGGTGCCCCCACCTTCGGAAAATCCGCTCTATACCACTGCCGCCTCCATGGTGCAGCATTGATGTTTCGTTTTTGCTCCAATGGCGCCCCCACGCGTTACTGTGGGCGCCCTACCTTTTTGAACCCTCATGTACCACCGATGCCCCCATTGGGCATCATTGGTGTCTTCTGTGTACATCACCGGCGCCCCACGCTTCACCGTGGGCGCCTTGCTTTTTAGAGCCGATCTTCACCATTGGCGCCCCCGTGGTACATCATTGGTGCCTTTTTGCTCAAATGGGGCCCCCATGCCTCACTGAGGGGATCTTCACCTTTTACCAGCCCGTTTTATACCAGTGAGCCCCCACTCTCTCTCCCCGCTATGTACTACTGGATCCCCACTCCCCACTACGGTCGCCCCCACTTTCTAACAATCCGCTCTATGCCACTGGCGCCCCCATGGTGCATCATTGGTGCTTTCGTTTCACTCCACCGGCGCACCAAGCCTCATCGTAGGCTCTCCCACTTCTTGGCATCCTGCTATAAACTATTGGCGCCCCAATCCTCACTACGGGCGCCTCCACCTTCGGAAAATCCGCTCAGTGGTATAGATACCACTGGCGCCTCCGTGGTGCAGCATTGATGTCTCGTTTTTACTTCAACGGCGCCGCCACGCGTCACTGTGGGCGCCCCATGTGCTGAAACCCTGCATGTACCACCGGCATCCACATTGGGCATCATTGGTGTCTTCTGTGCACTCCACCGGCGCGGCGCCCCCACGCTTCACTGTGGGCACCCCCTGCTTTTTGGACCCGCTCTTTACCTCTGGCGCCCCCATGGTGCATAATTGGTGCGTTTCTTTTTCAATATCAAACGGCGCCCCCATGCCCCGTCGAGGGGGTCTTCACCTTTCAACAGCCCCTCCTATACCACCCGAGCCCCACTCTTATGATGCATTATTGTTGTCTGCTTTTAGCTTTATGGGCGCCTTCCCCCCCCGCCTCTTTCCAACACCTGTTGACACATCGTTCTGTATCACTGGCGCCCCCATAATGAATCATTGGTGCCTGTTCTTTGCTCCACCGGCGCCTTCATTTCCAGCCGTGGGCTCATCGGGAGCGCCCCCACATTTCGACAAACCGCTCTGTCTGGCGGCACCCATGGTACACATTGGTGATTTTCTTTCGCTCCATTGGTGCCCCCACACTGCACTATAGGCGCCCACATATTTCTGCTGATTGTTTGATGAGTCATTGGTATCTTACTTTTGCTCTATCGGCGCCCAACCACATCCCCCACCACGCGCCACTATGGGCGCTCCAACTTTGACAGCATGCCTTGTGCCTCCATGGTGCATGATGGGTGCCTATCGTTAGCTCCATGAACGCACCAACACATCCCTGCCAGAAACCCCATGCAGCTTCTCTTTACTTTGAATTTCCTGCATCCCAAACGTGGCCCGTTGTCTTACCAGCGCCTCCCCTTGACAGCTCCCACAAATTTCACTGAATGCAAGTACCCCCAAGCTGTATCACCGGAAGCTCCAAACTTCAGCTTCGGTGTCTCCTTGATTACCAAATTGCGCCGTCAGCGCTCTTCCCATGAAATGTCTTCTCCTCCCTGTTGCCCAACCAGTGCCCTGTTCGTGTACCCCCCTTCTACCCTGTTGTTACCCTACCAGTGTCCCTATGATGGATTATTTGCTCCCACACACGCTCCACTGACGGTTCCACGCCTATGTGCTGCAGGCGCCCCTTGCCTGCACCACAGGTATCCATAACTCCAGTCTCGGTATCGCCTCGGTGAAGTATCAGCGTCCCCCCGATGCACTATCACCATTACCATCCCTCGCCCGAAAGCCCAAATAACTAACTGACTAACTCACCACACTTCCCCCGGCTATAGACCACTGGCGTCCCACAGGGTGTACCACCGTACCACACTGAACTTTTGGCACTCCCATGCTGCATCACCGCTGGACTCATTTATATACCTAAGCACTCCCTCATATATGATGCCCCTGGGTCACTAATAGGCGTCACACTTCAACGTGGACCACCCTCATCGATTTTTTGACGCCCTCTTCTTTGTGGTTAGGCGCCCATATTTCACGATTGGCCGCCCTTTTCAGCTCTAGAGCGCCCCACTGCAACATGGACCACCCGTGCCTACCTTTGGCCGCCCTCTTCTGCATGATTGTTCTCCTGTTCTCCACTATTGACCGCTCCTTTGCAGATCTAGGGCGCCTGACTTCAATGTGGACTCCTCATTCACCTCCGGACGCCCTCTATTTTATGGTTGGGAACCCCATTTTTCACGTTTGGCCACCCTTTTTCAGCGCTTGGCGGACCACTGCGACGTGGACCATCGTCATTTACCTACAGGCGCCCTTAACTTTGTGACTGGGCTCCCCGTTTTCACAATTGACCCGCTTTTCAGCCCTAGGGTGCCGCACTGCAACGTGGACAGCCCTCATCCATTTTAAGCCGCTCTCTTCTGTATCATTGCGCGCACCTTCTCCACTGCTGGCCGCTCTTGTGCAGCTTTAGAGCACCCCACTTCACCGTGGACTGCCCTCATTCACCTCTGGCCGCCATCCGCATTGTGGTTCAGAACCCCTATATCATGATTGACCGTCCCTTTTAGCTCTAAAGCGGCCCACCGTAAAATTGATCGCTCTGATCCACTTTTGACTGCCCGCTAGTGCATGATTGCGCGCCCATTTTCGACAATTGTCTGTTCTTTCTTAGCCTTGGGGCGCCCCACTTTTACGTGTACCGCCTTCAACTTCGGATGTCCTCTACTTTGTGTTCGGGTGCTCCAATTTCACGATTAACCGCTCTTTTTCAGCCTTAGGGCATCTCACTGCAACATGGCACTACCATAGCACATGGACAGCTCTCAGCTTTGAGTGGTAACAATTGCCCCGAGTTCTTTTAATGTATGCTTTGGGTATCGATCGGTGTCATTTTGCTCCGTTACCACGCAGGATCCCCCAGGGTGCATTCACGCCCATCCGATGTGTGGTCGTGTGCCCGTCCAATATGTGGTTGTGTCGTCTTTTGCAACAAGAACATGCTACGATGGAATAAAGGGGACTGGTAAAAGTAATGTTTCTTGTGAAGCAAATTTTAAGCACATATACCAATATCCCTTAAATGTATTTAAAAAACATTCCGGATCTATTGATAACCCTATAAGCGGTTGACTTCGATCATTTAATTATTTTGCCGAGGTGTTTTTTTTCGCAGTGCCACTAATGAAAGGCTGTGTCCAGACAGCAATGCGAAATTCCCACGTCATCTGTGTAAGAAAAACATTGAGAGCTCGGCAGGAGGCACCTGCATAATTTTGGTTGCGTCCTCTCCCACATGTTTGTAAACAGCAAAAAGTTTCGCCTTATGTAGAATATTATGGATTTATCACTATCCACTCTGTGCAGACAGGGTAAACTGCAACGAATGGTTCGCAAAATCTCCAACGGCCGTCTCTGCGTGAATTCTGCTTCAAAACGTAATCCAGGTAGAAGTTGCCCTGTTTACTTGTTGCTTATTTAACTAGAGGCACTTTGAGAAAATCTTCCTTTTCTTGGCAACGTGTTTTTTTAATCGGCACTTTTTCAAATGGCATCACAAATACGCAAAATTAGCATCACAAAGATCCATGATACCAAAGGCTGATCCCCAAATGGTAGTCTGACCGCCCCCGGAGACTTCGCTTCCCTCTTATCGAAATCCTGAATCGTCCATGTACCCAGCCCTCTCGGTTGTTGATCAGTGATAGATAAGCTCGGTCAGTGTTGATCAGGTGCAATCTCTAACATCATCACCTTGGATAGGTTGAGTTTGCGGCCGGTTGATAGAGCTGGAAAATGCCTAGGTGATCGGGGAAGGAGAGTTTTTGGGTGATGGAACTATAGTAGGGAGGAACAGAGAAAGTAGTAAAGGGGTGGAGCGGCTAGCACAGTCGCATGAGAGGCACCCGAAGGGAAAAGATCGCGCGAAGGGCAGCCGGGCTACGCCAATCTATGACCAACCGTAAACCTCGGGGACCAGCATGACTTGCTGTTACAAGCGTGACCCTCTGCGGCAAGCGACACCCTATATGTGACCGTCAGGGTCCCCAAGGGGCAGAAGAACACTCTTTAATCGGGTGGGTCACCTGTTTTCAACAGGGCCCTCTGTGACAAGCATGACCAGTACATCATTCCGTGGTCGGCAGGGCCCAATGCAGTCAGAAGAGCCTTCTGTCTGCCACCGAGAAACCGAGAATGCCCTCTGTGCCAGCGGGGGATGCTGTGACAAGTAGGGCCCTCTACGGTCAGCAGGTCCTTTGGGACCAGGAGTCTCCTCGTTATCAATAGGGCAATCTTAGGTCAACAGGGATCTCTGTAACTAACAGATCTTTTGGTCGCAGTCAGGGCCATGTCTTGCCAGCATGCTTTTTTGTCGGACAGGGCGATACCTCCGGTGACCATAAGAGGACTCTGTATCGTAAATATATATATTTGGAACTGAACGCACGGTCTATAAAAGGGCACTCCGGGACCAACAGGTCTTTCCGTGCCCAGTAAGGTCTGCCATATTCTTGTGGAAGGTCATGAGGTGACCTGAGGTCTAATCGGGAAGCCGCTGGGCCCCCTGCATCCAGGCGGGTAACCATCCATGACGGTCTTTGACTGCTGTGAGTGGGACTGGTGGGACCCTTAAATCCATTAGGATCTAAATCTGCCAGTTAGCGAACCCCTGGAGAAAGCCGGAAAGTGTACAAGTGTACACTGTGAACGACTTTGAGTTCACTTTGGTCAGTCGAGGGTCCTATGTGGCTGCTATAGCACAGCGAAGACAGGCCAACGGCCAAAATCTGGTTATAGCTAGTTATAGTTCCTGCAAAAATTCAGGTGGATGCCGTTGAGGGAGACACACATTTTTCCGAGTTGATCGCTGATGTGGAGTATCCCTAAACTGGACCTTTGCTTGGGGCCGTATTCTGATGCCGAGAGTACATAAGAATGGGCGCACGCACGTCGATATTTTATTCTGATTTCCAGCCTGCACCCACACTGCGCAGGTGGGGTCAAATCAGCATTGTGATCGTAGTGCGCACATTAGATCAGTATGCTGATATTCTGCGTAGACTAGGTCGGTACTGGTACCTGTGCATCCCGGGTACGCTTGTCCTACGTCGAGCGTGGCTACGCACGGAAGAAGGTCAAAATACCACATTGGAATACGGCAAGTTGCTTGTCTCAGTCAAGTCTTAGGAGGGCATTATATTAGAATATAGCCTTAGAAAGGTTTACAATAACTGGAGTCTTGAAGTAAGCCAAGGTCCATGAACTTAAGTAATAGATCCTTCGTGGCTGGCTAGCTCAGATTGAAGGGATCTGGGATCACTGCTCTGACGGGCCTATTCTAAACATTCGTTGGTCTTCTTCAAACTGTTTAAGGCTTCTGAAGATAATTTTGATCATTGATTGGGGAGAAAATAGTCCCCATGCAGTCTCCCCGTGTCCCAAAGTGTCTTTACTAACCGTGGGTTCCAGTGCACAATAAAATAAACGCCAAAGAGATACATTTACTTTTTACCACTCCTGAGATGTATTTTAGATCCATTCAAAGCCATGATCTTTCCTCATTTTTTTAAAAGAAAATATGAAACTAATTACCTCTTTGACCCTCCGGTTTTTCGGGCGGCAAGAAAAAACGGCGACGCGAAGCACCGCCGTACTTGGCACACCTTATTCTTGATCGATTACGCAAGGATCCCCAAAAATTTTGACTTGGGTCATCTCAGGTCAGGTCATCAGTGCAGGTTACGTGACCTTACCTCAAAAAATGTTGAAGGTGGCATAAGTAGCAAATGGGTGAATCTATCGGATTGAAACTTATAGCACATAATGGCCCCACCGAGTTCTCCAAGAAGTTCCGGGATTTTTCATATCGATGACATAAGGTCAAATACGGACCATGACCTCTCCATTGGAAATACAGAGGAAACAGAAAATGGTTTGTATTTGTGTAGATCAAGGTGATAATACCTTCATATTCTCCAAATCGAAGTATCTTAGGTCCCTTTTTAGGTTCATGTCGCAATTTTTGACCTGTGACCTCTGAGAGATCATCCGAAGCTACTTAAGCAGTTTTGAGACTTAGGTCAATAACTTTGCATGAAATGATGATACAACTTTTATCTTTATACCATTGCGTTTGGATTGCTATTGCCAGTCGATTGATAGGCATATGGACTATGCTAAGTCAAAAAGTGACCTTGACCTGACCTGAAGTCAGGTGATTTGTGTTTTGACCTAGTATGCTCATATTATACATCATTCGATTCGCTGTGACGAGAGAGAGCGAACAGTGTCTACAAAATTATTATAACTTAACGTTGTCAGACGCTAGACTTTGCTCAAAATGCCAACTTCTTTGACCTGCCATGACCTCAATGTTGACCTGAGCCAAAAAGTGACTGATAGTGTCTTCGTGAATTTGTATGAGCTATCCACCAGGGTTCGCGTTTTTCGCTATCCTGCATAGGGGACGAGTTCGAGAGGGGGTGTTCAAACACCCCCACCAGGGCGAAGGTGACTCGGAGGCCCACCGGGGCGCAGGTTAACTGATTCAGTTCACAAAAATGCTTTAAATGGGTAGAGAACATAAAATTTGGCGCCCCCAGCCGGCCTAAAAATGGCGCCCCCTGGCCATGAAAGTGGCGCCCCCCCAGCGCTGCGGCCCCCCTAGCAAAAATTCCTAGATCCACCCCTGACGCTTTAGACCTCAAAGCAGCGCATATTGACATTCCAGCGATCATTTTGTTTTCTTTCATAGGCACGGCTGTTTCTTGTTAAGCAAAAAGATCAAGTTAGGGGCTAACACAGCCTTCTGCAAAGGTTAATATTTTGATCCCAAGAGGAGTAAGCATACAGCTCCTCAGACCTCAAAGGACCCTCGTCATCTGTGGACAAAAATAGTCCCATCGATCTCCCCTCATCGGTCAGTGGGTCTGCCCAAGTGCTAAGGTAGAGGGTTTGCCCAAGCATTAACCCTCGCCCCACCGGGGGGCCATCGATGGCCCCCCTAAGGTTTTTCCGGGATAGCAGAAAAACGACGAGGCGCAGCACCGCGGTTGAGGGCTCTACCTCTCACTGCATTATTTTCCCATCATCCCTGAAATTTTTTACCCCGGGTCACCCAAGGTCAGGTCACCAGACGAGGTCAACCAAGGTCACCTCACTTCACTTTAGAGCTCTGTAAGAGCTACATTTCAAAGTCGATCGATTTGAAACTTCCTACACTTCATGACCCCTCCAGGGTCTACAAGGTGTATATCCGGGATTTTTCGATTTCGTGCCCTGAGGTCAGGTCACGAGGCGACCTCTCCCATTGGAAAAGCATGGGGAAAAGCTATTTCATGATATAAAAGCCACAAAAATGATTGCAAATACTCAGACTGCTCAGAACAACGTTTTTGGACACCCTTTCACGGATCCCAGGGGTCATATTTGCCCTTTGACTTTTCCAAGGTCATCCAAGGTCACCGGAGGTCAAAAACAGTATTTTGACAATAACTTTTGACCTAATTGAGTTAGAGCGGTGAAACAAACACCATCGTGTTTGCTTTGTCACTGGCTTTCATTTGATATACGGCAAGGTCACTTTTTGACCTTTCGTGACCTCGGGTCATATTAGGTCACGAGGTGAACTTTGGCGGTCAAACCACTGGCGGGAGGTCTTTACGTTCCACATAGCGGAAAAAGTACAGGCAATTTGCTATCAAATGTACTTTACCAGGCCTCAATAGCTCTAATGACATAAGAGTTATGCCCAGTTTGCTTAATCATTGCATATTTGAGTGAAAATAGCCGATCTTGACCTAATTTGACCTCTGGAGGTCAAACCATTGACCTGAGCACTAAAACATGTGAAGTAATTTCTTACTGAATTCACGCGAGCTTTCTATTGCACTTTGCAGATTTGCGCTAACGCCCATATTTTCGGAGTTAGAGGGGGGCCATCGATGGCCCCCCGGTGGGGCGAAGGTGGCGCCGGACCCCCGGTGGGGCGCGGGTTAAAAAGGATTAAGTTATTTCAGCATCATGTAGTATGTCAGTTGATCTCAGGTGCCAATCAATTGTTGGTGTTTCAGGAACCCAACCTTAAAGTACGACGCTCAAATTCCACCATCATGTAAAAACAGCAGCATGTCCTTCAAGTTAAAGTCAGCCTTAAGCTTTCCTTTCTTTTCTTGGTTACTACACACATGCCCCCTGAGGCTCCTGAGGTGAGGTAATTTATTGTCTAGGTTCAGCATTGACAAACAACTTTTCTTTTTCCTATCTAGACTTGGCAAAGACACGATAATTTCTATGACGGTATTTCAGTTATCTATATCAGTGACAGCATAGGACAATGGTGCGTAGCCATCAAATTAATAGCTCCCGTTTATCGGCGAATTTAAGCGACCAGTCTTATTCGAACAGGCTATTGGGACAAATTAAGATGTGCAACTCTGCCAACTAATTTTGCCTAGTTACAGTTCTTACGAGATATCTCGCAAACGTGCCAGGTTGGTCTTTCAGCTCAGATGCAGGTACATACGTACATGCAATGTGTTTGTTTTCTAGACAGAATGTGTCTAGAATGTGTTTGCTTTCACAATACCGGAAAGCTTGTAATCTATGTACATGGCTGAGTGCGGTATCGAATGTACCAAAACGTGAAGGAACGAACGTAACACGTATTAAACTGAGCTGTGCCAAAACGTACCACAGTCCACTTCTGGACAAGCGAAAATTGTGCCAGACTCAGGCCTCGTGCCAACACGGTCACGCAAAGGTGACGATGGAGCAAACTGTTAGCTCTCGGGGCCTTTTCACTTCTAGTGTTGAATATATAGAGACAGGGAGGATCTAAAAGTGTGCGAAGAAGGCGGTCACCCCCACCCCCGGTCCAGTCCTTGGGTCCGTGGACCAGTCCCGTGCCTACGCCGGGTGCCCCTGTTGGGAAAGGTTCCCCTGGAAATTCTCAAAACGCCCCCCCTAGGTGATATACGCCTCCCCTTTTATTACAACCCTAGATCCGTCACTGTATGCAAACCAAGAACTAAAAGGAATAAATTTTTGCATTATAATTCCGTGCTAAAATTGACTTAGAAACTCATCCGAGGTCAAATAGTCCCCGGAAGTAGTATCGAAGCTATGACAACCGACTCTTCTGGACCGAAGGCGTGATTCAGCCATGAAGGACGCCATGTGGGTGGCTCACGATCAGAACAATCACTGTATTACTCTTATTGCGGCATTTCCTGAACCATTGTCTAGCACTTGCACGGTCTGTACCGCATGTACATACATACATTCCTTGGTCTGCAAACCTACATTCCTCGGTCAGTGGACCTACCTTCCTCGGTCTGCAGACCTACATTCCGTTAGCAGACCTACATTCCGTTAGCAGACCTACATTCCGTTAGCAGACCTACATTCCTTGGTCAACAAGTACATACGTTTCTCGGTCCCGTGACCTGCATTCCTCGGTCAGCAGATTTGCAGTCCGAATGCAAAGGAGTGTTTGAAAACGTATCTTTCTATTGAACTTGGCAACATCTAAAGGAAATTAAAACAGTTATCCTGCCCGCACTTTAATAATATCTTGAATGAAAATTTACTTTAATAATATATTTCATGAATCTTTAATGACAGAGGTTAAAATTCACTAGAACAACTTTTTTATATGACAATTCACCTTAATAATATCTTAAAAGAAAAGTTCGCCTGAAGAATACATTTTAAATGGAAGTGGGAATTTCTATTCCATAAGCTATTTGCAGCTTTCACAGGATTTCCTCGTTTAGAACAACGGCGTCTGTTTTGAGCGGTGAATGGGATTAAGGCATCTCATAGGTGCCTCAGGCGCTGCCGTCGGAAGAAGCCGCGTCGTTGCTCCACTCCGAAAATTCCATCCAGCTTTCTCACAAAGCGTAATCGCGGGCAGCTCGAGGGTCGTTCACCAGTTATACGTGTGAACGTAAGGCATAATCGCCGGCGGTATGTCTGAGAGCGGCAATCAAATCAGTACAAATTGTGGGTACGCTGTAAAGCATGACAGAGGTTACCGTGACCTCCGACCCCGGCGCAGTCATACACCGCAATTGTTTCCATTGTCGTCCACATAATCGCCAGCCGACTCATGCCGAACACAAATGAGATGGGATACCTGTTGTAAGTGACCGTTTTCATAACAGGAAACTGACCATTCACGTGCGCTCACAACGACAATGGTGGGTAGGCGCTTCTGAAGCAACAGCTGAGGTTATTCTCTGCACAGTAAGCATAAGATGACTGCTGTTTAGAATTCATGACGATGGCTCACATCAGGTACCTTCGGTGACGAAACCAGTCACGGCAGCAGGCTTAGGCATGGACCATGCTGCAGAGCGCAAACCCTTCGAAAGCAGCACAACGAGGTTCTCAGCAGCAAAAAGGCGAGCACATGGAAGATCAAAATATATACGCCCCATTCTCTTAAGAGCTCAGGCGCGCTCCCTAAACCAGTACATGCATCGGATTGAACACCTCAATAGTTTATAATCCAAGCCAAGCCAATTGCTAGTTGGATTAAATTGGTCAGAGCGTTTAAGTAATTTCTGATCTGGATATGGTTTGACATAAATAAATAAAACATAACAAATAAATGACACATAATAAATGGCTGGCATTGGAGCTCCCATACCTATTTGGTGGCAAATTTGGTCGTATTTTGCATGTGGGGATTGGGTTCGAATCGATAACCACGGCGAACAAGAGGATCGACCTGAAACGTCGGGAAACTTCGGACAGGAACCTGGTCGGTTCACAAATTTCTTATCCATGCCTCACTCTAGCACATACCCCACAGTTGCATGACACCCTATCGGCCAGCCATGGAATCACGCTATTTGGGAAGAGCCGTAACGATCTGAATACAACCTCTCATCTCTGTGTGGCCGCCGTTCGGAGGGACTCGTCCATTTATGGGCACAGATCTGAGACTAGGCTACAGATGGCTCAGATAGCGAGTCGCGACAGGCTCCCGTGCGAGAGGAGATATTTTTGTGGGCAAATAGGGGACCTGGTGTACGTACATAACAATACACGCCGCCGCTACAAGCCTGTGTCTTGGGCTGGACTTGGATGAGTTGATCGTGGCAGTTGGATTTGCATGCTGTTGCCTATTCTTTTATTTAATTTTGTTTCTGCCGGCTGTTTAGAGATATCAACTGTAGATCCCCACAGGTATCACGCTACCATATCGAGCTGCACAGAATTAAGCTGCAGGTGATATCAGCGAGTACCATGCATCTTCAGCATCAACCTGCAGTAGATTTCTACAGCAGCATGAGCCATAAAGTGATACGTAGGCGGCTGAATGCAGGGGTGTGCAAGATTGGCGTGACGGAGGGTATGCGACGGCCAGGTGTCTCTATCCTCTGATCCGCTGAGGTTTGTACAGTCTCTCTCACAAAATTTTTCTTCATAAGTAACGTTCTGTCGTCCAATCGAGGTGGATTGTGCATCCCATGTCTAATCATCATCATTGGAGGCTTAGGGCATCCAAGTGATTGTGATTATGGTGATGACTGAGCAGGGAACTCTCAAACTACCTAGATTACTCGAAAGTACGATACTAATGAGTTAGAGAGAGAGAGAGAGAGAGACTGTACCTCCGCCTGTTGCGCGGTTCATGTCCAATCTGATCACTTCTGACATGAAGCCTGCACCACCGGACTTGGACAAGCAGGATAATGCGATTGCAAGGACACCCAGACACAGAACAAGGTCAAGAAATTCCAAAAGCTTCCTCAACGAAGCTCAATCTGTCTTGAGGGATGACGATTTTTCCATACATGCTTTTAATACAGCTAGTTACCGAGCGGCAGGGGTCTAAAAACTTGCCGATCTACCTACGCAGTCGGCGACCCTATCATCTTTTGGTTGGCGACCCAGCAGCCGTCTCAAACTCTGATTCCATCTGTTTTCCCATGATTTTAGCTTCCACCATCCGCTCCTGCTTCTAAATATGCTTACCCTCTCCACTGTCTCCACCCGTCATCGTAATACATACAGTGCCCATCAAAATCTATTGGATGAAGTCTGCCAGTTCCTTTGGCCAAGAATGGGCAGAATCTACTTCGACAAAGAGCCAAGTTAGCCTTCGTTTCCCGGCTTGCTTGGCGTTTCTGAGAGACAGCTTGGCTACAACGGGGCATCTTTGGCCGATTACATATGGTATCATCACCGCCCTTAGTTGCTGCTAGTCTATGCTAGTTATGTTTCTTCTTATTACAATTTTTGGTTCCAATTTTATGAAAAAATACTGAAATCACCTGGTACTTTAGATGATGCCATCTCCCTGAACCTTATTTATGTACTATTTTTAAGTTGAAACTAGAATGCACTAGAATCTGTCACGAGTCGGTACTAAGTCGGTGATTTTCATATTTTTCAATAGGCGACCAATGGGCAACCAAGTCGGCCGAAACCGCCGACTTGCGTGGTCGCCTGGTCGCCGGTGGTCGCCCTGGTACATTTTCGGTGTCTGCGGCCTTCAGAACGAGCGCGGCGCGGGCTGCCGCTAATATTTTTGTATTCTTGTTGAAAGCAGTGGGCGCCGTTTTTGACGACTGGTGTTCAATTTGTTAAATCCAAGGGGTTAAATCAAGATGTGCGTTTATCTTAGACGGTCCGTGCATACTAGGTGGGTTTTGGAGTCTACTTGCAATGATGTTTCCTTGTTTTGCTTTACCGCGAAAAGTCTAAGAAGGAACAAAAACTTGAATACCAGTGGTGCATGTTTAAACTCTTTCCAACCACAATCACGCCAAAATGTCATCGTAAAATTGTTCTATAGTCACACATTCCCGAAGGCGTGGATTTCCTAAACGATTTTTGGGGTGCCTAATTATGAGACTATCCATAAGAAGTATACTGTTATTGATACCACCATGTTCTTGCCATATAGCTGGACATATAACTGGGTGACCAATAGGCCTATTATTTAATGATTTTAAAGTCCCTGAAATGAGAAATAGGAAAATTTGAAGGATGCTCTTAGTAGGCACAGCAAATAACTTGAGCTTTCATTTGGGGTGCCACAGCAGTGACAGGTCCAAAGGATCCCTGAACTCGAGTTCAGGACCCCTGAAGTTTGAAAGGATTAAGGGCGGCCTGAGGAAAAGGTACCCCCAAAACTGCTTAAACCAGGTCTGTGAGGCAGAAAATACCTTGCTACTGCCCCCACCACTAGAATACAAATGATGGGGCTACAGATGGAGCTTTGAAGTTTAGAAGTTGTGAAAAATGGCATTAAAGGTGCTGAAAACAGGTTTTGTTGTGCTAGGTTGGCTCGCATCATGTTCTGTATGGCCATATGTCTTGGTCTGTATATATTATTATCTCAAGTGGCAATATAAATCAAATATTTAAAAACTTTTTTATTGCTTCACTAGGTATCTATTAATTGATTTTGTATATGACTAGTGTTTTATTTACACAGATGCACCAAGACATGTGAATGATCATAATAAACATGTTGAGCTTCAATATTTGAAGCAGGGTACAAAAGTATGATTTCCTATTTCTGCTTCAAAGATAAATGCCCTCTAAAATTTTAAGAACAGAAATAAGCCAGGTAGAAAGACCAAAAGTTTGTTTCATGGCCCAAAATATTGTTCTGGAAAATGGTCTCAAGCATTCCCATAATTGGGAATGGGTGTTCCCATCTATGGGTCAAGCATTCCCGTTTCTGGCACTGTTACCATTTTTAAGTCACACCAACCACAGTTTTCTCCCAATGATTGATGATGATAGCCACCCTTTTGGGTGAAGTGTGCCCTTTTGGTTGACAGCATGCAATCTCAGAGGGCTGCCCCTTACTAAAATCCTAGATCCGTCACTGTGCATTGGTACCCCATAAGGGATATAAATGTGCATTCTTGCACAGCGCAAAGATGTGATAAACCATTTCCAATTTGCCAGAAGACAATGGTCCAATCCAAGTCTGCCAAACATAGAATAAGCTGTGTCTTTTGCGCGGACGGATGCACACTGGGTGATCAGGGTGTGTGTGTGTATGTTTTTTGACTGACTGATTATATGCATCCAAGTTTTTGATAATATCTTGTATTTTTGTCACAAGAAACTTGACTTGTTTTGTTTTCTCTAGTATGGATGAAATATGGAAGCACTGCCACAGAGGTACGGCAAAAATATCATAGAGAGATTGTGTCTACCACAAAAGAACAGGCTGCTGAAATGCAAACTGTTCTTTTCAGTACCCAATCCTGGTCCAAATGGGTCATCAGCAACTATTCTGGAATCTTTTTCAGTCCTGATTATTAATGCTAAAATGCATCAATTAAGAGCTTTGGAAATAGTTATCATGGGAATAATGTCATGCAAAGAAAATAAGGTTATTCCCAAGAGACAGCATTGCTATTGCTTTGAGTAGAACCATGTTAACAAGGGAGCAAAAATTGGGCCTCATCTTAGTAATGGTTGATATTTTCCACTGCACTTCTGAGGAAATGTTGCCAATGAAGAATGCTTGGATTATTTATTTGAAATTTTACAGGAATTTATCTGATTTGTGGCGCTTCAAGGTGAAGAATCACAAGTATTTTACGACGCATGTATGTACATGAAAAAATGTTTTTCTCTAATTAAATGAAACATCGGAACTGTTTCTGAGACTCTTTTTAAGGTGCTGCAAACCCTTTTATTTGTCTCTAAGATAAGGCCTAACAATTTTTCACATGTATGGACACAAAATAAAACCATTATTGATGAGAGAACAACAATGGTGCATCAATCATGGTTGCATCTTGCTTGGTAGAGAAGTGATGGGCGAAAATGTTAATGCCCAGGGGCGCTGCCACGGAATTTTTACGAGGAACGGACCCGGGCTGGTGCTGACCGGGGCAGGGGAATTGTGAGCATATTTGGTACCTGACAGCATTAATGACGATGAACCGAAAATTTTGGGGAGACGTCCCCCCTGGTTGGCCAACAGGGGGATGCGGAGGTACGCCGTCCCACCGCTTTCGGCGCTCATTTAATTGCCCTTGTGTACGGGCAGCGTATCATCTTTGACCTCGATTGACCTCCAAACAGACTTAGCCTAAGCTTAGTGGGCACTATCAATACGTATTCATGACTGCGTAGTGCGTATAAATGACTGATCGCTATCCAAAATTGACTTTTAGGTCCGACATATCACGCCCAAAGCGAGCGTTCTTCGTATTATAACTTGAAGCTACGTGATAACATCCCCAATATTCAGTGTCCTGTTGCGCCCTAGCCTTTGAACCGATATGAAAATGGATATTGCCTTAGTGAAAGAGCTGGTCGGGCTCTGTCGAATAGCGTTGAGAAAGTGGTTCCAGCTATTTTGCGTACGGAGATAAGCAAGGTTTTATAGAGCATTGCATTTGATACATTTTGATGTATATGAATTTTTCCCCTCTGCACTGAGGAAAAAGTTTACTCCACCCGGGGTCTGAAGACTAATGCGCCGGAAAGTAGCATACCAAAAGACAAAATATGTAGTCATGGAACGCAGGTTATCGGGGAGATGAGTGCAAAAGAGTCAGCGCACTCTCTAAATTTCAGTCAAATTCAATGGGACTCCAATTAAGAGGACTGTCTTAAATTGTGTCGTCCACGTACGCCTCAAATGGGGACTTCCTGACCTGAGGGGCCGGGGCGAGAAGGCAGAGTAATCAATGCTGGATTTTTGGAGTATTTAATATCGTCAGGGAGTAGCAGAACTCTTCAGAACTGCCAACATAGCCATTTTGCGAAAAGCCGGAAACGCGCCACAGATCACTAGTCGGCGGCGCATGGATGGTGGTGGGTATAGTTTGAACCTATATTTTTTTGTTTTTATCATCTCGAACCTATAGAAGTGGGCTTCCTTATTTGTTGAATTTATCACGAAGATATCCTGCTGTTCGTTTCTGATATTCTTATGTGATTTTGACGTATCGAAGGGCTTATGTGGGATTCGACAAACATACCTGTACTTATAAAGGTAAGAGGCCGGGTAAGGTACCTATCATGGCTGGATTTCCCATATCAATATTCTTAGTCTCACCAGATTATAACCTGATTCACTCACCTAATGGAGTATAGTCTGATAGTGTAGGTACCTGGTAGGTACCTCGTCAGATAGGTTTTGATTAGATTGCACGCACATTGGTTTATCCTTGTCCTGAGGGAATACTTAGGGCAACTTCTTTGGGGTCAGAATAATCAACAATTAGAAATTCTTTCCAGTGTCGGTTGTAGAGGCTCAGACCCTGAACCAGTTAAATCTGCTTGAAACACACTGGGCTTTGCCCATGTTCCACGTCTCGGAACTTGAATGATCCATCCAACCTGTCCTGGCTCAAGAAGGTCAATTCTTGGCCACTCTCAGGTTCCTTTTCCTGAGGAAGAGCATGTTGAAATGCACTGATCTCTTGAGCTCGTTGGAGAATCTGAGCCAGTGGGCCATAGTGATTCTATTAGTCTGAAATTGTTTGGTAAGGTAAGGCGCTGGTTTTTGGTAGCGTTTGCCTGTCTTGGCCCAGGGTCTTGCATGGAGACCACTGTTGAGCTTGACCTGACATTGACCTTGTGGTTTTGGGAACATTCAGGCTTCTGGCGAAGCCTCTGTTGTCCCTACCTTGATGAGCTCGGGTACTTAGGAGATTGAATATGCTTAGTAAAGAGTTTCATACAAAAACTGATTCCAGTATTTATGAAGGCTGGTTTTGAACAAGTTTGTACTTTCTGACTTGATGACCCAGCGTTGTAGCGAGTTGCAGTTGTTAATGCTTGTAATGCTGAAATGGTTTCTCTGTTCTCTTGGACCGGCTTCTGGTGTGAAGACCTAAAGCTCATGCCCTCCAGTTGCATTGTCAGGAGCCATCTGGAGGAACTTGTCTCTACTCAGTCCAGTATGCCCAGTTCTAAGGTTATATATCCATATCAGGTCACATCTCCTTTGTTGGCACAGGAGGGAAGGCAACAGTGACAGGTGTCTCGCCCTTTCTTTGTAAGGTATCTTTCTTTCTTTCTTTGTAAGGTATCTTTCTTTGTAAGGTAGTATATTCTGTATCAGGCAAGTTGTTTGGCACTGCACTTGCTCCAGCATGATTTGCTCTGTCTTATAGAATGGGCTGCAAATGGGGTTTCATACTCAACTAGGAGTCTGACAAGGCTCTTGTATAATAAGGGCAATGTCTCTTGGTCTATGTTGTCAAAGGCTTTCCTAATCACCTTGAGAATCTGGTTCGCCTTGCTGTTAGCCTTGGCCGCCGAATTTCAATTCCTTCTGTATAAGGATCCCCAGATCCTTTTCTGGTTGAAGAAATATGGGGGGGTGGAGCATGACCTCTTTGAATGGATGCCCCTCCCTTATATTTAGGTGCACTGTCTCCATGGAAGGAAACTATAATTTGGGGAAAATTCTGACAACTCAGGCCAGTTTGGAAAGCTTGCACATAGGCATAGGACAAAATTGGCAACTTCCATAAATGTGTTCAGGTGCAGCACATTGCATGCAGAGTAGAGGTGGGACTTTCTAGGCCCGGGCAAAAGCCCGGCCCAGGCCCACAGGCTTGGACCAGGCCTGAAGGCCTGATTTAGGCCAATGCCGGGCTGATAACGGGCTTCACCCAGGCTCATTCCGGGCTTCAACTGAACTGGGACTTCAAAATCAATTTTCTGTAAGTTGAATAAGCCTTTTTCAGTACAAACCTAGTTTGTTCCACTGAAACATAATCTAGTTCATTCACCAGCAGCTTTTGAAAAGGCATTTATAATTAATTTTGAGACATGGGCTTTTAGACATACATCAGGAATGTAAAAGCATGAAGCTCTAGCTTTCCATCTGTTACTCATGCCAGGATCAAAAGCAAGTTACTTAAACCTGTATCAATATTTATAATCAAATATTGAATAATTCCTACAGTTGCACATGTCTATGCTGTACTGTCATCTTATGAATATCCTGATGAATTCAAAATCTTAGTCATATATGGGTGAACAAATTATAAGTTGTGATAGCCTATTTGTTACTTTGTATTGTCTGTATACCATTTCAAATGAATTCATTTAACCAATTTCCTGCTGACGTATTGATACTAACACCCAGCACTAGCTATAAAATTATTTTCAGAAGCTTTCTGCGTCAGGTAAAAGGAAAATGATATCTATGGAGCCATTCCCATGTCCTCTACGAAAAATTGTGAAGTGAATATGTCAGGTACAAACTATCTAGTGGGAGCCCATAATTTTCAAATTGGCCTGCTAACTCTAGATTCAAGAGCAAATGTTGACAAGGAGCAAATGTTGACAAGTTTGACCCTTCCACAGCTTCACCTTGCTCTTGCATTGCCCAAGAGATGCAGAATCCACTCAGAAAAGGCTAGTATAAGCAAGGAAATAGGCACAAAGAAAACATGTTTTTGATCGAAGTACTTCAAAACATAAATTAGTCAGTTGTGGAAAGATACTGGGGAGAGCAATCAGCCTTAGAAGAAAAGGAGTTTCTGCTGTAAAGCAGAAATAACATGAAGGATAAACTGTTGAGGTTCAATGTTTCTTTCACTAATAAAATGACAAGTTTATTAATTGTGTTTGATCTCTGCCTCAGTGGATGACTTGTGAGTCTAAGCTCATTTTCCTGCTGTGAAATGCTTGACCCATCGTAGTATTTGCGTTATGCATAGTGCTATATAGGGCGCACCAGCGTTTGTGCATTTAATTGTCAATTGATGGACGCTATATAACATGAAAACCTGCCATCAAATAGGTAGTTATTGAGTCTAGTGCACAGGGTGTTGCTTAGGGTCGTCGAAAATGGATATGCCTCCTGAAAGGCTGTATGATACGATCAAATTTTTGGTGTGTGAAAAAGTAGCGAAGAACAATGGAGGGTGTTAAAAAGGTGCTAGAATTACTCCTGATTCAGGGGTAATGGTTCGGTTACTCCGGGGGTAGTAACCAGTTCAATGAAAACTGGAGTCAATTTGGCACTACTCTGTGGGAGTAACGTTACTCTACTAATTTGCTACCCTTAATTCTGGCATACCGGTACTCTTTTATATGGGTAATAGAACACCCCGGGTAGTGGTGCTTCGAAAAAAATGCTCAGGTTACCCCGAAAATTAAACTACTGGAAACTAAAAAGAGTAATTAACTCTCGAAAAAAGGGGTTTTTGAACGCCCTTAGATGGAGTCATTTTGAACCCAAATGGAACACTGTTTTTCGGAGTAAACTTTTTTCTCAGTGTGGTGACCACAGTATTGACCTTACGCAAAAATTCCGGGAGTAATGCTGATTGCAATTCCGACGGCTTTTCGATCGCTTTTTTCGCTTCTATGTTTCTTTGTTTCCGAGATCGAGGGCGTCATTTTTACCCCCCCACCAGGGGGGTTCATGGGTGATTCATGCTGGTCACTGGGGCTAGGGTTAAGGGCCAGCATGTATAATTCTGCTACTTTCGGATCATAACTTTGACTTTAATACTGAATTATAATCTCATGAAATCACTTAGGTAATGACTTGATTCTGGCTTAGCTCATCGATATCGAGAAACCCGATCTATATTTTATAGGTTTTTATATCTATATTTTATCGGAACCTTCCCCTTGCACTCGCCAGTGCTTCCCTATAGCCATATTTATACCACTTTTAAGACCAATTTTGTAAACCATGTAGCATTAGGTTCGGCGACCATCGAAGAAGCTTGGATTTTAGTCGGCGACCACAAGCTCACTTTTTAGACCCCTGCCGAGCGGGCACGCAGCACTCGCGAGGTCTCTCCCTACATATGGGTACAATTTCACACGTGAGTGACACGGCTCGGCCCGGCCCGACCGTCACGCTAACGAAAAGCTTAGAAAGGGAAAGCTGGCAAAATCTCGGAAAGGGTGCAATATACCTTGACATGATCTTCGTACTGTTATAGCTTGATCAATTCAATTACTGACTGAACATATCGGGGCGGGTGGGGTACTGGCAAAGCTCGCGGAACGTGCAATGGCAGCAGCATGTAAAATCATCAAATTTCCGTAACTTATTACGTCCATTACTCAACTTTTGTTTATCTGAATTGGCCCTAACTTGGTGTGCAGGAGCAACAATCCGCTGGGTTAAAAGGTGGAGGTCGATGTTATCCTAAGGCAAAAGGATCGTGCACAGGTGCACAAGGACGTGCACAGGTGCACAAGAAAGGGGTGAGAAGATTCCACTCCCCCAAGCTGTAATTCAGGAACTATGAATCCTACGGTGATAACAATTTCCAAATATATTCGGGCTGATCTGAGAATAAGAAAACATTGGTTGAATTTGAGGTCCGTCGCCACGTGCGAACCCCTCTCTTCGATATCTCAGAAAGTACTGGCTCAATTAGACTAGATTTGTTAGACGCGTGGGCACCCGCATTCAGCATTATCATGGAATAGAGATACCTGGAATGGAGACCTCAATGCAAACCCGCCCCGCTTTTGGGTGCCAATCTAGGACATGAAAAAATCCTTCGGTAAGTAAAGCTCGGTAAGGACCAATGTAAAGTCTATGGGAGATGTGGTGGCCGATGACTTTGATGCGTCATAACTTATAAACCGTGGCTTGCACAGGAAAACGACCATGCATTTCGGAAAGCCCAATCTGTGGTGCGTCCGCTAAAATACATTTTAGGCATGAAATACCTAAAATCTTGGAGCAAAGTGCAGGAGAAATCAGAATCTGATACTGCAGCTCAACTTGTATTATAACATGTTTTAAGAGCACGCGGCCCAGCGCCGTAGTAGCGCAGTGTGTTAAGCCTCGTCTAGTAAGAGGAAGATCTTGGGTTCGAATCCCACGCGTGGAACTTTTCATTTTCATAATGGTAATTTTGTTGCTCAATAGCGCAGTTGGCAGCATGCTTGTCTAGCAATCGTAGTGTTCCGGGTTCGAATCCGGGCTCACGCTGATTTTGCATTCATATTTTATGGCTATTATGCAATTATTTAGGTTTATATTGGATAAATAATACCTCAGTAGTAGTTGTTTCCTCTGGGTTGAAGTAAGGCACGCGCAAAGGCCTGTTTTTTGTTGAATATTTTACTGCCGTCTATATTTTAATGTTCTTGGCTATTTACCCAATTCTTTTTAATGAGCCCCACAAAAGCATCCCAGAAATCAACGAGCCTTCCGTTCCAGGTATCTGTATTCCATGAGCATTATTAAAAACAACTTCTCCGGGGTAGGAGATATGATCCTACGTTTTAGTTTTTCATTGGCGGATCCAGGAGAAGCTTTTGGAGGGGGCCAGACCAACGTTTTGGAGGCTAAATTAAAAAAATCGCAAAAACATAGCATTTTATAAAAAACGACTAAATGTGGTCCTTTGAGGGGCCAAAAGATACTACTTTAAGCTTTGGAGGCGCCACAGCCCCTTTGGACCCCCTTGGATCCACCAGTGTAGTTGTACGCCCATTGCTCAAAAATGATTGATGGTAGCGACACAAAAACTTCATCACATCGTGCAGGGTCAAATGACACACGCTATGCTGCGCTGTTTTCAATAGTTTTTGGCCTGAATTACTTTCTATACAATTCCACAACGTCAAGTATAGTAATTGAGTAAATATAAAGTTTCCACAACTGCTCTATACAGAACAGTTGTGGAAACTTTTGAACTCAAACCGGAGTGTGTATTTTCAAAGCCATTGATGCACAATCATGGGTATCTATGAACCAAATCTGCTCCCATGTACCATCTACACGATACAAATAAAACTGCTATTTTTTAAAGTTATACGAGACCAGGTACGGCAGAGCGTCCGAATGTAAGAAGGGCGAGGGGGGCACCATGGACACTTAAACTAATTTTTTCAGTCAACGTCATAGGGTTAGTGTTAACATTTCTTATTTAAGGGGGGGCAACGTGCCCGGGTATTCCCAGTTCCGCCGCCAGTATCCGTGGCCTGTCCCTCTTTAGGGACCTTGTGTTCTGTTTTGATCCAAACATAATTGAGTTCGTCTTTCTCTTTGAACTTGATCTGGCCTTAGTCTCAGTCTCGTAAAAACCTGTCTGGTGTTTGTAACCAATCGCATCAGATTTTACCGCACTTTTTACTATAACATAATCACACTTGGGCAGTACACGGTTTGCCAGCATCTATGCATACGCATACCTATCGTCCAAGTTAGGAAGCACGACCTTAAAATAAAACTTGATAGGCCTCAAGGGCCCAGGCAATTGCTGCCTTAAGCTATAAATTGACACGTTGATCTTACCATAAACACGCGGGGTTTATTGTATTATATTTTGGTTTCCAAGGGCTTAGGAGCCGATGCTAACAGGAACAAACGCTCAACTATCTCTGCACTGAAGCACAGCTCCAGGGCTTGGCCAGAAGCCGGTTTGGGAAAGTAAGCTCTTCCGACAATCTGTGCACGGCTCCTCACCGAACAGCACCGAATAAAATCGACGCGGCCGTGACGTGCCCACGACATCCTCGCTCTGTGTCCCCATTCTCCGCCACACACGCCACCTCTGTCCAGCCGTCCATGCCGCTAACAAGCTCCACTGACGAGGGCGCTGCCTCTGGCCGCTTCTGTCTGTGTCTGACGGCTCTGACGGAGGCACCGCCCGGTGGCCTGGGGGCAGGTGCCGCCCCTGCACCGTCGGCGGTACCGCCCCAGCCCAGCCCCGGCAGCGCAGGACCCGCCAGGGCGGACCGCCCGTGACGCCGCAATAGGCCTAAATGCCTGTCCGTGGCCAATATTACGAAAATGCAACTTTTCTAAATCATTTCCTGAGCACATACACTGATAGAGAATTCTTCACTGCACTGAAACAGGCATGGAAAACACAAACCGTGCCGGAAGTCTTTGTAGAGTTGCCTGAAGTAAGCACTCGGGTGCACCACCCGCGGACCAGAGATCTGCAGCGAAAACACGTACATTTCATTATGCTAAAATCGACCATGAAAGCAAGAACAGGTCAAAGTATGGCAATACCACTGTTGGTGAGCCCTTTGCAATGGGTTTTGGTATAAAATAATGCAAAAATAGTTTTGACAACTATTTTATAGACCATTCTCTCAGTATACTGCATATCTCAAAAACGTTCGATTTACAAATACAAAGAGAGGGATTTAAAACTTGGCCAGCATCGGCCCACATAAGACTACCATCCAATGATTCCCTAGGATGTGCTCTACAAGGGCAAGTCAAAATATCTTGCGTCCACTTGCAGCCCGTGCTCCAGATGACATATAATAACTCAGGTTGTGGCTCCAACCAGGCCGCTGCGGTGTAACGCAACGCCGTGGGCTACGAATAGAGGCATGGACCGGCCAAGAATGAGCAATATGAGTGGACTATCAGAGAACGATGCTATAAGAAATGCCGAAGTGCTGAAATTAGTTTATACATTTCAAACACTATAACCGTCTAAATTTGTGTATTGACTGCTGTGTTGACTGTTATCCAAATACCGGAGGGACTACCGACAACGAACCATCTATTGCATGAGAAATGTTCCTGCTAGGTATGTCAATCTCGGGATTGGGATCCGGCTATTTTCAAAAGCCACAATCACGGGATTAAGCCTCCGTGTTCCCGGATTCAGACATTTATTATAACACCCTCAAGCAATGCCGGACAGCAAAAACGATACCTAAGGATCCTGTTTTGCTGCATATCACACGTCAAACCACATATGGTGAATACCAGTCAACCTTTTCATCCAAATGAACGGTCGCCGTAACCATCGGAGTTCCGAGGTGTCCTAGGGATCAATCGGGAATCGAATTTCCTCGCCGTTCCCACTGTCACGAGCTGACGCAAGATGACGCTCGGGCTACTCAGGTGACCTACGTCCCATAGTTGGCGATACCGCGATATCATATGTAGCGGAGGGTGGGCGCGGGGGAGAGAAACGTACTGACCTTCACGGACTGATATTTTGATATGCCTTGTTGAGGAAACACAAGGTAGGGATATATTCTACCCTTTCTTTTACTCTGCGTGTTAACACGCGCACTGGAGGGGCCTCGGATACTCTCCCAACTATTTTTTCCGGGATGACCGGAGAACCGCTCGTAGCCAAAACACGGGAATCGGTCGCATTTGAGAAAATTTAACAGCGCGTCGAATAGTGAAATAATTTTGAAAATTTGTCGAAAATTCTTTGATTTATACGCTTCTAAAGTCAGACCTACATTTTGAAATCGCCGCGACCGCGCAGTCGAAACGGTTTGCTTGCATTGGAGACCAAGTGGTGACGTCACAGTGTCATATAGACGGGATGATATGTCAAGGTCACCTCAGGAAGGTCGAGGTCAAAGTTCAAAGTCATACTAGCAATTTCAAAGTCAGTGACCCGGTGCTTTACGTGTCCCAGTCGACGTATATTATGCCATGACGTCATAGTAAAGGTAACCCAGTTGTAAGTTCAAGGTCAAAGGTCAAGGTTAAAGATCATGGGTAAAGGTCAATCCTCCTTTCCAGCACAAGGTTTACTATATTGCTACTTTAAGTGTCATAATAGGGAATATACCATATTGGAGGTCATAGGTCGATGACCTTGAATGACCTAGACCTCAAAAATGAAGGAAAGATTCTTTGCGACACAACCTCTATGACCGTGGTCCGGCTTTAGCTTACTCCCGGTTTTTGTATAAATTTTGTCCAAGTTGTTCTCAGTTCGACTGTTAGAGTCGGAGTCTCACTAAAGTCATCAAGGGACTTGTCACGGAGACCCCGACCCCACCACCCGAACGAGCAACTCCCACATTGAAGGGTTGATTTAGGAGCCAAAGTTTAACGTCCCACATAGCACAGGGACGGCCGCCCCGCTCAGGTCACCCTCTCACCAGTCAGTTGCCAGCCGACCTGTACGTCGGGTAAACTATTAAGCGCCGGAGCGTCTCAGGAAACCGATCCCAAGCATGGACATGCACTGCCACTGCATGCTTCTGAGCAGCGGCCGGAGCCCAACGCTCTACCAACTGAGCTACTGGGGCGGCAATTCCAGCATTATCAGGGCATTTCCCAGCAGGTCCCAAGCATGGCCAAAATTTGACCTTTATGGCCTCGTTTGACCATGACAATATAGACCTAGGTCAATGAAAATTAGTTATGATGTAGATCACCATAGCCCCACCCACTCCACAATCGGCATTTCTTAAGCCTCAAAGTTCCCGATATCTCAGGGGCTTACCAGCCCCCCATCCTGTGCGCGTTAATGTCGGACCCCTCTCCAGTGTAGTTGTTAATAATCACTCGAATACCGGTTATAATAGAACATTCCCATGCAGAAAGGTGTTACAATTATACCTAAAAGCTGGCCTGGAAAGAAAAACCAAGCTCAAATACACATTTATGATGCCTCCCGTTTTGTTGTTCGTGGTGACGCTTATTAATTTATGGCAGACCAAGATTGCTGTATCGCTGTTCATGGATTACATGTTTATTGTTTGCAGTGTTTCAAACTACAATTCGGTCACAATTCATGGCGCCAGACAACATCTGCAAAATATTTTACGGACACCTTGGGCTGGATTAACTGCTCCAAATGCCCCTCTTTCACTGTCCGATTACGCCCATGTAAAATAAAACCTATATGTCGGATGCAAGTTTTATGCACTGTTCAATTATCTGTCAAATGAGCTCCTTTGTCAAAAACGGGGAATTTGCGGTATTACGAAGGAATTTTCCACGAAAAGTAATATTGGCCACGGACGGAGGCATTTAGGGCCTATGTGCGCCGGCCTGCTCTGCAAGACACTGGGTGTAGCCGACCCTCCGACAGGGAGTGGACGTGCTGCACTGATGATGCAGTAACAGGGCCGCGCCCTCCACCCTGTCATTTGCTCGCTATCCCGGATACCTATAAACGGCGCTCGAACGGATAGAAACAGCCATAGCTTAGGCGATGCCAAGAAAACGGCATACATGTATAATAATCATGTAGTGGCCCGCACAATGAAGTACCAAAACCAGGCTGGAAATGGTGTTATCTATATGGCGTGCCTCCGCCCTCACCCGCTGCTGCAAGGCCCTGTGTGCGTGGAAAGCGCAACCCGGTGGTGGTGCAATCCTCTTCGGCACTGCCTATTGATAAACTGGGGAATAATACAACTAGCCAGTCTAACAGTCAGAAATTTCAGAATATCGCCCATCTATAATCGTGTTTGTCAGCCACACGTGGAGTAGCTAACCGCTTAGAACAAAGGGAATGGACCCTAAATATTACGCGTAATTTCTGGAAAGACAAATAACGTGCATACATAGAGCTATGGCGTGCGAGCATCGTCATATTTTTTTGTCCCGTAACTGTGCCATTTAATTTCACTAATTCCCAGCATTTACGTCAAAATTCACAATAACTGATCCGGTTGACAGATTAAAAAGCAGCCGGATCTCCTTTAGCGCTATATTAGACCCAGTCATGAGCATTGGTGTATCCAGATGTCAACACAGTATTTAATTTCGTTAGCGTATACAAATTTTTACCCCTGATAAAACAGCTTGCTCAGACGAAAATGATTCTTGGAGTCTTACGGGAAAAGGTTATCACAACGCGCAGAATAAGTCGTTCAGTTACCGGATCGGGGTACCATACCATTTCGGAGGGATAATCTGAGCCCTCAATGGGTGTTATTCTCAGTTTTGAAGAAACAAATTGCCTTCCTGTTTTCATTCAGATTCATTCAGAAATGTTCTGTGGCATTGAGTGAACCATCTTGAGGTGTTAAAAAAATATATACAGGGCTACATATATGGCCCTGGTTGACATGATCTTCACATAGGACTTCTACCTTCCCAAGACCACCGAAGGTTTTCAAGTTTATCACCAAGTGGCCAGACAGGAGGGGTGTACCCCCCAAGACCACCAAAGGTTTTCAAGTATATCACCAAGTGGCTAGACAGGAGGGGTGGACAACTTCCTTGCCTGGGAAATGACTCTGCAACTTGTCCTGGAGCACTTAAAGAGGAAGAAGTCTCAGCTCATTTCACTCCTTTCGCACATCCAGCAGTCCACCCGCTACAGAGCCGCCAAGAAAGAGGGCAGCTCCACTGCTACCTCCGAATCCCTCCGAGACTTACCGACTCATTCAGAACTCCCGGTAACGTGAGTCGATAAGTCCGTTCCCCGTGCTTGGTACGTAAATAGAGCGTACTAAAGTTGTTCATGTATCCGGGGTAACTGTCCCATTTCGTACCGTCCTGAATAGGACCTTGAAAATACTGTCCCATTCAGTTTGATTCCTCACTGTTCTTCAATTCCCGTCCTTTTTCCGTTCTTACGAGTGCATTGCCTCCACATTTAAATATACAGTCACTCTTCATCTACATTGAAAGACATCTCAAAGTTGGGCATGCCTATGCAGATTGCGCAAGAACTGACGTGACATCGGCAACGCGCTACTTTGGACATCCGCGTCCATATCCGCAATGATGCCAGCCGTCAAACCGCCAGCTTCTACGTCAACAACAGCCGTCCAGCGAACATCTCGCATTTTGGGGCGGCCGGAACCGGCCTGATCGGCCTGGCGGAGGCCGCGGGGCGTGGCGGGGGGTGACGAGGTGAGGGGCGGGTGCGGCGTCATCACCTGGGCGGCATGTTTGCCTCCGCAGAGCCGGGACAAAGGTGAGCAGCACCGCGGGAGGCGCGGAGTGGGGTGCTGAGTTGTGAGCGGCGAGGCCCGCGGCTGAAACCAGGAATGTGTCCCGGGAAAACGCGGTCGGACCCTGAGAGCAGTGCTGGCTCGACACTGAGGAAGCCAAAGTCAACTTACGCTAATCTACACATCGTTTCATTTGGCTGATACCGAGTCCTGTCAAAACATGTGTCAATATATGTACCACCACCAATGAGGTGAGAATTAACGAGGCACATTTCACCGCTTCATCTAACAACACAGAACACGTGGACACGGCCTTGTGTTGCACTTCTCCTCGAGTGCTGGAACTGAGTACTCACCCACATGGTAGCGTTGAGCAGGCAGAAAGTGTGGCGCACGCAGCCGTAGCCGCTGCCTCGCATCCTGGACGGCGGGCCGCTGAAACAACACGCACGTCCGCTCTAACATATCACGCGGCCACAACTCCATCAGAAATACATGCAGATATAGTCCCCGCCCAGGCCAGGGTGACCTTGATAGCTACTGCTGGAATGCTCCCAACCCACGGCCGGTGGGGATTGGTGCCAGTTTCAGAGTTTGTTCCCAAGACCTAGAGAGTAAAGACATGGCCATGATTTTACCACCCGAAATGCACTCTGTTTTCTCTCGACAACATTGTTCATATTTAGCGGGTAAAACAGAGCTCAGAAAGAGATGTAAGCAGTGTTCTTGCTGTCATCATTCCATAAATGTTCTTCATAGTGAGTATCAAAAGTCTGAAAATACCTCCATCCTGCAAACACTGTCACAGGCAAATTTTGGCGGAGTCAATAAAACCAACGAATCATTTTGGGCCGTCTAACCAGTATTTCTCGATACGACGACACATAGCGTCAATATTTCACTGTATTGCCTTTCTCATACTGCTTAGTCTATTCTCCTCGGTAAAATTCCACGAGCTCTTATCCTTTTGAAGACATTATTTTAGTCTCCGGAGAGAGTTATCCAAATCTGCGTGCGTTGAAGACAATATTTTCCTGGCCCCTGCGGATATTTCTACCCCATAGAGGTGGGACTTTCTAGGCCCGGGGGCCCGGGGCAAAAGCCCGGCCCAGGCCCGCGGGCTTTGACCGGGCCTGAAGGCATGATTTAAGCCAATGCCGGGCTGATAACGGGCTTCACCCAGGCTCATTCCGGGCTTCAACTGAACTGGGACTTCAGTCAATTTTCTGTAAGTTAAATAAGCCTTTTTCAGTACAGACCTAGTTTTTTCCACTGAAACATAATCTTATTCATGCACCAGCAGCTCTTCAAAATGCATTTATAATTAATTTTGAGACTTTTAGACATACATCAGGAATGTAAAAGCATGAAGCTCTAGCTTTCTATCTGTTACTCATGCCAGGGTCAAAAGCAAGTTACTTAAACCTGAATCAATATTTAAAATCAAATATTGAATAATGCCTACAGTTGCACACATCCATGCCGTACTGTCATCTTATGAATATCCTGATTACTTCAAAATCTTCAAGTCATATATGGGTGAACAAAATATAAATTGTGATAGCATATTTGTTACTTCCATATTGTCAGTATACCATTTCAAAGGAAGTCATTTAACCAATTTGCTGCTAACATATTGATATTAACACATAGCTCTAGCTAGAAAATTCTTTCCAGAAGATTTCTGCTCCAGGTAAAAAGAAAATGTTATTTATGGAGCCATTCCCATGTCCTCTACGAAAAATGGTGAAGTAAATATGTCAGGTACAAACTATCTAGTGGGAGCCCATAATTGTCAAATTGGCCTGGTAACTCTAGCTGCAAGAACAAATGTTGATAAGTTTGACTGACCCTTCCACAGCTTCATCTTGCTCTTTCATTGCCCAAAAGATGCAGAATCCATTCAGAAAAAGCTAGTATAAGCAAGGAAATAGGCACAAAGAAAACATGTTTTTGATCGAAGTACTTCAAAACATAAATTAGTCAGTTATGGGGAGATACTGGGGAGAGCAGTCAGCCTTAGAAGGAACCTTTAAAATTACACCAAAACATGAATATACTTGACATTATGTGTTGCATTTTCCTTGTGGAGATACTTCCCTGGCCTCTATGAAATACAACTTCTATTATAAGCTTTAAACATAACAGCACTTCCTTCCCAAGATACCTTTACTTTACACTTCCCTCCCACCACACTAAAAATGTACAGAAACGTAGGAATACAGAACACAAAAACAGAATATCCAAATTATGGCAGATTCCGCGACCTTGAGCAGCTTGTAAAGCCAAGCCAGAAAAGCGTCATATATGAAACAAGTGCACAAAAAGTGGCCTATTCTCAGGAACAAAAGAAATGCACCACACACTTTGTGCTTATTTTTTAAATGTGTGAAATTTTAAAATGAATATTAAAAAGTCTTGGAATATTTTCGCTGAAATAAACTTACTACTCTGGTAAATTTTGGTGAAAAATGTTTTCATAAATGCTGCTCTAATGTAGACAAGCACGGCGCTTCAGATACCTACAAAGCGCAAGCCCGTAAAATACAACAAAACAAACAGAATAGTGTTCAAGCCCAAATGGTGATGTGGATGGGATTGAGTTGTTTTTTTTGTGTCAGATTTAATTTTTGGTGGAGATTGGTGCAATATTTTTATTCAATGTTTGGTGCAAACCTGTGGAAAACTAGTGGTTCCTTATCAAGATAGTTCTTTATGGCTGGTGGTTTGATAATTGTATATGGCTGATGGGCCTTGTTCATATTGGCCTGTTGGCTTACCTACTTTGCAGACCGGGCTGACCCAAGCAGAACAATCTTTTGACTATCTTCCAAGCTGTTTAGTGACTAAACTAAAAGAAAATGTTCACATGTATCAATTGAGGGACAATGTGAAGGATTTTTGGTTTATTCACAGCCATTCCTCCATGATATTCTGAAAAGTTTTAGCTGAAAACTTGTCACTGCTCTCTCCTCTATTCATAAACATTATTGGAACTCAATTGTGAGGCTTGTGCCAGGATATAATGGTTTATAAAAGTGCAAAGATGGAAGAAATGTCTGACATGAGTGGACTTATTTCATCCCGATTCTTATAGCTGCCATGTGCATACCTCTATCTAGAATGCCCTTTGTTTTTATAAGGTGATGCTGGTCATTAACTGAAGTAAGCTTGCATCATAAGCAAGCCATGTTTCATACTGTGTTTTTCAGTATCATTTTCTGCTGAATTATTAAGATAGCTGAGGCTACTGATGCTACATGCACCTTTTTAATATGGTTTTGGGTGAAACCAAAAGTTTTTACAGGATAAATTTGCTTAAAACATATATTTGAAACAGCTTTAAAGTAAATAAATGTTGTATATAGTCGTTAATGGTTTTCCATGATACCGGGCCTTCCCGGGCTTGATAATCCATTTCTTCCACAAACCGGGCTTGTGACGGGCTTCTAAAATCAGCTGCCGGCCGGGCCCGGGCCCGGGCCTGCAAAATTGCCCGAAACTCCCACCTCTACTACCCCACAAAGTGATTATCATTCTAAATTATTCAGCGCCCTCTGTTCCCAAACGCATGCCCCATTTCGATTTATTACTATTGTCAGATCTCTTGACCCTGGTTTTCCCGCGGTCTTACTACAAAGTGATCATCATTCTCATAAGCTATTACACAAACGTTTTTATCGTTCCTGAAGTCAGAGCTCTTGACCCTGGTTATATTCATATAAGGAACTACACACATACAATAATACTGTGCTGCACTATTCATAGTTGGCTATAATCCCATGCTGTGATCTTGAGCTCCAAAACATGCCATTTTGGGACTGAAAAAACTAGTTTTGGGTGGAAATGGTGCCTCAATTGTAGGCGCCACAGGTCAGCCTTGAGTTATAACCAGTCTGGGCGGTCGCCCTTGCGTCTACACCCCGACTCAGTCCCACGAGGAAATGTCGGCCCCTCACCAGATCCAGCCGTGATAGTCATGGGCGGTACTGCCGGGGCGCAGGGGACGTTCTCATCTCCTGACTAAAACGGAGCAAACGGACCACCCAATATAGCGCATGTGTGAACAACTCATGCAAAGTGTCCTACCCGGCACAGAGTACTGTGGACTTGCAGGTCGACTTGGCGGACGTCAGGCAGACCAGAGTGGACGTTGAATCAAAACGCTTGGAAAATAGATGGTCCAGTGAATTCAAAACAAGCAAACACCAGGCTCAATGCCGTATTTGTTATTGACTACCTACATCAACTGTTACACATGGAGACAAGCAGCAGGTCCACTGAGGGAGACGTGGCTCGGTAGTATGGTACTTGCCTCCTGAGCCACAGGTCCCGGGTTCAAAACCCTGTGGGCTCGCTGAATAAGAGCAAACTGTTCCGTAAAATAAACTCCAAACAAAGCTGCGTTGGCGTCGTCGTATAACCCTCGTACTTGGTTCGTAGTTAAAGCCTCCATTTATCATTAGCAGGACCATAGTTTCATTAAAGGGAAATTTCATAATCGTCGTCACCAGCAAAAACGTGAGGGGTCCAATCAACGTTCAACCTACTGCTGACGAGAAACTTTCCCCGTTAGAACCAAAAGACCCATCGGATTTGGACTCATTGTTTCCTTCTGCACTGGCTGGTAGCACAATATCTTTTCTCTGTTTGACTGTAATCTGGATCTTTTATTAAAAGTAGAAGGGAGGGGGGCTCCATAACCCACCTTTTCCGACGTATATGAGAAATTCCAATCGGTATCATTTAATGCCCTAATAGCCCTCATAGCCAACATAAGATAGTGTAAGGTGCTGAATTTTTAGGGACCATTGAGCCTTTCAAGATACATTCTCGCCATGTAAAATTATTAGGCAAAATTGGGTTGAAAAGGGTGAACAGGATTAATGATGTTGGTATCGGTTAAGGTTGTAAATCTTGGGCTGTAGGTAGTGTAAATTTCGCACACTTTCCCAAAATGTGCGGCAGCAGTATCTCCTTGGTGATTAGTTGCCTTGCAGGGCAATCACTGAGATAAAGCATCGCATCCAAACCCTTCCCCACCCCCTTCTGTTCACCACCAAACGGAACTCGTCTCATGCGTCGTCTCACACTGGCGCTCCGGTATCGTGAACACTCTACTGAAAACCACAAAAGAAACTTCTCCACTCGAGCCACAGATTCACATCCTCCAAGGCTACAACTTTTTTCAAAAACGCGCCCACACAAAAAACCAATGATTACCAATGCATACAGAACGATCAGGTGTGCACCATTAACTGATACACTTGCAGGGCTTCAGAGCGGCGACCCTGAACCTGACACCTGCCCAGCACCCACCTGTGTCCGTTGGTGAGGCAGACGGGCTTCACGCTGACAGGTGAGCCGCCGCTTCCACCTGGTGTCAGTGCCGTGTCCTCCCCCGGCTCACCCATCTCCCTGTACGACTCCATGGCTGCCCTCGGCCCGCCACCTCCGCACGAAACGCGACACGCGGCGCCGGGATCACTGTCGTAACCGACGCGGCGTGCCCGCACGCGCAGTATCGCGAGCGCTGACTGAGTGTGTTCGCGCTGCTCGCGAGCCACGGGTGCTGAAACGGCGCCGTCGAGCTTACCATGGCACATCCTTTCACGCTCCAGATCTCTGCAGCTGCATCTTGTATTTAATCCTAGATCTCTACAGCATGTTGATGGTGCATTTTCCAAAGGCCTCATATTTAAAAAGAGCAGACCACCCATGCCGCACCGTCCATGGTGTCATATCCTCCCAAATTGAGAGACACTGAGGCGGGTATTTCGAAGGTGGAGTTAAATGAGAAACACAGGGAAGAATGAACACCCCCGCGTCTCCTTGAGCTGTCTGTCATCTAGTGATTTTCGAGACCGAAACTTGTCTGAAAATCCTCAGAAGATAGGGAAGCCATTCTGGATAGTTTTAATCACGTATAAATTCCATGTTCACATTCGAAGAATTATATTATCATCGTTTTCTCTAACGCGTTCGAGATGATTCGACATAACACGATTCGTCCAGTTCCCATTTCCCCGTGACCACGTTGTGCTCTGTCGGTGGGCTGTTCCAGTGCTGCCGAGCTGCCGGGCAGCAGCACCTTTGCGGCGCCAACAGCCCATACCACCGTCATCAGTGGGCTTCGAACTCGATGCGACACTCATCAGTGGGCCTCAAACACGACGGGGTACTCGGCGGCACCGAGAGCATAACGTCAGGTACCAAATTTGCTTCCATGGTCAACTGCCTTCTGAAAACGTTAATTGCTCGACAAAAACAGCGCTTCGGAATGCCGCGGCGGGATTTGTTATTGATGCGTTTCTCATTGTGTAGCAAGAAGCCGAGGTTAGCACCCTGATTCTAGGGGAGAGTGGGGAGAACTGGGACATTAAACAAGCGGCAAGTTTAAACAATTATATAAATTTAGCTAGGCGTTTCTGGTAGATTGTATAAGCATCACATGGTGGAAGAAACATTTGGTTATGGATGTATGTGTCTTTTTAGGGCGTAAACAGAGTAGAATTGTGCAAAATTAAGCTTTTGTGGAAGACTATGGTTAGTGAGAACTGGGACAGATGCAGGAGAACTGGGACAATGGGTGTTCAGAAGTGGGACACATAGGGGAGGGATGGGACAACTGAAGAAACGTGTCTAAATCTTATAAAGCGTAGCATCTATACGACACATTTTGAAAATAAGCTGTGGAGGCTATGATTGATTGTTTGCGCGATATATTTGGAAAACATATTCTTTATTATACACACATTTGAAAAACCTTTTTTGTTGTTGCGGTGATGTATCACACGGGACGTTGTTATATGGATCTGTTAATTATCCAGGTTTGCATGTAGGATAGGGTAGGTACATAGTATATACGTGTTGGCTAGGGGCAGATCCAGGAATTTCCCCAAGGGAAGGCGAACCCGTACAGGGGGCCCGGCCTCCTCGAAAGAAGCCCGAATAGCTGTGGGGGCCCGATTGTGCAAATTATAATTTTTAATGAGAAACGTACACATCAAAATGTATCGGCCAGCAAGAAAAATGTCAACCTCCGTTTTGGGGGTAAACAGTTAGAAGAACTGTAGTTGCCCCCAAATTATGAACTGGCCCTAAAATCGCTCAGGTGCACTCATCATTGGACTGGATCTCCACAAATCCAGGGCTGGGCAAATTTCGACTAGGATCACTGATCCGGACCATCTTAGCTCCGATACAATATTCTATGGCCTGCGTGAATTAAGAAAGATACTATACCAACTACTCCCAAACCGGGCCAAAAGTTACAGCTAAAAAGGGCCGAGACCAAAGGAAACCCACAAGCAAGGCTGGGGGGCGAAAGTAGCCACAGAAGGCCCAGGTAGACCACGGGGGAGGCATGAATGCTGGAAATAGGAGACTGACTTCGGCCACAGCATGTCTGAGGTTATCGTGAGGGGCCCGGTCCCGGACACATAAGTCCCCAGTGAACCACAGGCGCCCCGGAAGCATTTCAGGGGGCCCAAATAGCCACAGGAGGTCTGGGTGAACTGCAGGGAGCCAGGCTGTGGTCACAAAGGGCCCGGGTGGATTACAGGGGGAATTCTCTGCAACGGATGTGAATAGGGGTCCGGCTTCGGTAGCAGTGGGCCCGGGATAACTCTGAGGGGCCCGGTCGCAGACTCAGAGCTTCCAAACGGACTGCAAGGGGCCTGGATGCATGTTAGGGTGCCAGGAAAGCCACAGGAGGTCTAGGTCAACCGCAAGGATCCCGGCTGTGGTCACAAATGACCCGGGTTGATTACAGGGGAATTCTCTGCAACGGTCGGGAATAGCGGCCCGGCTTTGGAAGCAGTGGGTGCAGGATAATTCTGAGGGGTCCGGTCGCAGACTCGGAGGTTGCAAGTGGAGTACAAGGGGCCTGGAGGCATGTTAGGGCGCCCGGATAGCCACATGAGGCCCGGGTTAAGCGCAGGGTCCCGGCTGCAGCTACCGGGAGCCCGGGTGAAATACAGGGGAATGCTCTGCAACGGGTGATAATAGGGTCTCGTCTTCGGTAGTGGGCCCGGGATAATTCTGAGGTGCCCGGTTCCAGACTGAGTAAGTGGATTACAAGCCCGGTTACACTCAATTTGGGTGGCATTTGGAAGACAGTTTGCGGGGCAAGGGTACAGACGCAACCGCCGCCCCCCTCCTGCGGGAGGGGGGGCGGCTGCAGGGGGCGTTTCTTTCCTGTGCTTGAGGTAAGCCAAAGGGGGGGCGATCGTCCCATCGTCCCCCCCCCCACTTGGATTCGCCCCTGGTGTTGGCATGGGTGAAATGTCGCATTTTTTATAGTAAGTCCGTCATATTGACCTTACGGTCTTTATTCTGATCTCGATTTATAAACCACGATCAGACAAGAAAAAAACAAACTGATGACCAGAATCACTCTATAAGAAAAATCCAACACAACGATATTTCCATCAAAATACAAATATATAGGTACAATCAGTCAAAGTACGGTACAAGGAGAAGTGGAACAGCAAGGGGGAGAAGTGGGACAACTTGTCCCAGTTCTCCTGACCCTGTCATTTTTTTCTGAATTGCGATGTCAGTAAAATTAAAACCCCTTTCGTTATTCGAAGCTGGTACAGGTCCATGAAGAATACGACACCAGCTTTAATGGACCAAAAAAGCCAACTTTTCGGTTGCATATTTAGCAGATAATCCACTCAAAAAAACGTAAAAAAATTAAATTTTTAAGGAACACTCACCTCCCGCTTCCAGCATCTACCGGAAAAGTAAGTTGACACCCTAGCGATGTGCAGCGGCACATATAGTACGAGAATCAGCAAAAAATTATACTTTTGGCTTACTCCTAGATTCAATAATGGGTGTGTCCCACTTCTCCTGCGTCCCATGTCTCCCCACTCTCCCCTACATCTTATCTAATATCCAATAATAATAATACATGGCCTGATGTCTAACTTGCACTATTTAAAATGTCTTCTACGACAAAAACCTTGTACATTTATTTTGTTCTTCAAGCAGGGCAATTCCAGCACCAATCGACCAGGCAAATGGCAAATCTACACGGTACCTCCTCGATTTTCTTCAAAATAATTATATAGGGTTATCATGGGTCCTAAAGACGAATCTGAAAGTTTTAGCTCGATCAGAGTAAAACTTTAGAAGTTATTGCCTCAGGCATTTTTTTTAAATCTGCTTACGGTGCATTTTTAGGTGACCATAAAACCCACAGAGACTGATGAACTATGCATTAAAGATACATTTTCCTGTTTGAAATGAGCCGAAGAACTCGAATCTGAAGTCTGTTTACCCTAGGTCACTTGTGAAAAAAATTTGTGATTTGACCTTGACCCCTAAGGTCACATTCAAAATTTGCTGGTACACCTTTTGTTCAAAATGGAATATTCCAAATTAAAGATTGAACTTTTCTCCTTCCAATAAAATAGGTTAAAACATCCGTTTTTTATATCTACTAGTGTTTTTAACACGCTTAGTGGAGGGTAGCCTGGCGTCAACACGTAATGAAGGGGTCCCGAAATGCCTCCCTGAGATTTCACCAATTAAGAGGGTTAGGAAAACGCGTGTTGCAGGTTTTGTGAGGGCTGTAGAATGTCTTTTTTAAGCTAGATTTTATGGACATAGACCAGTATCCTCAAGGTCAAATGAGGTCATAGGGGTCAAATGTAGGCCGTACCTGACACAGCGAAATGCCATGATTGTGCAAAACAAAGTGGTGAATACACTTTGAGCGGGCAAATTTCATAAAGAGAAGATATAAATTGTTCTCTGGAATATTTAGGTCGAGGTCGGCCAAGGTAATTGACCAATGACACCACAATGTGAGATATTTCCATAATGGATGCACATACCTTGAAGCTTGTAAAGAAGCAACCATTAGGCAATCAATGAGTTTGACATTGACCCACGGTCTTTGACCTTTGACCTGGAACTTAGCATTCAGTAACCTCAGCTGTAACATCAAAACATCATACACGTATTGCCAGGGTACGTCATGTGACCGTAAGCTCTGGGATCAACAATTGCGATAATGCTTATATGCCCTTGGTCTGTGACCTATGATCTAGTGAAGTGATCTTAACACACAACCCTGATGATACTACCTTTTCATCGCACAGCTAGGTCTGCAATGCATTTGAACTGGTGTGACTGCACATAGGCGTCGGAAAAGGGGGGGCAGGGGTCTGGCCCCCTCCCCCACTTATTGGCCCAAAATTTCCTTATCTCAGTCAAAATGGGAGAAAACCTGAAATTTGCCTAAACAGCCGCTGCAGAAGGCAACGAGGAGCCCAAATTTGAACAGTTCTTGGTCCTATCGTGGAAAGGTTTTTGTCAGCATCAGGTTGAAGTTTGACTGGCCCCCCACTTTTTCCGGTGGCGATGCTTATGTGACCGTAGTTTATGGCTATTTAGGAATATATGTCTGATTTTGTAAGCCTATAGGTCAGTCATTGCGTAAACATAGAGGAGAGATTTTCAAAGTTCTTTCCAAAATTAATTCGCTCATCGATGTTGTTTTTCTGCCATGAAGGGTTTCTGGCCACCTTGGACAATTATGCTTAAGCCCTGTCCCACTGCGTGTTAATGATAATCACAGTGTTTTAAAGGATGACAATAACTCGTCGCTGAGGCTTCGACAGTATATTGGACATGTAGTGGGACAAAATGGTGATACAATAGGAACCGTGCTAGAAGTCTGGTGAAAGCCAAATCAAGCAATCGTTAAGTTTTTTTCTGCATCGGACCGAACCTAACATGTCCCACTTGCGAGTTAGAACTATAGCAATACTCTCTCCTTGACGATATCTTTGCGCGATTTTACTCTCCTTGAAGTTAAAGGAACCAAGCATTTGTCAGCACGTGCAAAAAATATGTATGTATGTACACCGGACATCGGTTTGCAGCAATGCACCGAAATACGGGAGCTGGCGCCTCCATGAGCTGTCTTTAGGCTGAGCTGACCTTACGCTGTCACAGTAGGCAGCTCTGTTCCGTCCAGTGGCGGATCCAGGGGGAGGCAAAAACGACATGTCCCCCCAAATGGAAAGCTAGGGACAAAACTATGTTTTTGCCCCCCCTCCCCAAGCGGTCGACCTCCTTTATGCCCCGACTCCTTTTTAATTTATAAGCAAGATTTCGGTGCTTCAACTCTCAACTTCAAACAGAACCAGTTAAGTTCAGTGTAAATATTGGATCTTGGATATAAAAAAGTATCTTGAGCCCATACTTTTTCACCCCGGACGTTTTTTGCCTTTTATCTCAAATATCCCAAATCCTACTGTCAAGTCATATTATTGTAGCACAATTCTTCACTGCGCGACGTTTTTTTCTCTTTTTCCTTTTTGACTTTGGTTTGCTCCTCCCAAACTGACCGGCTAGATCTGCCACTGGTTCCCTCGATGTCTTCAGAGAGCTCTCGCACCTGCATGGTGTTCAGGTTTATGGGTGTGAAACGATGAAACCGTTGGGTGCCATGAATCTTCAACGCCGAAGTCTATCGCTGTATCAGTCGTTTTGACATTTCAAAGACCTCCTCTCTACTGACAAACTCGAAATGGATTGTGGTGTCGAAGTATTGCGTCAGAAAAAGAACACCAATAGAGGATCCAAGATCTGATCCTTTTCTTCTCTCCTTAAGCTTACCTGGGCTGTTCTTCTTCTAACTTTGCCTCCAACTCCGTCACAGGCGTTCTTCCCGTGGCTGGTAGCAAAGATGTGCCTTTCACATGGTATTTGAAAGTCTATCTGGATGATAACCCGCGCCCCACCGGGGGCCATCGATGGCCCCCCTCTAACTCCGAAAATATGGGCGTTAGCGCAAATCTGCGAAGTGCAATAGAAAGCTCGCGTGAATTCAGTAAGAAATTACTTCGCATGTTTTAGTGCTCAGGTCAATGGTTTGACCTCCAGAGGTCAAATTAGGTCAAGATCGGCTATTTTCACTCAAATATGCAATGATTAAGCAAACTGGGCATAACTCTTATGCCATTAGAGCTATTGAGACCTGGTAAAGTACATTTGATAGCAAATTGGCAGTACTTTTTCCGCTATGTGGAACGTAAAGACCTCCCGCCAGTGGTTTGACCGCCAGAGGTCACCTCGTGACCTAATATGACCTGAGGTCACGAAAGGTCAAAAAGTGACCTTGCTGTATATCAAATGAAAGCCAGTGACAAGACAAACACGATGGTGTTTGTTTCATTGCTCTAGCTCAATTAGGTCAAAAGTTATTGTCAAAATACTGTTTTTGACCTCTGGTGACCTTGGATGACCTTGGAAAAGTCAAAGGGCAAATATGACCCCTGGGATCCGTGAAAGGGTGTCCAAAAACGTTGTTCTGAGCAGTCTGAGTATTTGCAATCATTTTTGTGCCTTTTATATCATGAAATAGCTTTTCCCCATGCTTTTCCAATGGGAGAGGTCGCCTCGTGACCTGACCTCAGGGCACGAAATCAAAAAATCCCGGATATACATCTTGTAGACCCTGGAGGGGTCATGAAGTGTAGGAAGTTTCAAATCGATCGACTTTGAAATGTAGCTCTTACAGAGCTCTAAAGTGAAGTGAGGTGACCTTGGTTGACCTCGTCTGGTGACCTGACCTTGGGTGACCCGGGGTAAAAAATTTCAGGGATGATGGGAAAATGATGCAGTGAGAGGTAGAGCCCTCAACCGCGGTGCTGCGCCTCGTCGTTTTTCTGCTATCCCGGAAAAACCTTAGGGGGGCCATCGATGGCCCCCCGGTGGGGCGAGGGATAACAAGCATTAATAAAGTGAACATTGTTTTTTATTGGCCACCGAACCCGTCTGATACGTAATGTATTTTCTTCAAACTTGGCATGTGGGTGCGTAGCCAAGGTACAAGTTTGTGCTGCAAGGTATGAACCATGACGTGAGAGTGCTTTAAGTCGTCACTTAAGAAAAACAGCTTCTACTGCACCGGACTCCATCCTCAGTCCAGTATGGAACAAAAGGGTGTACAGTCACCTGCTTTGCAGACCAGTGATACGACTGAACAGCATTTTGCGCAGTACATGTACAATTTTCTGATAAGTCATCGATGACTACGGCTGCCCGCTTTGGTGCCTTTTCCTTCCAGTTTGCTATATAATGCCCTTGAGCCTTGAGAGGATAGGTAGCGGTGACGGGTTAGGTTACCAACCTTCTCACTCAGGGAATCAACAAACTGCTCTATATTATCCACGCAATCCGAAAGCGTCGATTCTCTCTCTGATTTTGACCATTCTTTAAACGTAATATCTTCAGAAGCCATTTGCACGGAGTCAAAGGAGTATAAATACTCCCCAACCTCCTCCTCTCCAGGGCTCCGTTGACGTGAGGGTGTCCACTGTCACCGCACTGTTATATGTTTCAATATCACTGTTTCAATATATCACTTTTATGTGTGTCAAACGTTTCGCGTTTTTTCTGTATAATCACGGCACTTCGCTAAAGGTGTCCGGTATGACGTACATTTGATATTTATGACCTGATTTGACCTTAAAGATATAGATATAACTTCATACAATTGAGCTCAAATAAAACAGTTAAGGGGCCTCACGAATCCCGGAACATGCGTTTTCCTAACCCTCTTAATTGGCGAGATCTAAGGAGAGGCATTTCGGGACCCCCTTTATTACCTATTGATGCCAGACCGCCCTCCACTGTGCGTGTTAAAAGCACAAATAGATATAAAAAACGGATGTTCTAACCTATTTTATTGGACAGAAAGAAGTTTAATCTTCAATTTGAGACGTTCCATTTTGAAAAAAAGGTGTACCAGCAAATTTTGCATATGACCTTAGGTCAAGGTCATATCATAAATTTTTTTGCAAGTGACCTAGGGTCAAACGGACTTCAGATTCGAATTTTCGGCTCATTTTAAATAGGGAAATGTATCTTTAATGCATAATTCATCAGCTTCTGAGGGTTTTGTGCTCACCTAAAAAATGCACTGTAAGCAGATTTTCAAAAAATGCCTGAGGCAATAACTTCTAAAGTTTTACTTCGATCGAGCTAAAACTGTCAGATTCGGCTTTGGGGCCCATGAGAACCCTATATGCCCATTTTAAAGAAAATCGAAGAGGTACCGTGTAGGCCTTGGTCGATTGGTGCTGGAATTGCCCAGCATCATTATCTCTTGCTGGCCCTCGTTCACGGTGACATTGCCCCTAGATCTGGACATGGCAGACACGTTCATAGCATCTGACCCAGAGAGATATTTGCAGTTGTCATGGGCTCTTATCCCTCTCCTCGGTGGGGATGTTTGAAAACACCCCCTCGGGTTTTTTCCGGCGGCACCAAAAAAAGCTGCCGCGAAGCGCTGCTGTATTTGACACACCTTATCCTTGACAAATTCTGCAACTTTTGACAAAATTTAAATGTCGGATCATCCCAGGTCAAGTCAGCAGTGCAGGTGAGGTGACCTCATCTACAAAAATAAGTTTATGAGAGCGTAAGTAAGTAGAGGGTGAATGTATCCAATTGAAACTTATATCACATAATGGGTCCACCAAGTAGGGGAGACTGGGGTCGATTGTACTAAATTTTACATTTCTGGTTCTGGAGAAAAATTGTTTTCAGTTAGAGCACTAATAATTATATTTTCATCAACTTTGAAGATTTTGAAATGTGACAGACGTAGAAAGATTTAAAATAAACAAGATTAGGGGTCAAAATTTAACTTCCAAAAATTTACTTCGGGCTCAATTGTACCACGTTAAAGCCGAATGAATTTCTACGATTTATTTGTACTATAAAAATCCTAATGCAAACACTTCTGCACCTTTGGCCTTCACTTCAGCTTCATGGACCGTCTCCAGTCGCGTCCCGCGTTCGGTGGTGCGTGGTCGAAATGAGGCATTCTCTGAAAGTGCGAGACATTTGTTTGAAAACAGCCGATGTAATTTCTTTTAGAAAGGTGAACACAAAAACTAATACCGGTGATTTGAATAATCCCTTTAAATGACCAGAATATGTAACGTTCAAAATTTTTGCAGGAATTTACTTACCAGTCCAGTCAGTAAATCTTGAACCTGTTGCCGAAAAGGGATGATCCTTTTTAGAAACAAAAACGTAATATTTTTGGCACATTTGCCTATTGGACTGACTAAATAAATAATTATTTTTATAATTTGACTGAAGTCTCGTTAATTTTTCAAACTCAGCACATATAGCCTTAGCAGCTGACGTGCCCTTAAACCTCAATTTCCATCGTTAATTTTTCAAAATAAAAATATTATATAGGGCAGCCTACATTGCCACTTTTCCGAAACATGTACCAACCTACGAACAATCATATCATTGGAAAGCAAATCATAAACAGTAGTGCACCTAGGGGGCAGGAGGCCCGCACTCCACCCTCCCCCTTCCCACTGGAGGATCTGGAGGATCCAGGGGGCAAACAGGACAATTCTCCCGCCCTAAATCGCCCGATTTTGTCGATTTTCTTCAAAATCCATGTTTTCCCGATTTTAGGCCACTTTGCCCCCTGAACGGTCGGTCTGCACCCAGGCCTCCCCCTCCCCCCAACGTGTAAGTGCCTCTTCCCAAAAACAGTTGACACTAGGTCTGAAAATCAAAATTTTCATCGCCCCCCCAGGAAGATTGGCCCCTTTGGGTGAAAAAGTGCGCCCCCTTCATCGGCCTGACGTCCCCTCGTCAGCCCCCCCAACTAACATCCTGGGTGTGCGCCTGATCATAAAATCACTAACCTAGCATTTGTGCAGTAAAAGCAAGTTTTTTACGTTGTAAGGCCATCGGGGCAGGCCATTTTTAACATGTTAACTGGGGGGCCATTTGCCCCCCAGTCGGCCGAAATGCCCCCCCAGTGCCCGGAAATTGGCCCCCCAGTGAAATAGCCAGATGACCTAAAATTGAACAAACGCAACCTCACCTGACGAAAAGAAGACATAACACCACCCTATAATAACAATTTTGCTATATTGCTCATCCCACGTTAGCAATCCACAAAAATTGTGTTAAAAATTTCCACCATTGGCTGTCTTTTCCATCGTGCTCAAATGAAACAAAGCGCGTAGTTACGGGAAATCCCGGCAAAGCAGCCTCAGCACCAACTAATCACAACGCTGGAAATAGCCTACAACCAATCAAACATGATGTTTTATCCGGCCGGAAGCCCAGCCAGTAGAGGAGGTTTGCAAGATGCTCTCATCTCACACGGGTTGTCAACGCTCAGAGTTCGTTCGTGGATTAGGCAGGACCCCATGTAGTCACAGCACGTCAGACTGGTTGCTGATGTGGGGTTGCGAAGTGCTTAGCCTATTTATTCATTATTGTGGTGGTAGCATTGGTAAAAGTTATAGCGAGATCGCGGCATATTTTTTTCTGTAAGTTGATAAGTTGTTAGTGGGCCCTTCTCATCGATTCCTTGATCTTGTAAATGGGGAGAGTGTACCATGTTCGGCCAGCCTTTCGTCAGAATCAAAACTGTCTCCCGAGAAACACTTCTAACAGGGAAAGAGTTGGCGACGCCATATGACTCTGACAGTTGATGCGTCGATAATCCCCAAGTATTATTAACTGGTTTTTGCACTACATTCCCTAGATGGTTTTGACAGCAACAGTCGCACATCATAGTATGTTTGTACATAAAAACCTGTCTCGATTTAGCCTATAAACCACATGTGATCGATACTTTAGGAATTTACTTATCTCGCTATACTCATAATGAAAACGAAGAAAATAGGTTATTCATTTCGAATACATTGCGGCAGAATCAGGGTTGCCAGGCTGGCAATTTTGTGGCCAAATGTTTCGAATTTGAGTTTTTTGTCGTGTTTAGCCGCGCGATTTTTTCGGTTGGCCCTCTCTGGAATCTGCCTTCTTTGGCCCTTTTTCTAGCAGCTGGCACCTAAGCTCTTTTTGTTTTTTCCCTGTAAAAATATGGTTTCTCTTGGCCTTTTCCGGGCTTGAATAAGATTGTCTGACGCCAATAAAGGATCAGAGGTGCAGAAAAACTGCTATGCCAGTGGGAGGAGAACTCTGTGAAAAACATGATCCAAAAATGACAGGCAATGGAAACCGGAAGCGAAGGATGTGATACTATAGGTGCCCTTTGGGGGAAAGTCGATGGCAAAGTATGCTTTGAGGCTCCACCCTCCCCCTCCCACTTACCAAAGTCCTATACACACCACTGTTGAAAGAGCAAAAAACTCACAGTTGGAAAATGACCCGCCGGCGATCGACGTCCTCGACTGACCCTGGTGTCATGATGCCAAGCAGCGATTTTGTATAGGTTTTTATGGAGGGCGGGAGCGGCTATTGAGGGACACGATATTCATATTACGTTTCTCGCCTTTTTTAACGGGTTTTATGATATGTGCGCGCGCGCGCGGCGCGGGTGTGTGTGTGTGTGTGTGTGTGTGTGTGTGTGTGTGTGTGTGTGTGTGTGTGTGTGTGTGTGTGTGTGTGTGTGTGTGTGTGTGTGTGTGTGTGTGCACTTGTACGTCGTGACTACCGAGGCTAGTTTATGATTACACGTCGGACTACCGAGGTCCGCATGCCACTACCGAGGACATTTTTTGGGGCTCGGTATTTTCAATGCTGAAATTGCGTTCTTTGATTGTTTCTTGTCGTAAAATATTGTTTTTAGCCGGTCCTCATTTTTGTCGATTTTATGAGATTTGTGTGACGGCTTTGTGTGATACGCGGACGAAGCCATTTGTGTGAGTTTGTCAGACGGAAAAATAGTGGTGAACCGCAAGAAAGTGAAGTGCTCAACTATTGTTTCATAGCAAAGTACTATTTTTTCTTCCTTACAAAATTATCGAAAATAATTAACTCAAGCATAATATACAACTTTGGTGAATTTTTCATTTAGTTTTTTAACAAACATGTAGTGACCGGGGAAGTGTTGACAGTTGGTTTCTCACCACTATACCGTCCGGCGTCCACCATTGCTGCTCAGTTTTTCAGACCGCAGGTATGTGTGCAATCGCAGAAGGCCGTGAAACATGCTTGTGAAGTTAGGTATTTTATTGGTGTGATATTTTAGTTGAGTGTGAGGAGGTGAACAATTTTTAATGTCTCTTTTTTCACTGGAGGATTCAAGACTGGTAGAGTTTTGGGAAGTGCCAACAGGTAGGTTCAGGCACATAGGCGCAGGAACGTCCAGAATATTGGAGGGGCCAGCCAAACTTCCAAATGAAGCTGACAAGGAACTTTCCATGCTACGACCAAGAAATCTTTGAATTTGGACTCCTCGTTGCCGTCTGCACCGTCTGATTATTAAAATGTCCGACTTCCGCCTATTTTGGCTGAGATGAGTGTGATTATTATTGTTTTGGCCAGATTTTGGAGCTGCCATGGCCCCTGGTCCCTCTGTTTCTACGCCTGTGTTCAGGTAGGTAAGAACCTAGGTACAGAGATTACATCGGGGGAGTATAGTGCATAGGCGGATCCAGGAATACCGATCGGGGGGGACGACTTCCGGCCCGGGGGGCGCCACTTTTGACCGACAAAACCTACCAGATGGGCGCAAAATCCTATCGGTGGGCGACGATTTTCGCATCCTGGGGGGAGGGGGTAGGAAGTAGCATTTCAGGGGGCACTATCGACCTTTCAGGGGGCGCTGTGACCACTTCATGGGGCGCCGAGGGTCGATCGGGGGGGGGCACGTGTCCCCCTGGATCCGCTTATGGTATAGTGGCATGACTTCCTGGATGCCCGAAGCTGAAATAAATCTTTGGGACATCATTACTGGGTAATTAGGGGCCGGATAAAGGCAGGGGCGGACGCAGATCCAAGTTTTGGGGGGGCAAACCCATGTCTGCCTATCCTCCTGGGGGAGGGGGCGGGGGGTGTTACGTGCAATTTGGGTGCTCGACAGACCTAGTATAAGCTGCCTCTCCAACTTCATGATCGCTCTTCTGGGGGGGGGGCGAGCGAATATTTTTTGCTCTACAGACCTAACACCTTAAAAAAAATTCAGGAGTTTGGGGGTGCCAAAAGATAGTTTGGCCCCCACCCCTCCGGCGCTCTGGGGGAATGGCCGGAATGCCCCCTGCGTCCGTCAATGGATACAGGCGAATGGTTAGGGAGCTATGGAACCCAAAATCATGAAAAGCATATTTAAATGTTTTTTTAAGAACATAGGCGAAAATCGGGTGGTCGGGGGCAGGGGGTTTTTGGTCGTTAGTGGAGCTTAGAATCGTGAAAAACATATTGATATGGTTGTTTAAGAAAATGGGCGAAAATCGGGTGGTTGGGGTAGGAAGCTTTTTGTCACCCCCTGGATCCACCCCTGGGGCCAGTCTGTAGCATGAACGTAGAGCTTCGTCACTGGCCGCCCCCACCCCCCCCACTCGAAAGATCTGTGGCGACACCTCTACACCCATAGGGGTTTGTATAGAACTTGTACTACCCTACCTATCTACTAGTGTTGTTAACCCATCCAGAAACCCCCTCCCCTTCCGAATAGAACAGAGATATCCACCCATGGTCTGTAGGACGTATGAATGTGATGTTTGCTAAAACAATCTGATTCCATAGGACTATGATGGAACTAAGTGCACGCCAATTTTTCCTCCTTTTTGGATCACTTCCTCACACAAAAAAAGAAATTCAATTTTTTTAGACCTTACATGAGTTACTTGATCCTTCGATAATTATTCCTGGGATAGGTAGCTACTTTGCCTTTTTACTCTAATTTCTGCCTAGCCTAAGAAGCTTTCTTAGAGGCCATGCTGACTTCAAAATCGTATCAATAATTGAAGTAGAAAGATCCAGACCATTGGAATTGACATGCCCACTCTCAGTGGCGGCTTGTTGCAATAGGTACCCAATGTTGTGGATGCTTTATGAATACCCTATGAGGGTTAAAATTGGGTAGATCTGCGTTTTGGTGATCTCACTGATTAGCACATATTGGATCACAAGCAGACATACCCAAAATACCTAGACTTACCTATTTTCAGACTCATTGGACAAATGACTAGACGCCTTCGCTTTTCCATTAACACGCGCCCGCTGGGGTCCCTTGCATGACGCGCCCCGGTGGGGGCGTTTTCCGCCCCCTCCGTATCTCGTTCCCCACGAAAGCTAAAGGAAAATTACGGGCTGCGTTCGAAAGTTCTTGACAAGACGAAGAGAATTTATACGAAGTATCTTTATGTCAGGTCACTATTGAGGTCAGCATAGGTCAAAGAATCCTCCATAGGCTTACAACAGAACAGTGTACATTTCCCTCTCTAAATCTGCCCTCAGGAGAGCTAGAGCAAATATTTATGCATCATTGGATTCCTCTCATCGCGGCAAATCGAATGATGTATAATATTACCTTGCTAGGTCAAATAGTGAAAATGACCTGACCTCGATCTTGGTCAGGGTCACAGAGTGACCTGGTATGGTCATGCTGCATATTGATCGACTTCCCGTGACAATATAAACACAATGCAAGCAGAATGGGAGCTTTATCTCAATTCAATGAGAAGTATTGGCAAAACAATCACTCTCTGCTCCCGTGACCTGATATGACCTTTGAGAGGTCAGATGCTCAAAAACTTAAGTTTACGGTCAAGATTGTGGTAAGAATAGGCATTTTGAGGATTTTCAGCCTTATCTATCCAGTATTTCCTAAAAACGAGTCCATTCTATTTTTCACCATAGACTTATAATGGAGTAAACAAAAAATTGACCCCACCTTAGGTCACCAATATCAAAATTCCGAGATAGCAGATTTGTAGAACCTAATGACCTTATCAGATTGTGAAAGTTTCAAACTGATCAGTTTGCTAATGTTCCCTGGGCGCTGCTTCAAACTCGTAATCTTAGGTTTTGAGGTCGGGTCACTTGACCCTGAATAGCTCCTTGACCTGACATGACCTTAACTAAAAAATGTGGTCAAATGTGTAAAATTAATCAGGAATAAGGTACCGTAAGTTTCGTTGTTCTGCGTCTCTTTGTTCTTGAGCTATCTGGGAAAAACCAGGAGGGGGGGGCGAATTTCGCCCCCCCAGCGGGGCGCGTGTTAAGTCTAGTATAAGTGAAAGTCTAGTCCTAAGGACTATCTACATCTCCCAATGTAGTTATTTCTTTTGGGTATATTTTTATTATTTTTAATTTAGAGTACTCCACCAGCATGTCCTCAATTAATTTTCACTTACCTTAGAAATCTACCCAAAAATGGTGCAGCCTAAGTGATTAGCCACTTTTGCTTTTCTATTAAGGCTAGCATGAATGAAAGCCTAGTCCCAAGAACTAAACACTTGCTTTCAATATTTTTGTTTTACATTTTTTCTCGGCTACAAAGCAACTTTTCACTTATCAGTCATGATCCAAAGCAAGCTATTTGATTGCTTTGTCACTGATAGGCACATTAGGACATACGCGGATCCAGGATTGCCGATCGGGGGGGTCACCTCCCCGGGGGGCGCCATCCAGACCAGGGGGCGCCACTTTTGACCGGCAAAACCTATCAGGTGGGCGCCAAATCCTATCGGTGGGCGCATATTTTCGCATCCTGGGGGAGGGGGTGGGAAGCGACATTTCAGGGGGCGCCATCGACCTTTCAGGGGGCGCCGTGACCATTTCAGGGGGCGCCGAGGATCGATCGGGGGGGGCACGTGCCCCCTCTTGCCCCCCTGGATCCGCCTATGCATTGGGACCCAAGCCGAAACGCGGGTAGTCACTTCACACTAAGGTTAGTCAATAACTCTGTGTGGAACTGAGTTGAATGTCTTTTACTAGATTTCTTGATATTTTTAACATTTTACTATCAAGCTCTTCGATTTGTTTACTAAAAAGCACACATTTTGTTGTGATGCAAGCCGAAAAGCGAATAGTTGCTTTAAACTAAGGTTAATCAATAACTTATTGGAAAAGTAAGTTGAAGTTCTTCAAGTAGATATTCTTTGTTAACACGCGCATTGACGGGGGTCTGAGCCACATTCGCTTTGACGAGGGGGGCGGGTACCCGCCCCCTAAGATCTCGAGAACCACGGTAGGTAGCAAAAAACGGCAAACGGCGTTTGGTTGCCCATCCACTTCTCCATCGAAAATATTTGAACAATTTTTTGTCAGGTCACATTTAAGGTCACAAGAGGTCAAAACATGCCGTCATAGGGATAACATGTAAATTCAGTGTTTCGGCCATTACATCTGAACAAGTAAAGATAGAGCAAAACGACTTGAACTGTATGAATTCTCTCAGCAAGCCGAATCGAATGATATATAATTTAACCTTGCTAGGTCAAATCAAGGATTTGACCTGACCTTAGGTCAGGTCATTGTCAAATTATATAAAATGCATATAATTAGAACCGCAAAACCAAGGCGAGTCTAATAAAGTTAACATAAACGCTCTATCACTATTCGTTACTGAGTTATACAGTAAAAACCATTTTTCCTATGTATTTCCAATGGAGAGGTCATGCCTCGTACCTGACCTTAGGTCATCGATATAAAAAATACCGGAACATATTTTAGAGAACTCGGTGGGAACATTATGTGATATGAGTTTTAATCTGATAAGTTCACCCTGCTCCGACTCCGACTCTTAAACTTTTTTTTGAGGTCAGGTCAATTGACCTGTACTGGTGACCTGACCTGAGATGACTTAACTTTAAAATTTTCACAGAAGTTGTAAAAAGGATGAGGGAAAAGGTATGCCAAGTACGGCGGCGCTACGCACCGCCGTTTTACTGCTATCTTTGGCAAACTCGAGGGGGCGGGTTCCCGCCCCCCGTCAATGCACGTGATAAGTTTTCACTAGGGTACTTGATCTTTGGTTACTTTGTCACTGATGAGCATATATTAGTACCAAGGCGGAAAAGCTAGTACTCGCTTCACATTAAGGTTCAAGCACAGGCAGATCCAGGGGGCACGTGCCCCACCCGATCGACCCTCGGCGCCCCCTGAAATGGTCACGGCACCCCCTGAAAGGTCGATGGCGCCCCCCTGAAATGTCGCTTCCCACCCCTCCCCCCAGGATGCGAAAATATGCGCCCACCGATAGGATTTGGCGCCCACCTAATAGATTTTGCCGGTCAAAAGTGGCGCCCCCTGGTCCGGTTGCGCCTCCCCGGGAAGGTGTCCCCCCATCGGCAATCCTGGATCCGCATATGGGTTCAAGGATGGCAATTTTGACACATTTAGAGTTTTCATGGACACAAACTTCGCATTCTCTGAAGCTTGGACTAGATAAAATGTACAAAAAATTCGTTCGTTGTGCGGCCTTTCGCCACTCGAGATTAAACAAGCTGATGATCAACTTGTTTAATCTCGAGTGGAGAAAGTGCTCGCAACGAACGAATTATTTACGACTCCGCTATGACGTACAAAAAAATCTCCAAATAACTTTCATGCATTATTTTTCTGTATATAGGTGATTTGGAGAGCAAGTATTTTTATTTTGTCTAGTCTAAGCTTCAGATGATAAAAATTTGGGTCCATGAAAATTCCCTACAGGTCAAAATTGCCAATCTGGCTGAGGTTAGCAAATAATTTAGCGCAAAATTGAGAATAATGTCCTTTAATAGATCTCTTGAAGGTTTTTATATATTTTAAAAATAAGCTGTTTGATAGCTTTTTCACTAAAAAGCACATATTCATATTAGGATACAAGTTGAAAATCGAGCAATCACTTCAAACATCAAGGTTTTTCACTAGCTTAGTAGAGAGCAGAGGTGTGCATCTCAGATTTTTTATTCGGCTCAACTCAAGTCGCGAGCTGAAAGCAATTCGCTCAATTCCAACTTAACTCACCACCAAAATTTCAGTGAGCCGCAGGGGTGCAGCCAGAGCTTTGGTATGGGAGGGCACACCAACTTTGATGGGCACCCCGGGAGAAAAAGGACACTTTTTAATGTAACCTGAAATACTTACTATATCTTTATTCGTATCATTTTTGGGGACCTTTAGTTCAAGAAAAATGTAATTATGGCATTGACGGAGAAAAAACCCGAATAAAATGGAAAAAAATCACCAAAATGCCATGGAAATAGCCAAAACACGACTGTCTTGGATATATTTAACGACAAACCAGCCAATTTATGTAAGTTATTAACATCAGATAAATCAGCGGAACCTGTGATATCTGTCACCATGTGCAGGCTAAGACATATTGGAGTGGAAAAATCATTTGTTATGCCCACTGGTTTTGTCGTGACGATTGAGCTCTGGTTGAACGCAGATTAAGTTCCTCGCCTCCCACAATGGCCCTGAGAGGAGGAGCGGCATAGTGTCTTTGGAAGAATAATATTTGTCTGCCGGAATAATTTGCCTGATACCTTTTGAACGTTTATTAAGTTCCATATTTTCAAGGATCGGCCCCAGTTAAAAAAGTGAATAGGCCGGTGATTTGGTGGAGGTGGTGTGGTGTGGTGTGAAAATTGTGAAAACTAGTCAATACGCCACTTTTTGATCTGTTCCAAAACCTGTCTTTGACTAGTCCCTTTAGTGCACCCCCTTCTCCTGGTCCAAACTGTCTTTTTCTTACTTTCTTTCTTTACATGGGACAGGGCCCTAATATGTTGGCGGAGGGCTGTTCATTGGTTGGGGTGGCCATTTTTAAGAAAATATTAAAGTTTCAAGCTTGAACTAACACCGGGTTGGTGGGGTCGACGTCGGGCTCGTAGTCTTCCCACCCTTTGCTAGCCGCACTGCACGGTCTGTATGCCCTTGACCAATCTCACCAATGTTCGCCCGCCTCCTGCTGGTCTGCCGCTGACCCTGTTTCCCCGCACATCCCTAACTATTGCATATTTTCAGGTCGTAGCCGCTCACCTCCGACCTCGGCCCTGGCTGGTTGGGCGCCGGCTTTTCCTCGCTGCTTTCGTCGCCGCTACGTTGAGTTGGTGACTCTCCCGGCATCATCTCTGGTGGCCCGGTGGCGATCCACCGCGACCGGCCGCGCCCCCGCAGGCCGGCGGGGGTGTGGTGAGGGCGCGTCCGCCCGGCCTTTCGACTCTGCTGCGGTTGTGGTGTCGCGCTCGTCTGCGTCCTGATCCGCCGGGGACGAGGTCTCGTGGACCTACGGAGTGTGCGTATTCCGGGAAGGCTGATGAGGTCGGCCGGGCTGCGTCCCCCGTCGCTGGCGGCTGACTGCCGCGCTACTCCTGCCCGGCGGTGTCGCCGCCGGGGGCCGCGATGCCGCCTTCCTGGACGTCTGCCTGGGACGCGCCTATCCACCTGCTTCCGCTGTCTACCGCCCACCCATCTCTGTGACCAGGAGACGACACGACATCGCCTGGTGGTCTACATTCTGGTTTTCTGCTGCCTGCCGCCCTCATCTTCCAGCTCATACCGATGGACGAGTCTGGTAGCTCGATCTACACGGACGTAGTACCCACCTCCTGCATGGACGCAGCCTACCCGACTCGGCCCGCCAGCCTCTCCATACCGCCTGTGGCCTTCTCTCGCGTGGACACGCCTCGGAACTACTACTACGGGCATCCTCCCAACAACCGCCTAACCAGCGTACCGGAGGGCCGCAAGCGGCGGCAGTGCGGCGCCCGGGCTCTCCCGCCTGCAGGACCACATGCCGCAGCACCCACTGGTCGACTGGCCTACCTTCGAGTCGCAGGCTCGCTTACCGCTCGCAGGCTTACCACTTGGTCAACGCCTCCAAGTATAGGCTCCCCTCCATCGGCACCAGGCGTCTGGACGGTGGCTCCGGGGCGAGGGAGGTGCCTGGACATTGAGTACATGGACATACCAATACATGGACATTGGGCTGCCGGAGGGCGTGACCGCTCACCTCTGACCTCGACCCTGACCGGGTGGGCACTGACTTTTCCTTGCTGCTTTCGCCGCCGCTGCGTTGGGGCGGCAAACCCCCAGCATCGTCTCTGGTGGCCAAGGAAAAATTTGACATCTTCACCGGCCTGCCAACCTCTTCATAACCCCTGTGGCCTTCTCTCGCGTGGATGCGCGCCAGAACTTCTGTTACCAGCGTCCTCCCAGCAACCGCCTGACCAACGTACCTAAGGGCCGCAAGCGGCGGCAGTGCGGCGCCCAGTCCCCCTACAGGACGACATGCTGCAGCACCCACTGCTCGACCGGCCTACCTTCGAGTCGCAGGCCAAACAGCGCCCTCCGCTCGGGGCCCCTCGCCAGACCTCCTCGATTTCTGATTTATGTTCTCAGAGTTTATCATATGAGCAGAGCTAGGCAAGTGCACTCCTTTCGTGCGCTCCTGTGCTCTTGCGTACGTACGCACTGCCTTTTTAGGAACGCAAGAGCGCAGGATCGGAAAGTTTTTTCCAACGAGCGCAAGTAAGAGGAGCGCACTGCCTAAATTTTGAAGCGCTCCTCATTGTATGAAGCGTGAACCCTGCACTGAAGAAATTGAACTACATAAAAGTATACACCTTGACAGCTTAACTGCATAATATACGGAAAAATGCACATTCGCAGCGCCCTCTGTAGCCTATCCTTGCAACACAGAGGTGCACAACGTCTGGCGCAAGTATTGCCATGCTTGTTGGAAGTGTTTGTTACAGTATGTTACGTGAATATACTTGCAAATACCTATGCTTGAGTGGATTTCACGCATCAGTGTTGGTCATAGAAATAGTTATTTTGTTTTCGATGTCCATGCACTATCTAAGATTGAACATTTTCGTTAACCTTGTTGGATTGAACTAGTTTGTGCGGTGTACCTAACTCGCATTATTTCATTTTTTAATAAAATGCGACATTTTTTTCTTTTCATTTCTTTTTTAAGAAGCTGAGTTAACTGGGGAGGGAGAGGGGGCGAATCCCCTTGGTCAGTAGCGTTCGGCTCTGGACCCAGGTCAATTGCGGGTTACTAGTTTGGAACACAGGAACGCAGGAGCGCTAGCGCACCGAGTGAAAAATTGAGGAGCGCTATTCCAGAAGAGCACTAACTGCGGCCGGAGGAACGCAGGAGCGCTAACGCACCACCAAAAATCGAGGAACGCGCCCAGCACTGCACATAAGCTCTGAAACATTGAAGCACTTATCTCGGAGGGTCTCAATAGTAAATATTGGGGGCTCAAGAGCTAGTCTCGCATTCCCCAAGCCATGCGCTTGGCTTCAGGGCCCAGGAGCTGATCTCGGGGCCTCCAGAGTTGGTTTCTAGAGGCACAAAATCTTGCCCGGGGGTCCGGAATTTTTTTAATAAAAATGTGACCAAAAAAGTATTTACGTTCGTTTTTTAGATGTAAATATTTTAAAGCTGTACCTACCGCGAAAATGATCTGATTATTGATGTACCAACCTTCGCGAGATTGATACAAACATTAACCTCCCCCTTGCAGGTCCGAATAAACGGTGGCGCGAAGTGCCGCCCGTACTTGGCACCCCTGATCCTTAATGGATTGTACTACTTCCCTCAAAATCTTAAGCTTCAGTCATATCTGGTAAATTTAACAGGCTAGGCCAAGTGATCCTACCTAACACAAATGTTGAAGATTGCAGCGTTAATTTAGGTCAAAATCATCAGACAATCGCCCCACTGGATGTTACATTGTTACAGAATTTGTTTTGGGATTTTTCTAAGATCCCTGGCTTGAGGTCAGATATGGGGTATGAAATCTGCCTTGAAGATTCATGGAGAACGTGGGTTGGTAAAAATGTCTCCCTTTCTGTAAATATGGCTTAGGATACTGCAGGGCATATTTTAAGCTACAAAGTGGTGGGCATTTTGCCCACCAGTCCCCAGTGCTATGTCCACCAGTGAACGGCCTTGAACGGCTCAGTGCCCACCAGTCACCAGTCATTTGATGCTTCTGGAGTGCCCTTTTGGTGGGAATTCGTGCCCTTTTCAGCCGAATGCCCACCAGTTCCAATTCCTTAAAATATGCCCTGGGATACTGGGCTACAGGCCGGTACGAGAGGTATCGAATGACGCCTATCTTAATGTTGGCTCTGCCTAAAAGCAGTCAGAGGCTAGACCTCTTAAAGGGAATGTGGCACCTTCATAACATGATTTTAACTGAGATAGCGAAGTTGGAAAGCAAGTCGGAGAACCCAGTACTCAATATATAATATTTCTTGGAACTCGAGATTTCCGTAGAAAAAAGCTTATTCCTACCTGAAATGTACCCCTCATGTACCATTAGCAGCAGACCACAGTTGTCATGGCTGTTGGTGTGACGACATATGCTGATGTCACGGTGAGTATCAGCCAATCGAAGCCCTTGAAGCGGATTGAAAATGGTAGTGGTTGCCAGATCATGACATCATCCACAGGCAGATATGTATTTATGTCCCTAGAGGAACATTTTGAAAATCAAAATGTTGAGCTTATTGTACATTTTTCAGAGAAATAATGGACAGTTCCATGATTTTTTTGCTAAAAGTTCCCCTAATTAGACTAAATTCCAGCATTCGACAAAGGTGTCACCTTCCTTTTAAGTAACAAACAACCATACCATCAACTGTCATCTTCTTTAACGTGTTTGAGCTGAACATTGGCCCGAACAAAAGTGACTGATGAAGCTTCTTCGTCATTTTCATGCCATATCAACCACCCTTAGCGTTTTTCGCTATACCGCGCAGGAACCAATCTGGAAGGGGTGTTCAAACATATGGGCACAGGCAGAGCACACGGGGCCCGGACAGACCATGGAGAGCCCGGGAAGACCACAGGGAACTTTGAAACCCATAAGAGTCCGGGCAGCCCACAAGGGGCACAGGCAGACCACGGGGCCGAGACAAGCTGTAAAGGACGCGGGCAGACCAAGGAGGTCCCGGGTAGGACGCCAGAGGTCCGGGCAGAAAAATGGGGTTGACCGCAGGGGATCCGGAAAACCACAAGAGGCCAGCTGATCCACAAAGGGCCGGGGTAGACAACGGGGACCCGGGTAGACCAAGCAGAGCCTGTGCAGACTAAAAGGGGCCAATGCAGAACACAAGGGCCACGGTGTCTCTACAGGGGGACATTTTGGAACACACGGTTCAAAGGTATGCCAGGGGGTCCGAATGCAGACACTAGATGTCCAGGTCGACTTCAGGCGCCCGCATTCATGACAGGGCCTCGTCTGAGGCCATAGGGGACCCGCGCCTGCTGGACAACAGGGAGCCCAGTTGAAGTCACAGGCAGGCGTGTAGCATTGTGTACTTTTAGAGGTGCGCGAGCACCCCTAAACATTTTGAAAACACCACTAACTTTGAAAAGCATCCCTAAAAATTCGGGATGTTTAAACCAGATCTGCCGCCCAACCGGTCCCAGATCTATGTGAGCGGGCGTGGGGGAGGGGGTGTGTGGAGTGGGGGTAAACGCACCTATTCTCAGCCCATCAACAAATTTTACGACTCGGCTGGGAAAAAACACCCTTTAACTTGTTCACAAATTTGGTGGTTTAGGGCGCGCCGACAACAAAGGTCATGTGACTTTCACAAATTTACATCCCTGGTCACAGAGGGCCTGGGTGAATAACTGGGGCCCGGTTGAACTACAGATGGCCCGAGACTGCTGAATATATGGCCCCAGTTCGGACACAGAGATTGTGGGCAGCCCACAGGGGCCTGGCAAGCATGCCAGGGAGCCCGGTTGCAGCCACAGTCAGCCCAAGTAGACTGCTTGAGCCTGGCTGTATCCAAAGGGCCGCAATGTGGGATTGAGGGCGGGGGGGCTCGATCGGCTATTGAGGGGTTTCTCTGAGCATGGGGGCTCGAACCCCCAAATATCGGGAAGCTTGCGCCCCTAACCTCAGACTACCCCCGGCTATGCATTTACTATGGAAGCTCGGTCATTTTGGGGGCGGGGGTAGGGGTTTGAGTCGCTCTATTCCCCTCTTGGATTCGGCACTGATACCTGTCCCTACCACAAAGCGCAAAAAGTGGTACACAACTGGTCCAAGGACTGGACCTAAGTAGTGACCTTTGTTTAGCACTGGCACACACATCATAGGCGGGTCAAGGGGGTCATTTTCAGGTTCACCAAAATTTCACAATCTGAACCAGATTAAGATTTTTGGTAAAAAATTTAGTTTTAGAATTTTTGCCCCAACGACCGAAACCCCTGGATCCGCCTATGAAATTCGGGCCTCGATATACACCGACGTTAAGCAAAAGTCACACAATCGGACCTCGCTGTTCTCTAATGTCCTCGGTTTTTCAGCAATCTCTGGAAGATTGTAAAAACACATTTCCAACAAAATTCATAAAGTACTTCATTTCGGCCCTAAAGAGCATCAACAGTATAAAACAGTAAGTCGCTCTGATAATCTCAGGAGGTGGTCCTCAGTAGTGCACTTGGGACGTGGACCTCATTTTGCACGGCCTGTAAGTATGTGTGTGTGTGTGTGTGAAATACACGTGTGTTGATTGATTGATTGAAAAAGCAGGAAAATATCAAATGTTAGCGGGGAGTGGTGGGGCTAAGATAATTGATGATGCTAAAAAATGTTCTGGTTATGTGGATACAATTATTTGATAGCCATGCAGGATTGAAGGGGCACTCCTGGGCTCCTATTAACCCGCGCCCCACCGGGGGTCCGGCGCCATCTTCGCCCCACCGAGGGCATCGATGAGCCCCTTTCTAACTCCGAAAATATGGGGGGTTAGCGCAAATCTGTTTAGTGCATTAGGAAGCTCATGTGACTTCAGTATGATTTTACTTCACATTTTTAGGCGCTCAGGAGAATGGTTTGACCTCCAGAGGTCAAGTTTGGTCACGACAGGCTATTTCTACTAAAATATACAATGCTCAAGAAACCTGAGCATGGCTCTCATGCCATTAGAGCTATTGAAATTTGCTATAGTACGCTTGTTAGGAAAGTGCCCGGGCTTTTTCTGCTCTGCGGAACATAATGACCTCCCGCCCATGGTTTGACCTCCAGAGGGCACCTCTTGACCTAACATGACCTGAGGTCATGAAAGATCAGAAAGTGACTTTGCCGTATATCAACTGGAAGCCATTGATGAGACATACACGATGACGTTTAATTCAGCGCTCTAGCTCGATGAGGCTAAAAATTATTGTCAGAATACTGTTTTTACCCCTGCTGGTGACCTGTGATGACCCCAGATGGATCAAAGGGAAAATATCGCCCCTGGAATCCGTGAAAGGGTAGCCAAGAATGCTTTTCTGAGAAATCTGAGAATTTGCAACCATTTTTGCGACATTTAGATCATAAGGCAGCTTTTCCTTGCTTTTTTATGGGAGATCACCAAATATAAAAAAATTCCGGATAAATAATTTGTAGAACCTGGAAGGGTCATCAAGTTTAGATAGTTTCAAATCGATCAGATAAGAAATGTAGCTACTGTAGAGCTCAAAAGTTGAAGTGAGGGTTCCTTAGTTGACCTTGCCTGGTGACCTGATCTATTGTGGCCCGGGGTAAACAATTTTTAGCGAGGGTAGGAAAACGATGGGCTGAGAAGTAGACCCCTCAACCACAGTGCTGTACCTCGTCGTATTGCTGTTATTCTGAAAAAAACCTTAGGGGGCCATCGTTGTTCCCCAGTTGGACAAAGGTTAAATGGGCAGTGCACTAAAAGAATATTGCGTCGAGTCGAGATAAAACTGCCAAACATTGGTTTTAAACAGTAATACAAGTTGTACTTCAGTGAGTTTATGATTACTGTGAGGGGTCGTTTTAGTCTCAAATCTGACTTCTGTGATATTTATTTTGCTGATTTAGTGAAAATAAAACTTGGTCCCTTTTTGGCCCTGCTTCTAACACTCGGTTTGGCCCTTTTCTGCTCAAAAAAAACTTGGCAGGCCTGGCAGCATCTATTATCTCTAGAACATGGAAAGACACAAAAATTGGACAATTTTTAACACTAGCGCTTCTAAGTCTTATTAACGCCCCTGCTCCACAAATGAGATGTAGATCCCCTGAAGACACATCATGGCCAGCACGAAATGCCCCCTCACTGACATTTCCTTAAAAATGCCCTGCATCGGGGTCAATTGTAACATTGTTAAATTTGACCCCAAGAGAAATGTTACAATTTTCCCCTCGCCACGCGCAATTTTTTAAACCAAATTGCCGCTCAACGAGCTGGCCTAGGCGACAGATTCTGTGCCATTTCGCAGCTAATTAAACACTCTTTATGCACTGAAACTGTTTCCGCTGTACCTTATCATACCCATCAATAAGCTAATCATCTTTAAATATTTCAAACACCCTCAGAAACACATTATTGTGAACAGCGTCTGACTTTGAAATATTTAAAGATGATTAGAGAGAGCGACGTTTTGGGCTCTGGGGTCGGGCAATCCGGCTTGATTACGACAGGCAGAGGTTTGGAAGAAGTCACGGAGTTAACAAAGGCGTAACAGAAATTCGAATAGTGTATCTAAACCCAGCGAGCCCCAAAATTGCATTTTCCTGCAGTAGTCAGCCATACTCTGCCATGCTGGATTTAGTGCGAGCAGCCACAGTATCAAGCTCTCGCTGGGAACACAGACCTAGAACTTAACTTATTTCAGTGACGTGTAAGTGTCACAAAAACAGCGGAACCGATCTGAGAAGCGCATAGCTCTCTATCTCTTTGCTATCACACCACCCAGCCTTATCGTTCTCAAGGGGTAGTGTTGCCTCAGCCCGCCGGGGCCTACCGTCTCGGCATCCATAACGCACCAGCCTGATCCGAATGAATCGATGACGGGCCGTAATTAATGCGAGATGCCCCCCTCGGCGTCGGAAGCGAGTGCCAACTCAAACAGATCGGGGCGCAAACGTGGCTCCAGGCCGGCGCAGAACGGGGTCTGGGTGGCGCAGCTGGAGTCAAGGTCTTCCGCAGGCTCAGCTTCTACAGGATATACCTACAGTGGTATATCCTGTATATACCTACGTATATATACCTACGGTGGTGATTTTGGATGGGAAGGTTTAGATGGCTGTTGATATTTTATTGAATCCTTCAGTTTTCCGAAAGTGCATTGCTATGCTCGACCATTTTATATGATCCACTGGTTAGCCCCCCAGCTTCTTGCACTATAAATAGTGTTTCCCACTTGCATGCTCCAATGGTTCGCAATATTTCTATACCCAGCCTGGCTTCAGTCAATTCTGCAGACGACAGCAGGATCGACGATTACATATCAGCTTCTCACGGGCGACTGCACTCTCTACAGTGGCGGAAGCAGACCAGCGGCTGGTGGGTAGGAGAACAATTAAAGATACCGCGGACTGCTTCAAAGAAAACTGGTCGGCTGTATAAAACAGGATGTAGAGGCGTATTTGGTTCAGCGAAGATCCACCTCTGGTTGGAAGACCACTTATCTAAAGATACTCTATGTACATACATAATTACATACTTGCGTACCAGCCGATGGCTTTATCGGTGTTCAGTCCCTCTCCGAGTACTCGCTGCTCTGTACGTGTTTCTCTGGTGTACATCAGTGGAGCTGCTTCAACCACCATGTTGAGCATTATTTGGTCTATGCTGTGGTACCTGCTTATCGGTGAGTATATGTGAAAGTCGAACAGAGCACGGGCTCCCCCTGTGCCAAATGCTCTGTTCCCAGTGTTCGTCTCAGCGTAACTGCGGTGTGAGTTATAATGCAGACAACGAATTCTTCCTTCAAACTGCAATGCAGTGAGGGGTATTATTACCTAAACTAAAACAATTACAATCGCTTGAAGTGCCGATTTCGTGCGAAAATATGTGCCTGAACTTCATTCACAACACGTTTATAGGTAAGCGTCAGGAGTTAACGTGTAAAAATTAGCCAAAACAAATTAAAAAGCATTCTTTGCAGCAAAATTTGTATCAATGGAGCAATAACTTATGAATTTTTACCGGTTCTTTGTTCTTTATGTTGAGTGCAAACTAAACACGAAGACAAAGATATGCCTAATTTTATAGAAAAAAACGCGTTTTGATGCGCCCTAGAGTTCCGGTTCGACATTGCGTTTGATCGTCGTTCTTTGAATCTCTTATCATGTGCACGTGACGAAAAGACTTCGCATGAGATAATTGTATCGAGTACAAAGAGATGAAACGACATTAGGTCAGTCCCAGCAATAGAGAGAGGCCAAGTTGCAGAGTTGATCGCTGGACGCGGGTAAAGTTTGAGTTCCCATGACCGGAACTGCTTGCAATGCTAGCCATGGCAAAAGGGTTCACGGAACTACTATGTTCGCCTGAGATGTTCACCTGATTTAGATGTTCCTCAAAAACGTACTTTCAGGCTTGAACTGAATTGGCTTTACAGAATTCACCATCTCTGCAAGCAAGCGTAAGTACCTGCTATTAGCTGGTGTGGACAGCCCGGGCTCTGAGAAGTCTTGCTGTTTTGTCTGTTAAAACGAGTTGTGTGACAGCGCTTTCCATCAGCCTCAGTGGGTCGCCTGCAAAGTTTCTGATGGATTTGGGGTGGAAGAATAGGAAAATTGCCTCCCTCACCATTGGATTTACCCCGACTTTGTAAGATTAATTTCACAATTTCGGCTCTGTAACCCCCAACACCCGTCTGCATCCGTCACTGCGCGACGCTGACGTGCGTCTCTCCTTCAGCGGTGCTGGCGGTGGTGGTGCTGCTGCTGCTGGACCTGATGCGACGCTAACATGCGTCTCTCCTTCAGCGGTGCTGGCGGTGGTGGTGGTGGTACTGCTGGACCTGATGCGATGCTAACACGCGTCTCTCCTTCAGCGGTGCTGGCGGCGATGGTGCTGCTGCTGGTGGACCTGATGCGCCTGCCGAAGTCGCGGTTCCACACGTGGCGGTCCTTGGTGCTGATGTACGTGGGCCGCCGTGCCATGCTACTGATCGGCCGCTTCGTCTGGTGGAGACATGAAGGCGGCCAACGCCAGCTGAGGAAGAGCCAGGAAAAGTTCCTGCTAGATCTGCTGCGACGACATGCTGACACGGCTTACGGACGCGACCATCGGTTTTCGGAAATCCACTCTATCGAGGTTTGTATGTTTGATATACCCTAGGGTGCATCAAACGCCCCGACTTTTGAAATTAGCTACGCGGCCCGGCCCAATTTTTTGCCTTGGACCTTGTGAGTCCAAATATGAAATATTTTGAAATTTCGAAAGGGGCTAGGGGTGCCACCTAGCGGCCAAAGTTTTCAATTTTGACAATTTTTGGATATACTTTGGATTGGCCGCAGAAGTCGCCTAATTTTATTAGTGGACTGTTTTGTGACCAAACACTGTTGCGCTGGCCTAAAAGCAATTGCATGCCCAATTTCATGGATTTTAGACATCTTTTAGGGGTGCCTTCTAGCGGTGAAAAAATCAATTTTGACAGTTTTTTACCATTTGTTTCATTAAATGTGTGGACAGAATCATTGTGTATTTTGGTCCAGCTGAAACGGGATTTTGCTGAATCGACCTCAGGGTACTTGCGAGACGGATTTCACGCATTTTGGATTTCTTTATATAGCACTACCTGGCGGCCGAAGTTAAAAATTTACATTGGTTTCTGTTCATCCGTTTTTATTTAGAGGACACTGGTCCTGCTTGCAGCTAATATTTTGGGCGATAAACTACCGTTTTACTGTAATTTGATGCCTTCTCGTACACACAAGGCTAAGAACGAAGAAAGACGGAAACAAGTTGTGGGGAGCGGACATGGAAACTAATTGCTGGTTACACCGTGGTAGAGTAAGAGAACGAATGGAAAATACGGCTCCCCCATATCGAATTTGACGGTTGAGCTTCTTGAACGGCAGGAGTGCTCAGAAGCAGTGGTGAACATGGTGTTTGCCTCAACAGGGTCGAACACAGGTCATCGATCAGCCGCCTACATCCAAATCCAAGATCGGCTGAACAAGGCTCTGCTCTGGTCTGCGGACAGGCACTAAGTCGGGGGAAAAGTCCACGTCAGTGTTTTGAACAGACTCGATATTGAGAAATTCTGCTTGCCTAACCAATAATTCTAACAAAAACCGACTTACGTTCATTATACACTGAAGAAAAACGGGCCAAAAATTAACAATATTTCGAAATTAATTATTTATCAAAATAAGCGAAATATGAAAGACGGTTGAGTTTATCTTTCAAATAAACTCAACTTCACCAGAAAGTCGCCCGTTCCTGACGGAACTCAAAGAGAACCTCCTTCAAACTGTCTGTCCGAAGCAAAGCCGTGATGACCACGAGGAGTTCAGAGAACTAGGAATTACTTTCTTTGGCTCAAATAATCCAGATGTATATTTTCGACGCTCAGGAGCAATGCGTAGAGCTAGATGGATGAGCAGCCTGCCTTATGCGATGAAGATATGCACGTCCGAGCACCACATTCCAACGTTCAAGACGAAAAAGCCCCAACGCAGGAACTAATGTCAAAGCTTTGGCGGTTCGGGACCTCCATCTCCTCCGTCTATGGCTTGTAATGCATGATATGCCAGGACGCAGTGGATTCCCCATGGCATGATCTGAATCTTAATCAGCACTTGTCCTGTTATGGGGACTGGGTGAACAAAGTTGTTGGCACCGGTACACTGCTGGCTTTCAGCCATCAGCGGTACTTCACCTTAGAGATGGTTCTCTTGCTCTTTTCAGCAACTTGACATCTCAGCCTGTGCGAAGTCAGCTTGCAAAACGTTTTCTGGTGGTGAAGCTCAAGATCATACCCGAGGCACCTCTCAGTCGTGAAGGAAGTGGGTCCGGGAAACCATGTTTTTTATTTTATTTATTTTTTATTAGGGCCATTCCCAACAGGCAAACTTGCCCAATTACAGGGAGTATTGGCGTGGGTGTTAAAGGATCTTCTCTACCGGGTCAAATCGGACACGGAAGGCGGTTTCCCGCCGTGGGAATTGAACCCACGTTAATCCATGCTATCCGATCCAAATACTGGCAACAAAGCCACTGGGCCACCCCGGCCCCAGAGTTTGCAGAGATTGAGCAAAGAGACTAAGTTGGTAGACCTGGCTGAACCTGAATCGTGGTCTAAATTCAGACTCCTGAACCTGGACACCGGGTTCCTAGAGCTGGATGTCAGTGACGGGCCTGACTCATCTACCTACCAGGCATCAAGGGTAAAGCCCAGGGCCATACATGTTCCCAATGATACCGCCGTAAAGGGAGGAAAAATGGCCTCGGACTTTCAAACGACAGCGTAGTCTAAGCGACACTTGCAGAACATTCTGCAAGCGGTCGGGGAAAAAAACGAAAAGGCAACCTGATCTACGCTCAAGGAACCCGAAACACAAGTAATCTGTGTGCTCAAGAAAGGGGGTTGTGTGAATAGTAGAAATAGAAAGTCAAGTGTGACTATCAGTGGTCAAAACTAGCGCAACTGAACATGACGTCTTGTCGAGGCCATGAGTTGTGAGCGCGGCAGTGGAGTGGTCAGCGCAGCTGGCTTCCACGCAGCCGACCCGGGTTCAAAGCCCGGCGACTTACTTGAACGAGGAGCAAGCGGGCTCCCCAGAAACCCTTCCAAAAGGGAAAGAGTAGGCGACGCCATATGACCCTGGCAGTTGGTGCGTCTATAAGCCCAAAAATCAATCAAACAGGCCGTGATCTGTGCTATGAATGTCTCTTACAAATCTCGTATTTGTTATCGAAAGATCGGTGTTATGTTAACTACAATAATAACATAAGCCATAACCCAAAGTAACATGATTACAATAATCTAAGACATTTGGTGTCAATTTGGAAACATCGGCTCTTGGCGTTAATCATCGTACATGAGCTTAGCTTCCACAACGGTGCTTTTCATGCAAGGTACTTAAGCTGGAACCTTCAAGCATTTCAAAGATTGATGAATCAAGATGTTTTGGTCTCAGCATTGTATAACTGGCCTTGTATTGTAATAGGAATAATACCTCAAATCGATGAACGATTGGGTTCTTTCCCGAAATATCCCAACTTAGCCGCCCACTGTGCTCCGGTGGATTACTGAAATGAGAGGAGGTCGTGCGAGAACTCCCAAAAACTATGAAAAACTATGGAAGAAAATGGATGATTTGTTGAAAAACAACGAAAAAGGAAGATTAAATATTGGTCCGGAAATTTTGAAGGTGATATCTGACACTTGAGAGGAATTTGCAACACAAATTATCGTTGGAACTCAACCAAAACTTCTTACTCATTTTTGTCATAGTCACTAATTTATTAAAAACTTAGAAATTAATTTCGGCCACCAGATTTTACTCATTGCAAAAGTTGTAAATGCCTTTAACAGATACTTTGGACCTACAGGAGCAGTTCATAATTACAACAAAGTTCAAATCCAGGATGGTTCAACAATTATTTTCGATAAAAACTCACCAAAACGCCAAACGTTGCAAACTTTTACCGTCAGGTGGCACCCCTAGCTGGCGTCCAAAATGCGCGAAAGTGACTGCACAGGTAATTTGGAGCTTGGAAAACAGTATTTGACAACTGCTGGGTCCGATTTTATGATAATACAATTTCCACGGGCGATCCAATGAATATTAAAAATTGCAAAAATTTGAAACTTTGACCGCTAGGTGGCACCCCTAGCCCAATAGAGATTTTCAAAAAATTGGGATTTGAGGTTTTCATGTCTGAAACAACAAAATGTGACGGGCCGCTAAGCTAATTCATCAAAAAATTAAAAGCATGGGGCGTTTGATGCACCCTAATATACCCGTTCTAGTGATAACCTTCGCCCTGGGCCCTGATCGGCATCTAAGAATATTCTTAGGCTTAGACGCGTCATAATCGACGTCATGAACAGTGACGTCATCGGTGTAACGCCAGTCTTAGCACCAGGTGGCAGGCAAGTCGATTTGTTGGTTCATATTCTTAGCACTAGATGGCAGCTGGCACGCCCTTATTGTGTTTGCGCGTTCTTCTACCTTTAGACGGTGAGTAAAAGGTACATACATCGTTATACAAGACTGAGAACCACTCGCACCAGATTTCCGCACCGCAAAACGCAACTTGCTCTAATATTCCCATGTGCGCCAGATATGCCGATATTTCAGTCTGCGCGCAGTCACTATTTTCTGTCTTAGCTGACAAGTAAGACAGTCTTACTGCTGACGTCATACTTTCGTGACGTCATGTACGAGCTAACGCCAGTCTTACCGCTAGGTGGCTAGCTGGGTGGCGTGAGACGTGTTGCGCATGCTCCTTCTTAGCTAAGACAGTCTTAGCTAAGAATCTTAGTTGCTGATCAGGGCCCTGTTGCACTGTGGTCGGAAACGCTGTCGTGGGTGGCTACGGGGCCATTTTTCGGATTTTGGAATTTAGGGCTTTTATGGCTGCCGATGTGAGGAAAATTGTTCAAAGTGCTCTGAATGACCACTGTTATCAATCTAATTTGGTTGAAAGATGCACTTATTACTCATCAAAGTAAGGCGATGATGAAACCCAGAAGTAAGGCACTCGATGCGTCTGCTAGATTCGAGTTTTTAACTTTGAATAATAAACGTCAAACCTGAGCCAGACAAAAAATATTTAGTATCAAAATGTTCTTCATAATTTCAGCTTTAAGATGATTATCGTTATGTGTATATTTGACTTTTGGTAAAGGTTTTGAGAAAGGTTAAACTTTTTGATGTGCGTATTAATTACCCCTTTCATAAATCCACCTTACAAACTAGTTGCTATCTTTGAATAGACAAACAAAAAAGTTACGTTTCTGCCAATTAGATTTTTGTGGAAACATAGGTCAAGTAATTCTCCGTGATGGTCTGAAGAGAGCTAAGTGCGCAAATGTGCGCAAAATTGTCCACAGTGCAAATTGTACCAGGCCGCCCGCCGCCCGCCCGCCACCCGGCGCCTCCGCGGCTCGCCACGGCCCGCCGGCCGCCCGCGAGATGCGGGGGACGCTTATCAAGTGCTTCTCATGTCGTATTACGCGTCTTTATGCAGATTATCTTCATTGTAGGCTCAGAGATTTTCTTGACCTTACCCAGAATCACCCTTGGTCAAGGTCACCCATTCATAAACCATGCTCATATTGCACATGATTCGACATGCTATGATGAGAGGGGTACAGTACACTGATAACTACAGTCTAGATCTTCCTGCCATCTGAATATATGAAAGAAACCCATATTATCGTGCGAAAATTCAAAGCGACCTTTTGTGACTTCTGGGGACATCGCTTTTAACGAGGGTAGCAAATGACAAGCAGCTCACAAACTCATTTCACTCAGGGGTTCCGAATGGCAATATGTATTTTGTTTTAACCCTATTAGACGATTAGTCTGAGAAAAGGCTGGGTATGCCCTTCTGCATGCGGAGCCAGCACACCTGACCAGTTCGTTAGGGGTCGGGTTCGGTCAATTCATTTGCTTAACACGCGCACTGGAAGGGGACCTCGCAGGCTCCCTCGCGTATGTTTCCGAGGTGGCGTAAGAACAGCTCGTAGAGCCTAAAAACGATATTTGGCCACATTCGAGAGAATTTGATGGCGCATCGATTGGTGAAGATATGTGAAAAATCGGCCAAAATTTTTTTGACGTATAGGCTTCCAAAGTCAGACCTGCATTTTGAGATTGCCACAATCGCGCGGTTGGACCAGTTCGCTTGCATTGGATACCGAGTGGTGACGTCATAACGTCCTATAACCGGGATAATATGCCAAGGTCACCTCACATGAAGGTCTAGTTTAAGGTCAAAGGTCACAGTTAAAGGTCATGTTATAATTTTCAAGGTCATTGACCCCAGCGCTTCCGGTCAAATAGCCTTACCCGGTCGGACGTGTATTATGCTATGAAGTCATAGCTAAGGTACCTGGATATAAAGGTCAAGGTCAAAAGTTAAGGTTATAAGTCATGTTTAAAGGTCAATCCTCATTTGCCACCAAACACTGGCAATAGTGTTAGTCAAAGTGTACATTATCGGTAGTATACCATATTGTGACCTCATAGGTCAATGAACTTGGATGACTTTGACCCCAAAATTGAAGCAAGCTTCTTTGTGACTTTCCCTCTATGACCCTGGTCTGCTTTTAGCTTACTCCCGTTATTTTATCGCTTAATAACGATATTTCCCAATAGGTCCCCAGCATGGCCAATATTTGACGTTTATGACATCGTTTGACCTTAAAGATATTGACCTAGGTCAATGAAAACTGGTCATGATGTAGATCATCATAGTCCCCACCAACCCTCTAAACAGAGTCTTTCTGCGTCTCTTAGTTTTTGAGATCTTGGAGGGGGCCTACCCGGCCCCCTACAGTGCGGGTTAGTGCCAGATCCCTCTACAGTGCGGTTGTTATTTGAATAAACTTAAGCATACTTCTCCCATTGCAATTGATTTAGCATGATCTGCTGAAAAATTGGGGGTGAATCGGTTCGGCCGTTTCAGCGCTGTAGCAAAATGAACATGAACAAAAACCTCGGTGGCCATCCGTGAGGCCGTTTCCAACCAATGTGCGGTGGCGGGTTTCTGAGTACCCTGTGCGGGTTTTTTTCCGATGCACGAAATGCCGGTGATTTGAAGCGCCGTCCCACTTGGCACAGCTTATTTTTGATCAATTCCGCAATTTTTTCCCCAAAAAATTAAGGATGGGTCATCACAAATCAGATCACCAGTGCAGGTCAAGGGACCTCACCTCCAAAAATGTTTAAGGCAGTAAATGTAAGAAAAAAGGCAAATCCAAAGAATTCAAACTTTTACCACATAATGGGCCCAACGAGGACTACAAAATATAGTCAGAAATTTTTCATATCGATAACCTAGGGTCAGGTACGGATTGTAAATGCGTGGGGAAAACAGAAATTGGTCGAAAAATTGATATATTGCTGTATATACGGCCTGGAATACCTTCGTATTCCTTAAATCTAAATCAGAGTAGTCTGAGGCCCTTTATTGGTTCATATTGCAACTTTGACCCGTGACCTTTGAGAGGTCATCTGGGGCTACTTAAGCAGGTTTTGAGACTTGGGTCAATAACTTTGCAGGAAATGATGATAAAGCTTTATTTGGATATCATTTCTATTGGTTTGTTACTGCGAGTCGATAGATATGCATATTGACTATGCTAGGCCAGAATGATATCTTAACCTGATCTTAGATCAGGTAGTTTTTATGTTTTGATCTAGTATATTCATATTATGCATTACTCGATTCACCGTAACAAGAGGAAGCAAATAGCGCCTACAAATTATTCTAACTCAACTCTGTCAGACGCTAGAGCCCAGAAACTCCTCTCTAACATGCACTTTCATTGACCTATCATGACCTAAATATTGACCCGAGTAAAAAATGACCAATGTAGTTTTTTCATGAATTTGTATGAGTGTCCCTAGTGCTATGGTAGACTGATTGTGCATAAGGTTTTTGTTCCTGCGACAAATCGAGTAAGCTGCATATTTTTAGATAGCGTGGTGTTTTAATTTTATACACACATTTGGGTGGCTGTAGATGACAAGGATTCAGTGTTACCTCGGTTGTTTTTGTTGAATTATTTGGATTTTTGCGCCTAGATGGTGGGAGTTGAGACAGCTAAGTTGTCGCTGGCCCAGAACCATGAAGAAGTCGATGAATACCTAAATAAACTAAAATTATCCCTTCGTTCGTCATCGGCTTCTGACAAGAATGCAATGTGCTTATTCGTCTATGGACCCCTTAAGGGGAGATGGGTATACACGTAGCGTGCACTTGGCACACAATAGTGAATCTAAGACATCATTAGGGGAGGTCAAGGGCTGAAGCCTCCCCGCGAATACCTCGAAGAACCTCTGGCTATGCGGTTAATATAGGCACGCTGAAATCTGGGGAGCGTTTAAACCCTCTAGCCTCCCCCCGTTTTGCCAATGATGGAGGACGTAGACATTAAACCTGTTGTAATGGCCCAAAGACTGAAGGCATAATTTGAGGATGCTAATTTTGGATAATTTATCATTTTGACTGAATACTTCTGGGGCACAATGTTATTACACGGTGGCCCAAAATCGGAGTTCCTCAGAAAGTGGAAATTGGTCAAACTGTTGCCGAAAATGTTAACATGATCTCAAACGACTTTGGTTTGGCATGCCTGATAATATTTTATTATTTCAGGACTATCGTCGGATTCACCCTGTGGTTGAATACGACCACTTCAAACCCTACATTGACCGGTTGATGGACGGAGAAATCACATCCCTCTACCCCAGCAAGGACAAAGTGTTATGTTTCTACTGTTCGTCTGGTACTACTGGAGCAAGCAAGTATATTCCTACCAACAGTGGAGGCATGAAAGCTGTTTTTGCGTCGGCGATGGCGTGCTTCACAGGGATGATTGATACAAGTTTCTTTCCAATGTCGCTACAGAAGTCATTGATGTTACCATGCGCTCCGCGCTGGCGTTCTTCGCCCACAGGAGTAAAGATTGGACCGGCAAGCGGCTACAACCTCCAGAGCCCATTAATTTCAGCCTCCTACACCATTCCACCTGAGGCAGTCATAATATTCACTGAAGCGGAGGCAATGCATGTGGGCTTTATTCTGGCACTACGGGATAGAGACGTTGTTTCCTGGGAAGCCGGGTTCGCCTTCGGACTCTGGACACAGCTACAGTTTCTGGATAAAAACTGGCAGCAAATTGTGCGTGATATCCATTCTGGGATGGTTACTGGTTCACTGAAGATCAGTGACGAACAACGGCGAGTAGTCAACTCTCTTCTTTCCCCTGAGCCGGAGCGCGCTGCTGAGCTGAAGAGAGAGTTCGAAAAAGGCATGAACGGTATCATTCCACGGATTTTCCCGCGCATGACTATCATATCCGCCATGTCCTCGGGGATCTCGATGGCGCAGTACCGGGAGAGGGTGCTTCCGTACACTGGTAAACTCCCCATTATCTCTATGCTCCATGGCGCTTCGGAGGGCCTATGTGGGATCAATATGCGTCCGCCAAATCAACAGCCAGCCTACGCCTTGGTCCCGGCCTGCTCTTTCGTCGAGTTCCTACCAGTGGACGAGAATGGTGAGGCCGCGGAGGGCGCAGAACCACTGATGGCGGAGGACGTTCGCATCGGCGACTTCTACGAGATCGTGTTGACGAACGTCACTGGGCTTTACCGGTACCGGTTGGGAGATATCGTGAAAATCGTGGGCACTTACCACCAGTCTCCGACCTACGACTTCGTGTTCCGACGCAGCCAGATGCTGAACGTGCACATGGAGAAGGTGTCGGAGGCTTCGTTCACGGCGGCTCTCACACAGGCTGTCAAGGGCTGGCCGGAACACCAGCTGGTGGACTTCACTACAGCAGAAAGTGTGCTGGATCCGAAAGCCGCGACTGGCGCTCCACCTTACTACCTCGTCCTCCTGGAGATCCTTGGCCCAGAAATCGACAGTGACCGGCTTAATGAGATAGATGCTTCTCTGCAGAATAGCCACTACGTCTACAAGTCGTTCCGCGTCAAGAACAGCATTGGGCCGATGCGGGTGGTGCGAGTGCCTGAGGGCACCTTCTCAGCCTACCGCCATCACGTCATAGCCACCACGCAGACCGCCATGGCCCAGTACAAGCAGTCTCGCGTGCTGCGAAGCGAAGAACATGTTCGCTTCTTCCTGGAGAAATCGCCGTAAATCTGAGGGTCAATAGCGCTTCCTGGCTTCTACTGCTGTCTGCGAAATGCTTGGGTTTAAAAGAGTGAACTGTTGCGTAATATTCCTACCTAAGTAGTGTTGAGCGAATTACACCATTTTCTTTTAATTATCACCCCGCAGTGTGACTTCTCCAAACTTCCACTCCTTCGCTGTGGTTCCCCCGGATATAAGATGAAGCGCCGGCGCCTTAGATCCGCATAGCCTCCCCCAACCGTCCCCCCCATCGGAACTCCTGGATTCGTCTCTGCTGTACGAATCTTCCAGGTGATCCAAGAAAGTTGTTTCTATAAATGCTTTAGACGATGCAGATACACGTTTTCCTGTTCGAAGAAGACCAAATGACCTTATCACTTATCCCTACGCTTAGGTAGCTTGTGCATGTATAATTTTAATGACAATGACATTTATGCAGTGGCCGAAGTAAAAAAAACGGCAGCGTGGAGGCCACTTTACCTTGCATACCTTTTCATTAATCATTTGAAGCCATACACGTTTATTTCCATCTTTCATTAGAACACCCATGCAGGGGCGACAAGCGGAGGTACCGGGAGGCTGGAATTGTGGCTGCAGATATCAGTCAGAGCGAGAGGGTTGAACAGGTATAATATAGCAGTATATGTGAATGTTAGGCAGATTAGAGGAAGGAGAGGAGTCAGTGGCGCAGCCAGCAGGGAACGGGAAGATAATTTATATACTCGTCCCCGTCTCCTATTGACAGATGAGAGTTATAGATTCGGAGCTCATGACAATAGTGATAGCAGCTTTTTTGGTGTCGGATGTATGTATATTTGCTCTTGCATGTATGCGATGGGATTACACTTTATTGACGAGAGACAGAATAATCAGAGTGGGAAAGCAGATCTACGAACAACTACAACGGAAAACAAAACACACACGCACCCGCACCCGCACACACCCACACACGCACCCGCACCCGCAAACACCCACACACGCACCCGCACCCGCACACATCCACACACGCACCCGCACACATCCACACACGCACCCGCACCCGCACACACCCACACACGCACCCGCACACACCCACACACGCACCCGCACACGCACCCGCACCCACACACGCACCCGCACCCACACCCGCACCCACACACGCACCCACACCCGCACACCCACACATCCACACACACACACACACACACAAACACACACAACCCCACCCACACCCACACCCACACTCACACCCACATCCACACCCACACCCACTCCCACACCCACACCCACACCCACACCCACACCCACACCCACACCCACACCCACACCCACACTCACACCCACACCCACACCCACACCCACACCCACACCCACACCCACACCCACACCCACACTCACACTCACACCCACATCCACACCCACACCCACACCCACACCCACACCCACACACACACACACACACACACACACACACACACACACACACACACACACACACACACACACACACACACACACACACACACACACACACACACACACACACACACACACACACACACACACACACACACACACACACACACACACACACACACACACACACACACACACACACACACACACACACAGTCGCATTGGAAAAACAGGCTGTACAGTACACGACGCTGAATCTCACCCCACCAGACCAACGGGGCCTGCAGTGCGGGATAGCGTTAGCCAAAGGCAACAGAAGGCCGCCGGCGCCGTGTCAAACCAAAGGAAAATAAAAGGGCACATGTGAAATACTTAAGGGTAAATTAGGTCTACTGAGGCGTTAAGGTATGCATGGTCTTGTGAGCTTGAGGTATTCAGACATTGCAAGACATAACTAATATCACTGAGAAATTGAACAATAGCAAGATACAGTGGGAGCCTCAGTATGGATCCATAAATCTTTTTTCTACTTTAATAGATATCATTCAATGGACTTGCGCAACATTTCCCAAAACTTCATATCTGTGTCATCTCAGGGAACAGCGGGTGTTCGACAATCAATCCCCTCATAGGCGGCGGAACGGGGGCACCGCACAGTGATGCAGGAGGCCTGAAAAACGAGACGAAATTCATAGCTCAATAAATAACAATGATAGAACAATGATTTTGGCTTCGATTTGAAGCCATCCATCAGGCGGCTCAAACAAGCACACCAAATTTCGTTTTTCCTCTTAACCCTCATTTTGCCAGGGGGTTGATTCTACCCCCCTCTTAATATTTTCGCGAGGGGAGAAAAACTGATCGGTTTAGCGCAATGCTGCGTGGCAAGTGCGAACCAACATCAATTTGGTACATCTTGACGAAATTTCAATCCAAGGTCAGGTCAGGTCACTGAGTTATGATGTGATTTCTAAACCGATGTAAAGCAATGCTGGTTCTCAAAACAATGTTGGCAAAAGCCGGGAATACCTCGGCTTCTAGAGGAGTTAGATCGAGTTTCTATACACCATTCGAAAGCTCTTGTAATGAAAAATCTAGAGCGGACATCCATTTTGACGTCAGTTCCATAACGAAGGCACCAGAACACCTCGTGGGACCAATTGGGTGCGCTACTTTATGCAGAGGCTATCCAGGGCTTTTAACGGTTCTGACAGTGGCTGTAGCTTTATGAAATAATTACATAGTCGCAAATCTGACCATTAGGGTGACCCCCGATGTACACTTTTTTCAAGCACGCTTCCTTTCCTAGTCCATTTAGATGTTATCGAGGACGCTAATCACGATTTTAATGGTTGCGAGTTCCAAACATTATTTTTTGAAGTCCCGGGAAGCAAACAAAGATGCCTATTTTTCGTTTTTTCGTAATTTTTCAGCAAACAAGGCACCCTGGAGCCGGTTTTTATAGACAGGAAAAACCATCACCATCACCGGTTTTTATAGAATATGATAATATTTCTTAATGAATATACCACGTACCTTTTGCCGTCCTCTAGCATTCATAGGATTTTCATACCCCTTCCCGATCACGCAAAATTTTTACTTAACCCTGATGCTGTATCCGTCTTCACTGTCATTGGCTCGTCAATCAACTACTAGTTCCAGCTTTCGCCACCAGGTAACTTGTAGCTTATCTGCCACTCAATGCATTCAAATTATACTAATACTAGATTTGTGTTTGTAGGAAAGCACAAATGACCATGAGGGCATTCTCAGTCACTTACATTTAACACATTATAGCAAAAATACACCATGAAGAAGCCCATGCAGTGTCAAATACAGCTTGGCCCACTGTCTACGAGAGAGCCATAGCATCATTAGAATACATTCTGTATTTTCATAATGTTTTTCAATCTGAGCCAAACTTGCATTAGTGGATATGCTGTTTCTTTCTACCTTGCCCCACATGGCACTTCCTGTTCAGCTTGTCAACGCCCTCGACCCGGATGGCCTCTGATCACCAAGCATGTCTACTGGTCAGTAGTTCATGCTCTGGGCAAGCCATGTAGGCGTTCTGCTACATGCTTTTCACGACTGCTCCCAGCAGCTCTACATGAAGGAATTTCCTTTGACGTCGAAGGGCCTCACAGATGTGGGACGGGCGTCTAGCCTGGCTGGCTTGTTTGATCTTCATCACCGCTGTAACGTAGACGCAGGTAATGTAGCGCGCCAGAGAAGCCAGCTTTGTAGATTGTTCTGTCTGAGTTATGCAGTAGCGGAGGATAAGGCTCAGTGTCGTACACCATCGAGCCACGCACAGCTTTCTATGTCGCAGGCCTGCCACGTGTTCTGCATCGCTGCTGATCACGGTGCGCGCACAGCGGTACAACAGCTTTATGTCGCTGCTCAGACTGTTTTCTATATCTGGGGAGATCCCCGGGAAATCTGCACTGAATGGGTGGCAACTTGACTACCTCCAGGGCGTGAGCATCTCCGGCGATCCACTGGCTGGCAGACCCTGTGAAGGTGGTTGGACTGATCGTCTTTCCATCCACAGGCTGAAATGATGCCCGGTACGGCAACTCCGACTGGTGGCAAAGGCAGCCTGCTCGAACAAGGGGTCCCACTAAACCAGGCCTCGAAGCGGGCCTTCAGTCACTTTTTCCACCCAGTGTCTGAAAACATCATTTAGTCTCGCTGTCATTTGATGCCCAGTGTGCACTCTTCGCAGGGGCAATGTCCCAGGAAGATGTTGCCCGAATCTATGTCAATGCTTATATTGTGTTGTTTGGAGTCGGACTGTTTCTAGTCATTGCATCCATCGCAGACAACTGGATAATAATTATAATTATTGGGGCTTATCGACGCACCAACTGCCAGGGTCATATGGCGTCGCCAACTCTTTCCCTGTTGGAAGGGTTTCTCGGGAGCCAGCTTGCTCCTTGTTCAGGGAAGCCGCCGGGCCTTGAACCCGGGTCGGCTGCGTGGGAGCCAGCAGTGCTGACCACTCCACTACCGCGCCGCCTCGCAGACAACTGGAATACGTTCGGAAACACTCTCTGCCAAACCCGCCAGTCTCTATTTTCTGCTTTTGTCCTAGGCGGTTTGTACCTTGGCGGTTTGTACCTTCTTACCAACAACGTTATCACTAGAGCCACCTTGCACCGCCAGAGAAAGCTGTGTCCGAATGTGTGCTCCCTTCCAAGCCCCCACGGTTCCACCGTCCAGGACTCAGCCTCACTGGTCAGCTAATTAACTTACATCCATCAGGCGACATCTACCTGGGAAATTTTCCCTGCGAAAAAGGGCACGCTGGGCATTAAGAAGCAGCGAAACTGAAGGATTTTCTCATTTCCCGGAAAAAATCTAGATAAAATCACGTTCATCGGTGACCATGAGCCTGCATCAGTCACTGGGTGGAAAAATGGGTTGATGGCTCGCTTCGAGGCCCGGTTTGGCCTTGTTCGAGCAGACCGCCTTTGCCACCAGTCGGAGTTGCCGTACCGGGCATCATTTCAGCCTGTGGATGGAAAGACTATCAGTCCAACCACCTTCACAGGGTCTGCCAGCCAGTGGATCGCCGGAGATGCTCACGCCCTGGAGGTAGTCAAGTTGCCACCCATTCAGTGCAGATTTCCCGGGGATCTCCCCAGATATAGAAAACAGTCTGAGCAGCGACATAAAGCTGTTGTACCGCTGTGCGCGCACCGTGATCAGCAGCGATGCAGAACACGTGGCAGGCCTGCGACATAGAAAGCTGTGCGTGGCTCGATGGTGTACGACACTGAGCCTTATCCTCCGTTACTGCATAACTCAGACAGAACCGTCTACAAAGCTGGCTTCTCTGGCGCGCTACATTACCTGCGTCTACGTTACAGCGGTGATGAAGATCAAACAAGCCAGCCAGGCTAGACGCCCGTCCCACATCTGTGAGGCCCTTCGACGTCAAAGGAAATTCCTTTATGTAGAGCTGCTGGGAGCAGTCGTGAAAAGCATGTAGCAGAACGCCTACATGGCTTGCCCAGAGCATGAACTACTGACCAGTAGACAGGCTCGGTGATCAGAGGCCATCTGGGTCGAGGGCGTTGACAAGCTGAACAGGAAGTACCATGTGGGACACGGTAGAAAGAAACAGCATATCCACTAATGCAAGTTTGGCTCAGATCGAAAAACATTAGGAAAATACAGAATGTATTTTAACACGCGCATTGACGGAAGGGCGGGTACCCGCCCCCATCGGGTTTTACAAAGACAACAGAAAAGCGGCGGCGGGTAGCGCCGCCGTACTTGGCATACCCTTTCCCACATCATTTTTACAACTTCAGTGAAAATTTTAAGGTTGGGTCATCTCAGGTCAGGTCACCAGTACAGGTCAAGTGACCCGACCTCAAAAAAAGTTTAAGATAGCATAAGTCGGAGCAGGGTGAACTTATCCAATTGAAACTCATATCACATAAAGGCCCCACCGAGTTCTCTAAAACATGTTCCGGTATTTTTTATATCGATGACCTAAGGTCAGGTACGAGGCATGACCTCTCCATTGGAAATACATAAGAAAAATGGTTTTTACGGTATAACTCAGTAACGGATGGTGATAGAGCATTTATGTTAGCTGCATTAGACTCGCCAGGGCTTTGTGGTTCTAATGATATGCATTTTATATAATTTGACCCTGACCTGACCCCAGATCAGGTCAAATCATTCATTTGACCTAGCAAGGTCAAATTATATATCAGTCGATTCGGCTTGCTGAGAGGATTCATACAGTTCAAGTCGTTTTGCTCTATCTTTACTTGTTCAGATGTAATGGCCGAAAAACTGAATTTACATGTTATCCCTATGAAGGCATCTTTTGACCTCTCGTGACCTTAAATGTGACCTGACAAAAAATGATACAAATGTTTTCGATGGAGAAGTGGATGGGCAGCCCAACGCCGTTTACCGTTTTTCGCTACCTACCGTGGTTCTCGAGATCTTAGGGGGCGGGTACACGCCCCCCGTCAATGCGAAGGTGGCTCAGACCCCCGTCAATGCGCGTGTTAATGATGCTGTGGTTCTCTCGTAGACAGTGGACCAAGCTGTATTTTTTAAACTAGGATAATTTGTATTATGCTTCGAAACACTAGGAGTGTACCCAATAAAACAATATAATTGTGAACAAGGATTATGGATAGACATGTAGGAATGACAGGAGGGCAGTCTTGAATCCATACACGTGTATTTCCGGACATTTCGGACATTCAGACATTTACGAGCACTTTTTAAGCGAAAACAATGTTTTGCGTCTCCGGAATGGAAAACCTCGATAGACACTGGTCACGTGACGTCTGCACGTGCTGAACTTCGACCTTGATGATTGATGTGGTCTCGGCCGGAAAACGCGAGTCTTCACTGGCATAGCTATATTGTTAGTATCACATATTGAACAATAGAGAGCCGAGGTCTCACACTGGCAGTACCCAGATTACGACTGCCCGCGCCCGCGCGTCCCGGTCACCGGTCCGCCACTGTGATGTCACTGGCCCGCCCGAGGGCAGGCACACTGGCCCCGCGCAGGGGCGGGCACAGGTAGCGATTACTACATCTCCCCCTCAGGACATCGAACAACACTGGAGAGGAACGTAACAAAACAAATGAGCTAAGCATAAATCAAACCAAAACTTCTAACCAGAGACCAATCATATCTCCTCGATGAGACGCCGCGGTCGGCGTCGGGCACGTTGTGATCGCCGAGGTGGCCGACACTCCTCGGATACCTCGGCTGGTGTTGCATGAGCACCATCACCGGCGGATGAGTTCTCGCCGCGTTCTCGCTGACCGGAGGCGATATCGTTTCCCTCCGTCTGAGCCGGATCTATGTAGCCTGGTGCTTCAAGAGTAGTTTGCTGGTGATCCGGCAACGCGTAGGCAAATTGGCGTCGAATGTGACGTCGGTTTCTGGCCAGGACTCGGCCGCTCCGGAGACGGATGAGGTATCGACGGTGTGGCTGCTGCTCCGCAATGATGCCGTGACGATCCCAGCGGCGTGTGCGTGGATCCCACACAGCCACTTGGTTGCCGACTTGTAGGGTAGGCAGATCTCTAGCGCGTTGATTGTAGGCTTTCTCCACACGTTCGTCTCTTGTAGTTGCGGATACCTCAGCTTCGTCGGCCTTGCGCTGCCAAGGTGCGGCGAAGGCTCGTCGGTGAGCGGGGAGAGCGTCCTGCACCGGTCGCCCATACACCAGCTGAGCTGGAGAGATGCCGCTGGGCCCCGGCGTATTGCGAAATTGAAGGATTGCGCGAGTCCATCGCTCTGAACTCAGCTGTCGCGCTTGTTGGTCCCAGCATCTGCGCAGGAGCTTCTTTGCGGTCTTCACGGCTGCCTCTGCGGTGCCGTTCGACTGCGGGTACATCGGTGACGACATCTCATGACGGATCTGCCAATGCTGCAGGAAATCTCGGAAGGCAGATGAAGTCAGTTGAGGTCCCCCATCAGAGACCACGGTGTCTGGTACTCCGACTTGACAGAAGATGTCTCGGAGAGCGGCCATCAGCTTCCTGGCAGTCGCACTGGATCCCAGATCGACCACCTCGATCCATCCTGAGTACCGGTCGACCACAACCAAGTACTGTGACCAGCCTGGTTGGGAAAGTCCAGATGAATCTCTTCAAACGGTCTCGTTGCTGGGGGCCTGCGCAGAAGGGTCTCTCGTTGCTGAGCAGGCAGCTCCCTCTGGCAGAGTTGACATGATCTGACAAAGTTGTCGATGTCCCGGTCGATACCGGGCCAGTATACGATCTGCCTGGCCCGCGCCTTAGTCTTTTCCTTCCCAAGATGGCTGTCGTGGAGGGCGGCTAATACTGAAGGCCGGAGGCGATGAGGGATCACCAGGCGGCAGCCACACACAGCTAAACCATCGTCTACGCTGAGACGTTCGTGGACGGACCAATACGGACGCAGAGGCTCTGGAAGAAGCGACTTGGAGTCAGGGAATCCTTGCTGGATTGTAGTCACTAGAAGCTGCATCTGAGGATCGTCAACTGCTGCTCGACGCACCTCCTCCAGGCGGATGTCTGTCTTGCTCTTGTACATTTCCGCAGTGACTATGGAGGCTATGGTGGCCGCATGTTCGTCCTCGCCGAGCTCATCCTCTTCCTCCGGCCGCTGGCAAGGTGACCGAGACAGGGCGTCAGGCCCCTGATGAGTGGATCCAGACCTCCAGGAGGCTGAGAAGGTTCCCACGCAGCTGATCTTCATTCGTAGACGCTGAAGGCGAGGGTTCTCGATCTCAGCTAAGGTCTTGCTGTTCAAGATCGGAATTAGAGGCCGATGGTCAGTGACGATCTGGAAGTGCAGTCCAGAGAGGAAGAGCTGGCACTTCTTTACAGCCCAGGCCACGCCTAGAAGTTCCAGTTCGATCACGGCGTAGCGCTTCTCGCAGTCTGTAAGGAACCTGGAACCGGCTCGGATCACTCTCCATGTCCCGTCCGGCTGCTGTTGACGAAGGAGAAACCCCAGCCCCTTCAGGCGGCTGGCGTCCGTCTCGAGTGAGGTTGGTCTGCCGGGATCATAGAAGCCCAGGGAGGGGACAGACGCCAGCGCTGCCCGGGCGGCGTCGAAGGCGCGCTGGTGCTCTTCAGTCCAGGTGAAGTCGAATTTGGAGCTCAGCAATGGGCGTAGCGGTCCCAGGAGTCCAGCGACTTCTTCAGCAAATGGAGACACCTGGTTGACGAGCCCGAAGAAGCTTCGCATCTCTGTCACGTTTGTTGGGCTAGGAAACTGTGAGAGCGCCTTGGTCAGCTGGGGGATCAGGAGTGTATCCGGTCTCAGAGACGACGAACCCAGCAAACTTCACCGACTGCTGGGCCAGTTGAACCTTAGCTAGGTTGAGCGAGATGCCTCTCTCCTGGCATCGGGTCAGGAACTGACGAATGTGCAGCATGTGCTCCTCCTTGGTCCGGCTGAAGACGATGACGTCATCGACCACCTTGCGGTAGTGTTGTAGTCCTTCGAAGGCTTCGTCCATCCTTCTGTTGTAGTGTTCACTGATGCTGGTGACTCCGTACGGGGCGCGCAGGTATGCGTACCTCCCGAAAGGAGTGATAAAGCTGGTTAGCAGCTGACTGGCGGGGGCGAGAGGACATTGATGGTAGCCCTTCAGCGCATCGAAGACGGTGAACCAGCGTGCTTCTGAAGCGGTGATCGATGAGACCTCTTCCAATGGCGTCGGAGACTGGTATCTCTCGCGTCGATCAAACTTGTTCAAATGTGACAAATCCACACAGAGCCGGATGCTTTTTCCGTCCTTCTTCGGCGACACGACGATGCCGGCGCACCACTCCGTCGGTTCTGTGACGCGCCGGATGACATTCTCCGACTCCAGGCGATCCAGCTCCTCTTTAAGTTGGCCGCGAAGAGACAGCGGGACTCTTCTCGGGGTGGTGACGCAGAAGGGGCGTGCGTCGTCTCGGAGCTCGATGCGGAACTCCTCTCCCGGCATGGTGCGGATGTGGCCATCGAAGACCTTGGGGAACTCTCTGGAAAGCTCATCGATGGTAGATAGTGAGTGCTGCGGTGTAGTAGCCGAAGACGACACCGTTGAACTGGGCTCGGAGCCTCCAATGACGCGTTTCATTGTCGGCTCGGCCGGGGGCGTCGACGTCCCTTCCCGTGGCCGAGCTGGGACGTGTGTATAAACCTCCCGACTGCGTGCAGGCGTGGCAATGTCGTGGACTTGGGCCACAGCGACATGGGACACAGACCTCAGGCCAAAAACGATCCTATCTCTGATTAGTGATTCGTTACATGTGACACAGAAGTTACATGTGCGGGACAAATCACGCAGAGCCGTTACGAAATCATCAAAAGACTCATTTTCTGACTGAACTCTGCTATTGAAATGAAGCCTTTGAACGAATTAGTTTACCTGGCCTACGGCGTATGCCTCCAAGTGACGCAAAATTGCGTCGATGCTGCCACGTTCTTCTGCTGTCATTGGAAGGTTTCTTAACACGCGGAGCGTTTCATCCGAAAGACAAGCGCAGAGCTGCGCAAGCTGCATGCGCGACTCCTCTTCACGCAGTCGTGACGTCACCTCGTAGTCGTCCCATCTTTCTCTCCAGAGGTAGAAGGCGTCACCGCGATCCGCCGTCACATCCAGCCGGTCCGGTGGTACAGCACGTAGGCGAAGCCGTTGAACCACTGCTGGTTGGCGTTCGCGGGGCGACAGGTCATCACTACCAAGGGGATCGATCGCGGCAGAGACCAGATGCTTCGAATCGTCAGAAGTTGCCATGTTGACGCGTAGTTTCGTAAGTAAAGAATTGCTGGCACAAGCGTAAATGATTGTAATTAGTTAGCCGGCTGCGCCATAATGTGGTCTCGGCCGGAAAACGCGAGTCTTCACTGGCATAGCTATATTGTTAGTATCACATATTGAACAATAGAGAGCCGAGGTCTCACACTGGCAGTACCCAGATTACGACTGCCCGCGCCCGCGCGTCCCGGTCACCGGTCCGCCACTGTGATGTCACTGGCCCGCCCGAGGGCAGGCCCACTGGCCCCGCGCAGGGGCGGGCACAGGTAGCGATTACTACAATGATCTAAGCCCAGAACATACCCTGAAGTGCCAAGAAGAAAAATTAAAAATTGCATCTCCGGGACGGAAGACCCCCAATGTATTAGTATGTCAAAGTCTGCACGTGCAAAACTTGCACCATGCTGACCTCAGTTCATCAATTAACACCAACATGCCAAATTTTAGCCCAATTAGTTCCCGATATAGCGCCTGAGAGGATATGCAGCTACTGCGCATGCGCAGTCGGCAGGTCACTGATTGGCTGATTCAGAGAGGTGCAGTGGCCAGCCTGGGTCACCATCCCCGAAAACGGTAAGCCTAGCTTCATTTGTTTGCCCATGATAACATTATTGGTCTTCCGTAGCCTTAACACTAATCCATAGGGTATCTTCAAACTGGGGGTGCCCGTGTGTACGGGAAGGCACCGTTTGCGCCTTTTACCCTATTACTAAATCAGACGGTACAAATAAGCCTTGTTTTAAGATTTAAGGAGACTATCTGCACCACCAGCAGCCTTATAGTGTCTTAAAACCAAATTTTGGATTGGTGTCGGTCCCCCCTCAAGATCACGTGGCACGCGCCAGGGGTTATCCAGACGGTTCAAAGTGATGTCATCTAACATATAATCCCCCTGGCTGCAATCGAGGTGGGTTTCATCTAAAACGTTCCCATACGGTAGAAGCCAAGTATCCCATAGCCTTAACACTAATTCATAGGGTATCTTCAAACTGGGGGTGCCTGTGTGTACGGGAGGGCGCCGTTACTCACTTTTACCTTATAACTCAATCAGACAGTACCTATAATCGTGGTTTTAGGACTTAAAGCGGGTATCTGCACCATCAGCAGCCTTATACTGTGCTAAATCCTAGTTTTGAAGGGGTGCCGGTCCGCACTCAAGGTCACGTGGCACGCGCCAGGGGTCATCGAGACGGGTAAAAGTGGTATCATCTGAAACATAACCCCCTTGGCTACCATCGATGCGAGTTTTATCAAAACTGTTCCTATAGGGTAGCCGCCATGGGCTTGTGAACTCAAAAAAATAAAAATCTTTAGAAATTTATAAAATCTCTAAAAATCCTCTTAACAGGGGACCTTGATCGAAACAAGTGTCGGGTGGATATGGTACCCTACCGGCGACAGTTGCACCGCAGGTGTCAGTTTGGCCTTATCTGGAAAGCTCTGGGTGCTATAGGGGGCACAAATCTGACCCAAGAGGAAAACTATTTTTAAAAGGTTTTTCGCAGCGGAGGATCCCCAGCCAACGTAATGATACCATACAAGCACCCACCAGCTGCCCCCAGACCTTGTTACCACACATGCATGCACTTATTGGCCCAATGTGACACCGGTAGTGCACCAGGACCCCCTCAAGGGGGCAAAGTCGAGATTTTTGGGCTGCGAGGTCATTTTCAAGGTCATATAGCGCGTGACTCGAAGTTTTCCCAGATATACCACCCATACCCGGTAGTACCCAAGGGTGCCCACTAACACCTCAAGAAGTTCTAACAGAATCGTTAGAGCCATTTTTGAAAACATTTTGGTTATCTAAATTTCCTATTTTTCCCATAGACTTAACACGTGCAATTTCACGTGCAGATTGCACGTGCCTCGGAGTTTTCCTAGGGTGGTGACCCACACCACAAGGTAGGCCAGCACCAGAACCCCAACTCTAGAAAAAATCACCAAAATCGTACGAGCCGTTTGGGCTGGAACCAAGTTGCGGTTATTTCCAACACATACAGAAATGCACCCCTGGAGATGTAGCTCAGTCGATTTTCAATGGAAAATCACAATGCTAAAGCATAGCGATTTTGACCATTGACAATCGCCTTCGGTTACGTGGGGCAACGCCTTAAGGGGCATCGCGGGACCGAAGGTGATTGCTCGAGCACCTATTCACTTCTCCGGAACGGAAGACCCTTGATAGTTAATTTTTGCAAATTGGCCAATAAAGTCATATGCGCATCTCCGGAATGGAAGACCCTCGTAGCGATTTTGACAATTGACAATCGCCTTCGGTTACGAACATGGACTGTATACTCTCCAAAAATTCAGTTTTGAAGCGGTGGCGGACCGCACTCAAAGTCACGTGGCACGCGCTAGGTGGCACCCAAAGGGTTTCAAATGCTTTCATTTGAAACGTAACCCCTCTGGGTACAAACGAGGCAAGTTTCGTCAAAAACGTTCCCATACCGTAGCAGCCAGGGGCGTGTGAACCCAAAAAATTAGAAAATCTCCAACAATTTTAAAAACCTCCAAAAATCTCCTTGATGAGGAACCTTTATCGAAACAAGTGTAGGGCAGGTAAAGTGTGTTAGTGGTCATAGTCGCACTGCAGGTGTTAGTTTTACCCCATCTTGAAAGGCCTGGGTGCTGTATGGGTGACCAATCCAGCTGCAGGGGAAAACATTTATTTTAAAGGTTTTGCGCAGTGGAGGACCCCTGGCCAATCTCATATTACCCAATAACCACCCATCCACTGGCCCAAGGCATTGTGTCCTTGCATGCATACACTTATTGGGCCAACGTGCCACCGGTGCCCCACCGGGGCCCCCTCTAAGGGGTAAAGTGGAGATTTTTGGGCTGCAAGGTCATTTTCAAGGTCAAATTGCACGAAATTTCGAGTTTTCCCAGATATACCACCTATACCCCGTAATACCCGAAGGTATCGACTAACACCCCATGGAGGTTCATTAAATTCCATGAGGCCAATTTTTTTAAATTTCATTTGTTTAATTTGTCGAAAAATCTCCATACACTTAACACGTAAAATTTCACGTGCAGATTGCACGTGCAAACCAATTTTCCTGGGGTAGTGACCCATATCACAGGGTACGTCCCCATGGGTACCCTATCATATTAAAAAAAGAACAAAATCGTACGACGCAATTTTCAGCAAATTGACCATCTTTGTTTCCGTAATGTTAAACCCCATAGGAAAAAGGGGTGTCGATTGCACGTGCTTCGGAGTTTTCCTGGGGTGGTGACCTATGCCAAAGAATAGATCACCATCGGGACCCTATCTCTAGAAAAAATCATCAAAATCGTACGAGCCGTTTGCGAGGGTATCAAGGTGCCCCGATATCCAACACGTAGAGAAAAACCCTCCCTGATGAGTTAGCTCAGTTGATTTTCAATGGAAAATCTCAATGCTAAAGCATAGCGATTTTGACCATTTGCAATCACCTTCGGTTACGTGGGGGCGACGCCTTTAGGGGCATCGCGGGACCGAAGGTGATTGCTCGAGCACCTATTCGCTTCTCCGGAACGGAAGACCATTAATAGTGAATAGTTGGCTGAGGTCTGCCCGTGCATAACTTGCGCCTTCCTGTTTTCAGTTCATAAAACCGCCACTGAAATATTCGGCAGAAAATGACAAATTTGAATCTCCGGAACGGAGGACCCTCGATAAAGACTGGCTTTGTCACGTGAGCACGTGCAAAACTTCCACCTTGCTGACTTTAGTTCATAACATAACCCCTACATACCAAATTTCAGCCGAATCGGCCCACTGGTTGGAGAGATATAGCCCATTGGGGTTATGCGCTACTGCGCATGCGCAGTGCCCCAGTCACTGATTGGCTGTTTCAGAGAGGTGTAGTAGCAGGCTTGTGGCACTGTTCCCGAAAACGGTAGGCGTAGCTCTATTTGTTTGTCCCTGCAAGTATCATAAGTGTTCCATTGCTTTAACAATAATCCATAGGGTATCTTTACACTGGGGGTGCCGCTCTTTATAGCAGAGGGCCGTTTGCACCTATAATCCTATCCCTCCATTAGATGTGACCCAATTACCAAAAACGGTGGACGTAGCTTCCTTTGTTTGGCCACACAAACATCATAAGTTTCCCACTGCTTTAACACTAATTAATAGAATATCTTCAAACTGAGGGTGCCCGTGTGTAGAAAGGGGCACTGCTTGCACCTATGACCATCTCATTGTATCAGATCGTGCCAGTAATTGTCGTTTCAGTACGTAAAGGGGCTTTCTGTACGAACAGGAACCGTATGCTGTCCGAAAATTAAGTTTTGGAAGGGTGCCGGTGCACACTCAAGGTCACGTGGCACGCGCTAGGGGGGCCCCAAAGGGTTTCAAATGGTTTCATTTGAAACGTAATCCCTCTGGGTACAAACGAGGCAAGTTTCGTCAAAAACGTTCCCATACCGTAGCAGCCAGGGGCGTGTGAACCCAAAAAATTAGAAAATCTCCAACAATTTTAAAAACCTCCAAAAATCTCCTTGATGAGGAACCTTTATCGAAACAAGTGTAGGGCAGGTAAAGTGTGTTAGTGGTCATGGTCGCACTGCAGGTGTTAGTTTTACCCCATCTTGAAAGGCCTGGGTGCTGTATAGGTGACCAATCCAGCTGCAGGGGAAAACATATATTTTAAAGGTTTTGCGCAGTGGAGGACCCCTGGCCAATCTCATATTACCCAATAACCACCCAGCCACTGGCCCCAGGCATTGTGTCCATGCATGCATACACTTATTGGGCCAACGTGCCACCGGTGCCCCACCGGGGCCCCCTCTGGGGGGTAAAGTGGAGATTTTTGGGCTGCAAGGTCATTTTCAAGGTCAAATTGCACGAAATTTCGAGTTTTCCCAGATATACCACCTATACCCCGTAATACCCGAAGGTACCGACTAACACCACATGGAGGTTCATTAAATTCCATGAGGCCAATTTTTTTAAATTTCATTTGTTTAACTTGTCGAAAAATCTCCATACACTTAACACGTAAAATTTCACGTGCAGATTGCACGTGCAGACCAATTTTCCTGGGGTAGTGACCCATATCACAGGGTACGTCCCCATGGGTACCCTATCATATTAAAAAAGGAACAAAATCGTACGACGCAATTTTCAGCAAATTGACCATCTTTGTTTCCGTAATGTTAAACCCCATAGGAAAAAGGGGTGTCGATTGCACGTGCTTCGGAGTTTTCCTGGGGTGGTGACCTATGCCAAAGAATAGATCACCGTCGGGACCCTATCTCTAGAAAAAATCATCAAAATCGTACGAGCCGTTTGCGAGGGTATCAAGGTGCCCCGATATCCAACACGTAGAGAAAAACTCTCCCTGATGAGTTAGCTCAGTTGATTTTCAATGGAAAATCTCAATGCTAAAGCATAGCGATTTTGACCATTTGCAATCACCTTCGGTTACGTGGGGGCGACGCCTTTGGGGGCATCGCGGAACCGAAGGTGATTGTTTGAGCACCTAATCGCTTCTCCGGAACGGGAGACCCTTTAAAGTAAATAGTTTTGTGACATCTGCACGTGCAAAACGTGAACCTTCCTGTGTTTAGTTTACATAATCCCCACAAGACAATTTGGCAGAAAATGAAAAATCTGAATCTCCGGAACGGAGGACCCGCGATAGAAAAAGGGTTTCTCACGTAAGCACGTGCAAAACTTCCACCTTGCTGACTTGGGTTCATAACAACCCATATATACCAAATTTAAGCAAAATCGGCCAACTGGTTGGAGAGATATAGCCCATTGGGGTTATGCGCTACTGCGCATGCGCAGTGCCCCAGTCACTGATTGGCTGATTCAGAGAGGTGTAGTGGCAGGCTTGTGGGAATGTGCCCGAAAACGGTAGCCGTAACTCTATTTGTTTGTCCTTGCAAGTATCATAAGTGTTCCATTGCTTTAACACTAATCCATAGGGTATCCCTACATGCCAACTTTCAGCCGAATCAGCCCACTGGTTGCAGATATATAACACATTGGTGGTTTTGCGCTACTGCGCATGCGCAGTGCACAGGTCCCTGATTGGTTGATTCAGAGGTGCAGTGGCCGGATTTTGACACTGTCCCGAAAACGATAGCCTTAGCTTCATTTTTGGCCAGGCCAAAATGAGATACAGCGGGGCGCGTCATGCCAGGGACCCCAGCGGGGCGCGTGTCAATTTGATAAAACCACCCCTACATCCCAAGTTTTAGCCGAATCGGCCAAAGTAATTCAATGACATATTCGCATCTCCGGGAAGGGGGACCCTCGATAGCGACCAGTTTTGTGAGGTCACGAAACTGGTGGCTACCTTGGGATGTAGGGGGGGAGTAAAACCACCCCTTCATCCCAAGTTTTAGCCGAATCGGCCGAAGTAATTCAATGACATAATCGCATGTCCGGGAAGGGGGGACCCTCGATAGCGACCAGTTTTGTGAGGTCTGCCCGACGTCCAAAATTTCTTCGCTGCCACGTTCAGTTCATAAAACAACCCTTACATGCCAACTTTCAGTCAAATTGGCCAAAAAATCATATGCGCACCTCCGGAATGGAGGACCCTCGATAGAAACTGGCTTTGTCACGTCAGCACGTCCAAAACATTCACCCTGCTGACTTTAGTTTATAACATAATCCCTACATACCAATTTTCAGCCAAATCGGCCCGCTGCTTGCAGATATTTAACTTTATTCTTTAACACTAATGCATAGGGGATCTTCACACTGGGCGTGCCTGTTTTTATTGAAGAGCATCGTGAGCACCAATAATACTATCACTCAATGAGACGTTACCCCATTCCCGAAAACGGTACCCATAGCTGCATTTTTTGGGCACTGCAAGCATGATAAATGTTCCATTGCTTTAACATCTATTCATAGAATAGCTTCAAACTGAGGGTGACCGTGTGTACAAAAGGGCTCTTTTTGCACGTATGCCCATATCACTTAAGTAGATGGTGTCAGTAATCGTCGTTTCAGTACGTAAAAGGGTTATCTATAAGAACATGGACTGTATACTCTCCAAAAATTCAGTTTTGAAGCGGTGTCGGACCGCACTCAAGGTCACGTGGCACGCGCTAGGTGGCACCCAAAGGGTTTCAAATGCTTTCATTTGAAACGTAACCCCTCTGGGTACAAACGAGGCAAGTTTCGTGAAAAACATTACCATACAGTGGCAGCGATTGCTCGAGCACCTATTCGCTTCTCCGGAATGGAAGACCCTTGATAGTGAATGGTTGTGTGACGTCTGCACGTGCAAAACTCGCACCTTCCTGTGTTCAGTTTATTAAAGCCCCAAAAGGCAATTTGGCAGAAAATGACAAATTTGTATCTCCGGAACGGAGGATCCTCGATAGAGATTAGCTTTGTCACGTGAGCACGTGCGAAACGTCCACCCTGCTGACTTTAGTACATAACATAACCCCTACATACCAAATTTCAGCCGAATCGGCCCACTGGTTGGAGAGATATAGCCCATTGGGGTTATGCACTACTGCGCATGCGCAGTGCCCCAGTCACTGATTGGCTGATTCAGAGAGGTGTAGTGGCAGGCTTGTGGGAATGTCCCCGAAAACGGTAGCCGTAACTCTATTTGTTTGTCCTTCCAAGTATAATAAGTGTTCCATTGCTTTAACACTAATCCATAGGGTATCTTCACACTGGGGGTGCCGCTCTTTATAGCAGAGGGCCGTTTGCACCTATAATCCTATGCCTCCATTAGATGTGACCCAATTACCAAAAACGGTGGACTTAGCTTCATTTGTTTGGCCACACAAACATCATAAGTTTCCCACTGCTTTAACACTAATTAATAGAATATCTTCAAACTGAGGTTGCCCGTGTGTAGAAAGGGGCACTGTTTGCACCTATGACCATCTCATTGTATCAGATTGTGCCAGTAATTGTCGTTTCAGTACGTAAAGGGGCTTTCTGTATGAACAGGAACCGTATGCTGTCCGAAAATTAAGTTTTGGAAGGGTGCCGGTGCACACTCAAGGTCATGTGGCACGCGCTAGGGGCCCCCAAAGGGTTTCAAATGGTTTCATTTGAAACGTCCCCTCTGGGTACAAACGAGGCAAGTTTCGTCAAAAACGTTACCATACAGTGGCAGCGATTGCTCGAGCACCTATTCGCTTCTCCGGAATGGAAGACCCTTGATAGTGAATGGTTGTGTGACGTCTGCACGTGCAAAACTCGCACCTTCCTGTGTTCAGTTCATTAAAGCCCCAAAAGGCAATTTGGCAGAAAATGACAAATTTGTATCTCCAGAACGGAGGATCCTCGATAGAGATTGGCTTTGTCACGTGAGCACGTGCGAAACGTCCACCCTGCTGACATTAGTACATAACATAACCCCTACATACCAAATTTCAGCCGAATCGGCCCACTGGTTGGAGAGATATAGCCCATTGGGGTTATGCGCTACTGCGCATGCGCAGTACCCCAGTCACTGATTGGCTGATTCAGAGAGGTGTAGTGGCAGGCTTGTGGGAATGTCCCCGAAAACGGTAGCCGTAACTCTATTTGTTTGTCCTTGCAAGTATCATAAGTGTTCCATTGCTTTAACACTAATCCATAGGCTATCTTCACACTGGGGGTGCCGCTCTTTATAGCAGAGGGCCGTTTGCACCTATAATCCTATCCCTCCATTAGATGTGACCCAATTACCAAAAATGGTGGACGTAGCTTCATTTGTTTGGCCACACAAACATCATAGGTTTCCCACTGCTTTAACACTAATTAATAGAATATCTTCAAACTGAGGGTGCCCGTGTGTAGAAAGGGGCAATGTTTGCACCTATGACCATCTCATTGTATCAGATCGTGCCAAAAATTGTCGTTTCAGTACGTAAAGGGGCTTTCTGTACGAACAGGAACCGTATGCTGTCCGAAAATTAAGTTTTGGAAGGGTGCCGGTGCACACTCAAGGTCACGTGGCACGCGCTAGGGGGCCCCAAAGGGTTTCAAATGATTTCATTTGAAACGTAATCCCTCTGGGTACAAACGAGGCAAGTTTCGTCAAAAACGTTCCCATACCGTAGCAGCCAGGGGCGTGTGAACCCAAAAAATTAGAAAATCTCCAACAATTTTAAAAACCTCCAAAAATCTCCTTGATGAGGAACCTTTATCGAAACAAGTGTAGGGCAGGTAAAGTGTGTTAGTGGTCATAGTCGCACTGAAGGTGTTAGTTTTACCCCATCTTGAAAGGCCTGGGTGCTGTATGGGTGACCAATCCAGCTGCAGGGAAAAACATTTATTTTAAAGGTTTTGCGCAGTGGAGGACCCCTGGCCAATCTCATATTACCCAATAACCACCCATCCACTGGCCCCAGGCATTGTGTCCATGCATGCATACACTTATTGGGCCAACGTGCCACCGGTGCCCCACCGGGGCCCCCTCTAGGGGGTAAAGTGGAGATTTTTGGGCTGCAAGGTCATTTTCAAGGTCAAATTGCACGAAATTTCGAGTTTTCCCAGATATACCACCTATACCCCGTAATACCCGAAGGTACCGACTAACACCCCATGGAGGTTCATTAAATTCCGAGGCCAATTTTTTTTAATTTCATTTGTTTAATTTGTCGAAAAATCTCCATACACTTAACACGTAAAATTTCACGTGCAGATTGCACGTGCAAACCAATTTTCCTGGGGTAGTGACCCATATCACAGGGTACGTCCCCATGGGTACCCTATCATATTAAAAAAGAAACAAAATCGTACGACGCAATTTTCAGCAAATTGACCATCTTTGTTTCCGTAATGTTAAACCCCATAGGAAAAAAGGGGTGTCGATTGCACGTGCTTCAGAGTTTTCCTGGGGTGGTAACCTATGCCAAAGAATAGATCACCATCGGGACCCTATCTCTAGAAAAAATCATCAAAATCGTACGAGCCGTTTGCGAGGGTATCAAGGTGCCCCGATATCCAACACGTAGAGAAAAACCCTCCCTGATGAGTTAGCTCAGTTGATTTTCAATGGAAAATCTCAATGCTAAAGCATAGCGATTTTGACCATTTGCAATCACCTTCGGTTACGTGGGGGCGACGCCTTTAGGGGCATCGCGGGACCGAAGGTGATTGCTCGAGCACCTATTCGCTTCTCCGGAACGGAAGACCATTAATAGTGAATAGTTGGCTGAGGTCTGCCCGTGCATAACTTGCGCCTTCCTGTTTTCAGTTCATAAAACCGCCACTGAAATATTCGGCAGAAAATGACAAATTTGAATCTCCGGAACGGAGGACCCTCGATAAAGACTGGCTTTGTCACGTGAGCACGTGCAAAACTTCCACCTTGCTGACTTTAGTTCATAACATAACCCCTACATACCAAATTCAGCCGAATCGGCCCACTGGTTGGAGAGATATAGCCCATTGGGGTTATGCGCTACTGCGCATGCGCAGTGCCCCAGTCACTGATTGGCTGTTTCAGAGAGGTGTAGTAGCAGGCTTGTGGCACTGTTCCCGAAAACGGTAGGCGTAGCTCTATTTGTTTGGCCGTGCAAGCATCGTAAGTGTTCCATTGCTTTAACACTAATCCATAGGGTATCTTTAAACTGGGGGTACCCGTGTGTGCACAGGGGCACTGCTTGCACCTATGACTATCTCACTCCACCAGATGGTGTCAGTAAACGTCGTTTCAGTACGTAAAAGGGGCTATCCGTACGAACAAGGACCGTATACTGTCCGAAAATCCAGTTTTGGAGGGGTGTCGGTGCGCACTCAAGGTTACGTGGCACGCACTAGAGCAACCAAAGGGTTTCAAATGGTTTCGTTTGAAACGTAACCCTCTGGGTACAAACGTGGCAAGTTTCGTCAAAAACGTTCCCATACCGTAGCAGCCAGGGGCGTGTGAACCCAAAAAATTAGAAAATCTCCAACAATTTTAAAAACCTCCAAAAATCTCCTTGATGAGAAGCCTTTATCGAAACAAGTGTAGGGCAGGCAAAGTGTGTTAGTGGTCATAGTCGCACTGCAGGTGTTAGTTTTACCCCATCTTGAAAGGCCTGGGTGCTGTATGGGTGACCAATCCAGCTGTAGGGGAAAACATATATTTTAAAGGTTTTGCGCAGTGGAGGACCCCTGGCCAATCTCATATTACCCAATAACCACCCATTCACTGGCCCCAGGCATTGTGTCCATGCATGCATACACTTATTGGGCCAACGTGCCACCGGTGCCCCACCGGGGCCCCCTCTAGGGGGTAAAGTGGAGATTTTTGGGCTGCAAGGTCATTTTCAAGGTCAAATTGCACGAAATTTCGAGTTTTCCCAGATATACCACCTATACCCCGAATATATACGTAATACCCGAAGGTACCGACTAACACCCCATGGAGGTTCATTAAATTCCATGAGGCCAATTTTTTTAAATTTCATTTGTTTAATTTGTCGAAAAATCTCCATACACTTAACACGTAAAATTTCACGTGCAGATTGCACGTGCAAACCAATTTTCCTGGGGTAGTGACCCATATCACAGGGTACGTCCCCATGGGTGCCCTATCATATTAAAAAAGGAACAAAATCGTACGACGCAATTTTCAGCAAATTGACCATCTTTGTTTCCGTAATGTTAAATCCCATAGGAAAAAAGGGGTGTCGATTGCACGTGCTTCGGAGTTTTCCTGGGGTGGTGACCTATGCCAAAGAATAGATCACCATCGGGACCCTATCTCTAGAAAAAATCATCAAAATCGTACGAGCCGTTTGCGAGGGTATCAAGGTGCCCCGATCTCCAACAAGTAGAGAAAAACCCTCCCTGATGAGTTAGCTCAGTTGATTTTCAATGGAAAATCTCAATTCTAAAGAATAGAGCTTTTCAGCATTTGCAATCACCTTCGGTTATTAGGGGCATCGCAGGACCGAAGGTGATTGCCCGAGCACCTTTTCGCTTCTCGGCAACGGAAGACCCTTGACAGTCAATTTTTAGGACTTCTGCACGTGCAACACTTGCACGTTCCGGTTTTCAGTTCCTAAAATTCCTGCAGAAAAATTCGGCAGAAAATAACAAATTGGGATCTCCGGAAGAAAGGACCCTCGGTAGAGACTGGTTTGGTCACGTGAGCACGTGCGAAACTTCGATCTTGCTGACTTTAGTTCATAACATTACCCCTACACACCAATTTTCAGCCGAATCGTCCCACTGGTTGCAGAGATATTCCCCATTCAGGGTATGTGCTACTGCGCATGCGCAGTGTCTTGGTCACTGATTGGCTGATTCAGAGAGGTGTGGTAGCAGGCTTGTGGCAATATCCCCGAAAACAACACCCCTAACTATATTTGTTTGTCCGTGGAAGCATCATAAGTGTTCCATTGCTTTAACACTAGTCCATAGGGTATCTTCAAACTGAGGGTGCCCGTGTGTATAAAAGGGCACTGTTTGCACCTATAACGATCTCACTCTATCAGATGGTGTCAGTAATCGTCGTCTCCGTACGTAAAAGTGCTCCCTGTACGAGCAGAGACCATATACTGACCAAAAATTCAGTTTTGGGGGATACCGGTGCACACTCAAGGTCACGTGGCACGCGCTAGGAGGCACCCAAAGGGTTTCAAATGACTTCATTCAACACATAACCCTCTTGGGTACAAACGTGGCAAGTTTCGTCAAACACGTTCGCATACAGTAGCAGCCAGGGGCTTGTGAACCCAAAAAATTAGAAAATCTCCGGAAATTTTAGAAACCTCTAAAAATCTCCTTAATGGGGGACCTTTATCAAAACAAGTGTAGGGCAGGTAAAGTATGCTAGTGGTAATAGTGGCACCGCAGGTGTTAGTTTTACCCCATCTTTAAAGGCCTGGGTGCTATAGGGGCCACCCACCCGATTGGAGAGGAAAAAATATATTTTAAAGGTTTTGCGCAGTGGAGGACCCCTGGCCAATCTCACACTACCCATTAACGACCCATCCAGTGGCCCCAGGCATTGTGTCCATGGATGCATACACTTTTTGGCCCAAGGGGCCACCGGCGCCCCACCGGGGCCTCCTCTTGGGGGCAAAAATGAGATTTTTGGGCTGCAAGGTCAATTTTAAGGTCAAATTGCACACAATTTAGGATTTTCCCAGATATACCACCCATACCCCCTAGTAGTCGAATGTACCGACTAACACCTCAAAGAGTTTCAGAAAAATCGTTGGTGCCATTTTTGAGATAATTTTAATTCTTTAATTTTCCGAAAAATCTCCGTAGACTTAACACGTAAAATTTCACGTGCAGATTGCACGTGCTTCGAAGTTTTCCTGGGGTAGTGACCCATATCACGGGGTAGGTTCCCATGGGTACCATATCATATTAAAAAAGGAACAAAATCTATCGAGCCGATTTTCAGCAAATTGGCCATCTTTGTTTCCGTAATGTTAAACCCTATGGAAAAAGGGGTGTCGATTGCACGTGCATCGGAGTTTTCCTGGGGTAGTGACCTATGCCACAAAGTAGATCACCATCGGGACCCTAACTCTAGAAAAAATCATCAAAATCGTACGAGCCGTTTGGGCTGGTACCAACTATCCCCGATCTCATGCAGTTGATGGAAACATGTCCCTGATGAGTTAGCTCAGTTGATTTTCAATGGAAAATCTCAATTCTAAAGAATAGAGCTTTTCGGCATTTGCAATACCTTCGGTACAAAATGTACGAGCCGTTTGGGCTGGTACCAACTATCCCGATCTCATGCAGTTGATGGAAACATGTCCCTGATGAGTTAGCTCAGTTGATTTTCAATGGAAAATCTCAATTCTAAAGAATAGAGCTTTTCGGCATTTGCAATCACCTTCGGTACGTGGGGGCGACGCCTTTAGGGGCATCGCGGAACCGAAGGTGATTGCTCGAGCACCTATTCGATTCTCCGGAACGGAAGACCCTAGTTTTGTGACGTGTGCACGTGCAAAACTTGCAACCTCCTAATTTCAGTTCATTAAACCCCAACAGAACAATTCGGCGGAAAATGACAAATTCAAATCTCCGGAACCGAGGACCCCCGATAGAGGATAGCTTTGTCACGTGAGCACGTGCAAAACCTCCACCTTGCTGACTTTAGTTCATAACACATCCCCTACATACAAATTTTCAGCTGAATCGGCCCACTGGTTTCAAAGATATTGCCCATTGTAGGTTATGGTCTACTGCGCATGCGCAGTGCACACGTTCCTGATTGGCTGGTTCAGACAGGTGAAGTAGCAGGCTTGTGGCAAGCTCCCCGAAAACGGCACCCATAGCTCTATTTGTTTGTCCGTGGAAGCATCATAAGTGTTCCATTGCTTTAACACTAATCTGTAGGGTATCTTCAAACTGAGGGTGCCTGTTTGTACAGAAGAGCACTGTTTGCACCTATGACCATCTCACCCCATCAGATGGTATCAATAATTGTCGTTTCAGTACGAAAAAGGGCTATCTGTACAAACAGAGACCATATACTGTCTCAGAATTCAGTTTTGGAGAGGTGCCGGACCGCACTCAAGGTCAAGTGGCACGCGCTAGGTGCCACCCAAAGGGTTTCAAATAGTTTCATTTGAAAGGTAACCCCTCTGGGTACAAACGAAGCAAGTTTCGCAAAAAACGTTCCCATACAGTCGCAGCCAGGGGCTTGTGAACCCAAAAAATTAGAAAATATCCAGAAATTTTATAAACATCTAAAAATCTCCTTAATGGGGGACATTTATCGAAACAAGTGTAGGGCAGGTAAAGTATGTTAGTGGTTATAGTTGCACCGCAGGTGTTAGTTTTACACCATCTTGAAACGCCCGGGTTCTATAGGGGCCAACCACCCGACTAGAGACTGCTTTAACACTAATTAACAGAATATCTTCAAACTGAGGGTGCCCGTGTGTAGAAAGGGGCACTGTTTGCACCTATGACCATCTCATTGTATCAGATCGTGCCAGTAATTGTCGTTTCAGTACGTAAAGGGGCTTTCTGTACGAACATGAACCGTATGCTGTCCGAAAATTAAGTTTTGGAAGGGTGCTGGTGCACACTCAAGGTCACGTGGCACGCGCTAGGGGGCCCCCAAAGGGTTTCAAATGGTTTCATTTGAAACGTAATCCCTCTGGGTACAAACGAGGCAAGTTTCGTCAAAAACGTTCCCATACCGTAGTAGCCAGGGGCGTGTGAACCCAAAAAATTAGAAAATTTCCAACAATTTTAAAAACCTCCAAAAATCTCCTTGATGAGGAACCTTTATCGAAACAAGTGTAGGGCAGGTAAAGTGTGTTAGTGGTCATAGTCGCACTGCAGGTGTTAGTTTTACCCCATCTTGAAAGGCCTGGGTGCTGTATGGGTGACCAATCCAGCTGCAGGGGAAAACATATATTTTAAAGGTTTTGCGCAGTGGAGGACCCCTGGCCAGTCTCATATTGCCCAATAACCACCCATCCACTGGCCCCAGGCATTGTGTCCATGCATGCATACACTTATTGGGCCAACGTGCCACCGGTGCCCCACCGGGGCCCCCTCTAGGGGGTAAAGTGGAGATTTTTGGGCTGCAAGGTCATTTTCAAGGTCAAATTGCACGAAATTTCGAGTTTTCCCAGATATACCACCTATATACCGTAATACCCGAAGGTACCGACTAACACCCCATGGAGGTTCATTAAATTCCATGAGGCCAATTTTTTTTAAATTTCATTTGTTTGATTTGTCGAAAAATCTCCATACACTTAACACGTAAAATTTCACGTGCAGATTGCACGTGCAAACCAATTTTCCTGGGGTAGTGACCCATATCACAGGGTACGTCCCCATGGGTACCCTATCATATTAAAAAAGGAACAAAATCGTACGACGCAATTTTCAGCAAATTGACCATCTTTGTTTCCGTAATTTTAAACCCCATAGGAAAAAGGGGTGTCGATTGCACGTGCTTCGGAGTTTTCCTGGGGTGGTGACCTATGCCAAAGAATAAATCACCATCGGGACCCTATCTCTAGAAAAAATCATCAAAATCGTACGAGCCGTTTGCGAGGGTATCAAGGTGCCCCGATCTCCAACAAGTAGAGAAAAACCCTCCCTGATGAGTTAGCTCAGTTGATTTTCAATGGAAAATCTCAATTCTAAAGAATAGAGCTTTTCAGCATTTGCAATCACCTTCGGTTACGTGGGGCGACGCCTTTGGGGGCATCGCGGGACCGAAGGTGATTGCTCGAGCACCTGTTTGCTTCTCCGGAACGGAAGACCCTTGATAGTCAATGTTTTTGTGACGTCCGCATGTGCAAAACTTGCACCTTCCCGTTTTCAGTTCATAAATCCCCCACAGAACAATTCGGCAGAAAATGACAAATTTGGATCCCCGGAATGGAGGACCCTCGATAGAGACTGCCTTTGTCACGTGAGCACGTGCAAAACTTTCACCTTGCTGACTTCAGTTCATAACATAATTCCTTCATACCAATTTTCAGCCAAATTGGCCCACTGGTTGCAGAGATATAGGACATTGGAGGTTATGCGCTACTGCGCATCCGCAGTGCCCCGGTCACTGATTGGCTGATCCAGAGAGGTGTAGTGGCAGGCTTGTGGGAATGTCCCCGAAAACGGTAGCCGTAACTCTATTTGTTTGTCCTTGCAAGTATCATAAGTGTTCCATTGCTTTAACACTAATCCATAGGGTATCTTCACACCGGGGGTGCCACACTTTATAGCAGAGGGCCGTTTGCACCTATAATCCTATCCCTCCATTAGATGTGACCCAATTACCAAAAACGGTGGACGTAGCTTCATTTGTTTGGCCAAACAAACATCATAAGTTTCCCACTGCTTTAACACTAATTAATAGAATATCTTCAAACTGAGGGTGCCCGTGTGTACAGAAGGGCTCTTTTTGCACGTATGACCATATCACTCAAGTAGATGGTGTCAGTAATCGTCGTTTCAGTACGTAAAGGGGTTATCTATATGAACATGGACTGTATACTCTCCAAAAATTCAGTTTTGAAGCGGTGTCGGACCGCACTCAAGGTCACGTGGCACGCGCTAGGGGCCCCCAAAGGGTTTCAAATGGTTTCATTTGAAACGTAACCCCTCTGGGTACAAACGAGGCAAGTTTCGTCAAAAACGTTCCCATACCGTAGCAGCCAGGGGCGTGTGAACCCAAAAAATTAGAAAATCTCCAACAATTTTAAAAACCTCCAAAAATCTCCTTGATGAGGAACCTTTATCGAAACAAGTGTAGGGCAGGTAAAGTGTGTTAGTGGTCATAGTCGCACTGCAGGTGTTAGTTTTGCCCCATCTTGAAAGGCCTGGGTGCTGTATGGGTGACCAATCCAGCTGCAGGGGAAAACATATATTTTAAAGGTTTTGCGCAGTGGAGGACCCCTGGCCAATCTCATATTGCCCAATAACCACCCATCCACTGGCCCCAGGCATTGTGTCCATGCATGCATACACTTATTGGGCCAACGTGCCACCGGTGCCCCACCGGGACCCCCTCTAGCGGGTAAAGTGGAGATTTTTGGGCTGCAAGGTCATTTTCAAGGTCAAATTGCACGAAATTTCGAGTTTTCCCAGATATACCACCTATACCCCGTAATACCCGAAGGTACCGACTGACACCCCATGGAGGTTCATTAAATTCCATAAGGCCAATTTTTTTAAAATTTCATTTGTTTAATTTGTCGAAAAATCTCCATACATTTAACACGTAAAATTTCACGTGCAGATTGCACGTGCAAATCAATTTTCCTGGGGTAGTGACCCATATCACAGGGTACGTCCCCATGGGTACCCTATCATATTAAAAAAGGAACAAAATCGTACGACGCAATTTTCAGCAAATTGACCATCTTTGTTTCCGTAATGTTAAACCCCATAGGAAAAAAGGGGTTTCGATTGCACGTGCTTCAGAGTTTTCCTGGGGTGGTGACCTATGCCAAAGAATAGATCACCATCGGGACCCTATCTCTAGAAAAAATCATCAAAATCGTACGAGCCGTTTGCGAGGGTATCAAGGTGCCCCGATCTCCAACAAGTAGAGAAAAACCCTCCCTGATGAGTTAGCTCAGTTGATTTTCAATGGAAAATCTCAATTCTAAAGAATAGAGCTTTTCAGCATTTTCAATCACCTTCAGTTACGTGGGGGCGACGCCTTTAGGGGCATCGCGGAACCGAAGGTGATTGCTCGAGCACCTATTCGATTCTCCGGAACGGATGACCCTAGTTTTGTGACGTGTGCAAGTGCAAAACTTGCACCCTCCTAATTTCAGTTCATTAAACCCCAACAGAACAATTCGGCGGAAAATGAGAAATTCAAATCTCCGGAACCGAGGACCCCCGATAGAGGATAGCTTTGTCACGTGAGCACGTGCAAAACCTCCACTGCGCCAGCCAAACCAAAAATCCACTATCATGCTTAACTCCCAGGAACTATTATCACCTACCCTAATGCCCACCTCACACAAGCATCTTGACTTTCCATTTCCTCAGACAGATTCAATAGCTTCCCCTTAAGTGCAGATCACTAATGACTTAGACGATGCAAAATATAAAATAATTGTGTGGGTCGACCAGCGCTGCATGCCACCGCTGCCATCACTTTGTGGGGCTGGGCGGAACACTCTGGCCTGTTGCTATTTCTGGACATATTTAAAAACTGCATGCATGTAGATATTCGTTTTAATATTAGCGCATGTCGCCCATGTCTATGTGTGTGTGTGAAATATATGTATGGATATATACCCAAAACAAAACTAAATACCCAGGTGGTGGAAATACGAACCTACCTAGTTTGGCCCATTAGAATATCTCCCACCAGGCCCTGTTAGCGATGAAAGTGTCACAAACTACTGCAAAACTTTTATGAAACATCTGAATTGCAATGCAATACGGTTTTATGCATAAAAATTATGATTGTTAAGCGCAGTTCGATTCAGGTTGTTTACCTTCATGCATCTAGCAGGAGACTAATAAACAAAAGATATCTTTACTTGAAGGTAGGTGCAAGAGGAATTCCTTCACGTCTCAGTGACGTCACAGAAGCGTGGAGGAATTCCTTTACCATTGGGCCGTGGGTTAAACTGCTGCTAATGGCACTGCCCGCTTACGAATTTGTGAGAATATCAGGGAATCAAGTTTATAAAAAATGCAATAAATAAGCATTTCATCGTCTATGCCGTCCTATCTTTGCAAAACATTTGAATATTTAATCATTTAATTTCCCCATGTTATATGCTTCGGAGTGTGACGTCACATCCGATGATCTGCGCTTGCTGTTGGAGGGGACGCAGACAAACGCAGAAAGTTTAATCAAAACATTAGTACTGCGCATGCGCGAACAGCCGAGGTTATCAAAAACATGAATTTAACTTGCTTGCTCATCAGTAAAAAAATTATTAGCACCATAATGATGACCAACCAGACAAGCAAAAATCAAGTCAAATATTGTAATTATATTAATAAATTTGAAATAATATGTATATCACTAACAATCCATGATAGAGTAGAGCTGCCATATTTGGAAACCACAGTCCCTGCATGATGAATCCTGCAACATTTCTTGGGCCCAAGGCTGCGTAACTCTCATTGGTACTCCTGTTGCTACAATATTTAGCAACATTCCTGTTGCATTTTGCATTTAGTGTGCTACACTGCTACACTGCTTCTCTCGGCTACTTGTGCGTGCGCAATAAAATGTCTTGATACATTTGCGCTGCTTTCGTGCAAGATACCTTTACTTACGGGGGATGGTCCAGGCCAAGGCCTTTAGATGGTCCAGGCCCTCTTGCGAAAATCCGAGAGCTTTTGGTGCCAAGTGCTTTGTCAAAAATTACCCAAGACAAGATTGAAACAGGTTAGTCATAATTGTCATAACCAAAAACAAGGCAATAATAACGCATTCGTTACATTTCTTTACGTCATTTATCTTGGGTAATTTTCAAGGCCAGTAGGGGGTATTTTCTGAAAAAAATGTCTGGCACCAAAAGCTCCCGGATTTTCGCAAGATGGCCTGGACCATCCCAAGACGGCAAGACTTCCCAAGACGGTTCGAATTTCTGCACGCTTTAGTGACGTCACAGAGGCTGAAGGAATTCCCGTATCATCTTTGAGCCGTGTGCTGGACTGCTGCTAATGGCAATGCCTGCTTACGAATTTGTGAGAATGCACGTAACTTATATTTAACCCAAATGCAACAAGACGGCATTTCATCGTCGAGTCTGGGCATGTTTTTGCCAGAAATCAGACAGTTTATCATTTAATTGTACCAAGTCATATCCCATCGGATGTGACCTCACATCTAGTGATCTGCGCATGCTGTTGAATGCAAAGGTATCTTTGTTGAATGCTGGCTGGCGCATGCTGGAATTTGTTTGCTCTCTCAGCTCCGCTCGCTGCGAAGTAAGGTGGTAAGCAACAACGAGTGCGGTGGTTTATACGCATTTGCTTTGATTATCCCGTATTGCATCACAATTTAGATGTCTAAGAAAAGTTAAGAGGAATCATCTGGTAGACGTCTCCGCTCTCTGGCCTTTTCCCCAAAATAGCCCAAGATCCAGAAATAGCAGGAAATAACCCAAGTTTTGTTCCGAACAACCCAATATTGCAATAAATCCCCAATCCAGGAGCAATGATGTGCCCAGGAGGATGCTGGAAAGGGGATGCATTCTAAAGAGGCGTGCTCAGACTGCTGTGGAGGGCATGTATTGTACAGAGGCGTGCTTAGAGTGCGGGGAAGGGGATGTTATATACAGAGGCGTGCTCAGAGTGCCGGGCAAGGGATCAATTGTTGAGCGTAGGCGGATCCAGGATTGCCGATCGGGGGGGGCACACTTTTCCGGGGGCGCCATCCGGTCCGGGGGGCGCCACTTTTGACCAGCAAAACTTATCAGATGGGCGCAAAATCCTATCGGTGGGCGCCGATTTTCGCATCCTGGAGGGGAAGCGACATTTCAGGGGGCGCCGTCGACCTTTTAGGGGCGCCGTGACCATTTCAGGGGGCGCCGAGGGTCGATCGGGGGGCGCACGTGCTCCCTTGACCCCCTGGATCCGCCTATGGTAGAGAGGCGTGCTCAGACTTGCAGGAAGGGCGTGAAGTTAGCAAAGACACTGCTGGCAAGGGAGTGTATTGTACTGAGGCGTGTTCAGAGTGCCGGGCAAGGGATCAGTTGTAGAGAGCATAGGCGGATCCAGGATTGCCGATCGAGGGGGGCACCTTTCGGGGGGGCGCCACTTTTGACCGGCAAAACCTATCAGATGGGCGCGAAATCCTATCGGTGGGCGCCGATTTACGCATCCTGGGGGGGGTGGGAAGCGGCATTTCAGGGGGGCGCCATCGACCTTTCAAGGGGGCGCCGTGACCATTTCAGGGGGCGCCGAGGGTCGATCGGGGGAGGGGGCACGTGCCCAGTGCCCCCCTGGATCCGCTTATGGTAGAGGCGTGCTCAGCCTTGCAGGAAGGGCGTGAAGATAGCAAAGGCGTGTCAAAGGCACTGCTGGCAAGGGAATGTATTGTACAGAGGCGTGCTCAGAGTGCTGACAAGGAGATGCATTGTACATGGGTGTGCTCAGGGTGCTGGGAAGGGGATGTATTGTACAGAGGCGTGCTCACATTGCTATGGATGGAATATATTGTACAGAGGCGTGCTCAGACTTGCTGGAAGGGGGTGAAGTTAGCAAAGGCGTGCCAAGGTCACTGCTGGCAGGGGATGTATTGTAAAGAGGCGTGCTCAGTGCTGGAAAGGGATGTATGTACAGAGGCGTGCTCAGAGTGGTGGGCATGGGATGTATTGTACAGAGGCGTGCCGAGACTGCGAGGAAGTGGGGAGAAGTTAGCAAAAGCGTGCCCAAAGGGATGTATTGCACAGATGCGTGCTTAGACTACTATGGAAGGGATGTATTGTACAGAGGCGTGCTCAGAGTGCTGACAAGGAGATGCATTGTACATAGGTGTGCTCAGGGTGCTGGGAAGGGGATGTATTGTACAGAGGCGTGCTCAGATTGCTATGGATGGAATGTATTGTACAGAGGCGTGCTCAGACTTGCTGGAAGGGGGTGAAGTTAGCAAAGGCGTGCCATGGTCACTGCTGGCAGGGGATGTATTGTAAAGAGGCGTGCTCAGTGCTGGAAAGGGGATGTATTGTACTGAGGCGTGCCGAGACTGCGAGGAAGTGAGGAGAAGTTAGCGAAAGCGTGCCCAAAGGGATGTATTGCACAGAGGCATGCTTAGACTACTATGGAAGGGATGTATTGTACAGAGGCGTGCTCAGAGTGGTGGGAATGGGATGTATTGTACAGAGGCGTGCTCAGATATTTACGGAGAGGATGTATTGTACAGAGGCGTGCTCAAACTGCTAGGAGGGGATGTTTTGTACAGAGGCGTGCTCAGAGTGGTGGGAAGGGAATATACTGTGCAGGGGCGTGCTTAGATTGCCAGGAAGGGGATGAAGGTAGCAAAGGCGTGCAAAGGGCACTGTTGGCAAGGGGATATATTGTACAGAGGCGTCTTCAGAGTGCTGACCAGAGGATGCATTGTACAGAGGCGTGCTCAAACTCCTATGGGGGGACATATTGTACAGATACGTGCTCAGAGTGCTGGCAAAGGGATGTATTGCACAGAGGCATGCTTAGAGTGTTGGGAAAGTGATGTATTGTACAGAGGCGTGTTCAGACTGACAGGAAGGGGTGAGGTTAGCAAAGGCGTGCCGCGGAGACTGCTATCAAGGAGATGTATGGCCTTAAGTTCCCTGAGTTGACTTTGGGCCCCCTGAGAGGGGGTTCCAAAAGGGAAGACGGGCCTGGTCTGGATCCTTGAGAGTCTATTGCAGAGAAGCAATAGACTCTCAAGCAATAGAGTCTATTGAAGAGAAGAAAAAAATGTATGGTGGTTTCTTGTTATTTGAAAAATATTGATTGCAAAACTGTCAATACCGCGCAAACGCAGTGTGCAGGTTACTGATTGGGGGCGCGGTAGTGGAGTGCTCAGGGTAGCTGGCTTCCATTCAACCGACCCGGGTTCAAGGCCCGACGGCTTCCCTGAACAAGGAGCAAGCTGGCTCCCGAGAAACGTTTTTTTCTGGAGCGCTGGTGAGATACGTCTCGCCTTCGACGCTGACGTCTGACCTTCCAACAGAGAAAAAGTTGGCGACGCCACATGACCATGGCAGTTGGTGCGTCGATAAGCCCCAAAAATTATTACAGGTCACTGATTTGCTGATTCAGAGAGGTGCAGTGGCTGACATGTGCCACTATCCCAGAAAACGGTAGCCTTGGCTTGCTTTGGTTGGCACTGCAAGTATTTTCCATAGAGTATATTTAAATTGGAGGCGCCCGTGTGTACAGAAGGGCGCTGTTTGCATCTCTTACCCTTTCGCTCACTCAGTTGGTATGAGTAACCGTCTAAGTACGCAAAGAGGCTATCTTTTCGATGAGAGACCATACACTGTATTAAAATCAAGTTTTCGAAGGGTGTTGGTCTACTCTCAAGGTCACGTGGCACGCGCTAGGGGGTACCCAAAGGGTTTCGGATGGCACCATTTGACACATAATCCCTCTGAGTACCAACTGGCAACGTTTCAACAAAAACATTGAGTCCAGGCATGCTCACACGTATTGGCCCAAAGTGCCAACGGCACCGCTCCGGGGGCCCTTCAAGGCGCCAAAGTCGAGATTTTAGGACTGCAAGGTCATTTTCAAGGTCAAATTGCACGCAAATTCGAGTTTTCCCAGATATACCACCCATACCCACCAGCACCCGAAGGTACCTACTAACACCTCGAATAGGTTAAAAAAATTACTAAAATTAATACATACTTATAATGCTTGGAGTGCCAACCAAATGAAGCCAAGGTTACCGTTTTTTTTTTTTTTGTCGGAGGCAGCGACTATCTCGTTGCTTCCACTGCCAGAATCGGCCAAAGTAATAATATGACATATTCGCATCTCCGGAAAGGAGGACCCTCGGTAGAGACCAGTTTTGTGAGGTTTGCACGTGCAAACCTTCCACCTTGCTACGTTCAGTTCATAATAAACCCCTACTGCAAAATCCCAGAAAAATAGCATGTTGGCATCTCCAAAACGGAACACCCTTGATAAAGACCGATTTGGTGACCTCTGCACGTGCAGCACTGAAACGTAGCTGATTTCATTTCATAACACACCCCCTACATGCCAACTTTCAGCTGAATCAGCCCACTGGTTGCAGATATATAACACATTGGTGGTTTTGCGCTACTGCGCATGCGCAGTGCACAGGTCCCTGATTGGTTTATTCAGAGGTGCAGTGGCCAGATTTTGACACTGTCCCGAAAACGATAGCCTTAGCTTCATTTTTGGCCAGGCCAAAATGAGATACAGCGGGGCGCGTCATGCCAGGGACCCCAGCGGGGCGCGTGTCAATTTCATAAAACCACCCCTACATCCCAAGTTTTAGCCGAATCGGCCGAAGTAATTCAATAACATATTCGCATCTCCGGGAAGGGGGACCCACGATAGCGACCAGTTTTGTGAGGTCACGAAACTGGTCGCTACCTTGGGATGTAGGGGGGTAAAACCACCCCTTCATCCCAAGTTTTAGCCGAATCGGCCGAAGTAATTCAATGACATAATCGCATCTCCGGGAAGGGGGGACCCTCGATAGCGACCAGTTTTGTGAGGTCTGCACAACGTCCAAAATTTCCTCGCTGCCACGTTCAGTTCATAAAACAACCCTTACATGCCAACTTTCAGCCAAATTGGCCAAAAAATCATATGCGCACCTCCGGAATGGAGCACCCTCGATAGAGACTGGCTTTGTCACGTCAGCACGTCCAAAACTTTCACCCTGCTGACTTTAGTTTATAACATAACCCCTACATACCAATTTTCAGCCAAATCGGCCCGCTGCTTGCAGATATTCAACTTTATTCTTTAACACTAATGCATAGGGTATCTTCACACTGGGCGTGCCTGTTTTTATTGAAGAGCATCGTGAGCACCAATAATACTATCACTCCATGAGACGTTACCCCATTCCCGAAAACGGTACCCTTAGCTGCATTTTTTGGGCACTGCAAGCATGATAAGTGTTCCACTGCTTTAACATTTATTCATAGAATAGCTTCAAACTGAGGGTGCCCGTGTGTACAGAAGGGCTCTTTTTGCACGTATGACCATATCACTCAAGTAGATGGTGTCAGTAATCGTCGTTTCAGTACGTAAAGGGGTTATCTATACGAACATGGACTGTATACTCTCCAAAAATTCAGTTTTGAAGCGGTGTCGGCCCGCACTCAAGGTCACGTGGCACACGCTAGGTGGCACCCGAAGGGTTTCAAATGCTTTCATTTGAAACGTAACCCCTCTGGGTACAAACGAGGCAAGTTTCGTCAAAAACGTTACCATACAGTGGCAGCGATTGCTCGAGCACCTATTCGCTTCTCCGGAATGGAAGACCCTTGATAGTGAATGGTTGTGTGACGTCTGCACGTGCAAAACTCGCACCTTCCTGTGTTCAGTTCATTAAAGCCCCAAAAGGCAATTTGGCAGAAAATGGCAAATTTGTATCTCCGGAACGGGGGATCCTCGATAGAGATTGGCTTTGTCACGTGAGCACGTGCGAAACGTCCACCCTGCTGACTTTAGTACATAACATAACCCCTACATACCAAATTTCAGCCGAATCGGCCCACTGGTTGGAGAGATATAGCCCATTGGGGTTATGCGCTACTGCGCATGCGCAGTGCCCCAGTCACTGATTAGCTGATTCAGAGAGGTGTAGTGGCAGGCTTGTGGGAATGTCCCCGAAAACGGTAGCCGTAACTCTATTTGTTTGTCCTTGCAAGTATCATAAGTGTTCCATTGCTTTAACACTAATCCATAGGGTATCTTCACACTGGGGGTGCCGCTCTTTATAGCAGAGGGCTGTTTGCACCTATAATCCTATCCCTCCATTAGATGTGACCCAATTACCAAAAACGGTGGACGTAGCTTCATTTGTTTGGCCACACAAACATCATAAGTTTCCCACTGCTTTAACACTAATTAATAGAATATCTTCAAACTGAGGGTGCCCGTGTGTAGAAAGGGGCACTGTTTGCACCTATGACTATCTCATTGTATCAGATCGTGCCAGTCACTGTCGTTTCAGTACGTAAAGGGGCTTTCTGTACGAACAGGAACCGTATGCTGTCCGAAAATTAAGTTTTGGAAGGGTGCCGGTGCACACTCAAGGTCACGTGGCACGCGCTAGGGGCCCCAAAGGGTTTCAAATGGTTTCATTTGAAACGTAACCCCTCTGGGTACAAACGAGGCAAGTTTCGTCAAAAACGTTCCCATACCGTAGCAGCCAGGGGCGTGTGAACCCAAAAAATTAGAAAATCTCCAACAATTTTAAAAACCTCCAAAAATTTCCTTGATGAGGAACCTTTATCGAAACAAGTGTAGGGCAGGTAAAGTGTGTTAGTGGTCATAGTCGCACTGCAGGTGTTAGTTTTACCCCATCTTGAAAGGCCTGGGTGCTGTATGGGTGACCAATCCAGCTGCAGGGGAAAACATATATTTTAAAGGTTTTGCGCAGTGGAGGACCCCTGGCCAATCTCATATTACCCAATAACCACCCATCCACTAGCCCCAGGCATTGTGTCCATGCATGCATACACTTATTGGGCCAACGTGCCACCGGTGCCCCACCGGGGCCCCCTCTAAGGGGTAAAGTGGAGATTTTTGGGCTGCAAGGTCATTTTCAAGGTCAAATTGCACGAAATTTCGAGTTTTCCCAGATATACCACCTATACCCCGTAATACCCGAAGGTACCGACTAACACCCCATGGAGGTTCATTAAATTCCATGAGGCCAATTTTTTTAAATTTCATTTGTTTAATTTGTCGAAAAATCTCCATACACTTAACACGTAAAATTTCACGTGCAGATTGCACGTGCAAACCAATTTTCCTGGGGTAGTGACCCACATCACAGGGTACGTCCCCATGGGTACCCTATCATATTAAAAAAGGAACAAAATCGTACGACGCAATTTTCAGCAAATTGACCATCTTTGTTTCCGTAATGTTAAAACCCATAGAAAAAGGGGTGTCGATTGCACGTGCTTCGGAGTTCTCCTGGGGTGGTGACCTACGCCAAAGAATAGATCACTATCGGGACCCTATCTCTAGAAAAAATCATCAAAATCGTACGAGCCGTTTGCGAGGGTATCAAGGTGCCCCGATCTCCAACAAGTAGAGAAAAACCCTCCCTGATGAGTTAGCTCAGTTGATTTTCAATGGAAAATCTCAATTCTAAAGAATAGAGCTTTTCAGCATTTGCAATCACCTTCGGTTACGTGGGGGCGACGCCTTTAGGGGCATCGCGGAACCGAAGGTGATTGCTCGAGCACCTATTCGATTCTCCGGAACGGAATACCCTAGTTTTGTGACGCGTGCACGTGCAAAACTTGCACCCTCCTAATTTCAGTTCATTAAACCCCAACAGAACAATTCGGCGGAAAATGACAAATTCAAATCTCCGGAACCGAGGACCCCCGATAGAGGATAGCTTTGTCACGTGAGCACGTGCAAAACCTCCACCTTGCTGACTTTAGTTCATAACACATCCCCTACATACCAATTTTCAGCCGAATCGGCCCACTGGTTTCAAAGATATTGCCCATTGTAGGTTATGGTCTACTGCGCATGCGCAGTGCACACGTTCCTGATTGGCTGGTTCAGACAGGTGAAGTAGCAGGCTTGTGGCAAGCTCCCCGAAAACGGCACCCGTAGCTCTATTTGTTTGTCCGTGGAAGCATCATAAGTGTTCCATTGCTTTAACACTAATCTGTAGGGTATCTTCAAACTGAGGGTGCCTGTTTGTACAGAAGAGCACTGTTTGCACCTATGACCATCTCACTCCATCAGATGGTATCAATAATTGTCGTTTCAGTACGAAAAAGGGCTATCTGTACAAACAGAGACCATATACTGTCTCAGAATTCAGTTTTGGAGAGGTGCCGGACCGCATTCAAGGTCACGTGGCACGCGCTAGGGGGCCCCCAAAGGGTTTCAAATGGTTTCATTGACACAGAAGAGTTACCGAATCACATCTTTGTTGGATATTCAAGAGTCGGGGTAAGGCCCTTTGTGCCAAGCCCCATGCGATGCTTTACGTGCCAGAAATATGAACACAGTGCCCGATTCTGCAAAGGTAAAGGTGTATGTGGGAAGTGTTCATCGTTACACCACAGCACCACTGGAGTGTGATGCCGAAGCATTGAAATGTGCAAACTGTGGGGGTTGCCACCAGGTAACAGACCGATCATGCCCAGAGTTTCTCCGAGAAAAAGAAATACTATCTATAAAGACCACACAACGTATCAGTTTTCGTGAGGCACGGGACGCATACGAGGCGTCCCACCCGCGGAAAAGTTTCGCACAGGTAGACCAAATACCCCAAGGATGACCGCGGAGGAGGTCATCCGCTCCCTAACCGTGGCGGACTTTGTTCGCCTGGCAGGGAGGATGGGGCTGGTGTTTTCACGCCAGCCCGCCGCCCCGGCTCCTGAGCCGACGGCGGCACCTCCTCCGCGCGCCCCCCCGTGGGGGGTGAGGGGGCAGGTCATCGCCCCCGCTTCTGTCTCTCCTCATTCGGCCCCTGCCAGGGAATGGGGGAAAGGGGTCTGTCACCGCCCCTAAGCACCCAGCCGTCTCCTGGTGCCGGTGACTCTAAACCAACACCTGGTGCGCCTCCCGGTGGATTCCCGCCGGTTTCAGAGGGATGGGTAGTCGTGGGACGAGGGGGAAAAGCCTCTCCCGCGGGAGGGCGCCGCCCGCCGTCCCCTGTCATTCCACCCGTTGGCGACGCTGCTGCAGCGCCACAGCCACCACCCGTTTCGGGTACCGAGACGCAGCCAGCACAGCTTCCTACCGACACTGCCTCGTCCACTGTCGCAACAATGCGAAAAAATTTTGAGGAAGTGCCGCGCGGTAGGTCTCCGACAAAACGTCCGGCGGGCAGTCCTCTCAGCCAGCCCCAGACCTCGCGCGCCCGCGGTAATTCCACCGAAAGCGGGCGAGGCCGCGGACCGGTTCGCAACCGGCTGGGTGGTTCAAACGTGGGACTAGCCAGAGGGCCATACGGGGGTTCCGGCCCCCCTTGGAAGGGCTAGGGTCAGTTACCGTAGGCCAGTTCTTTTTCTTTTACTCACTAAGCCCGTTTCCCTTTATTTAAATGACTATTGTTCAGTGGAACTGCCGTGGTATTCGCGCGAATCTTTCTGACCTGCAACACATTATATCACAGTATAACCCTAGTGTGCTTTGCCTTCAAGAGACAAAACTGTCGCCTGGAAGCCTTTTTAACCTGCGACAGTTCCAGACGTTCAGAAAGGACGTTTTCAGTAGCACCATTGCCTACGGTGGTGTTATGGTGGCAGTTCACCACTGCACCCCGTGCTTCCCTGTTCGCTTGAACACGGTTCTGCAGGCAGTGGCCGCCCGGGTAGATTTAGGATTTGTGAAAATCACAGTTTGTTCTATTTACCTCCCTCCTGGTGGCAACATTGATCTGCATAGTCTTAATGCTCTTGTTGACCAACTGCCAACCCCTTTTGTTCTATTGGGCGACTTTAATGCTCACAACCCATCATGGGGAGTGTCCTCGGACCGCTCGTGTCCCCGAGGCCGAACAGTGGAACGTTTCCTCCATCTCAACTCTCTCTGCCTGCTGAACACTGGTCGTCCCACTCACTTTACCCTGCCTTCTGGATCGCTCTCGGCTATAGACCTCTCTGTCTGCTCACCTTCACTCTTTACCCAGCTCAGCTGGTGCACCCTTGAAGACCTCCATGGGAGTGACCACTTTCCAATAAACATCCGTTCAGCCCGGTCGGCTGCACCGCTGGTTCTGCCATCCCGGTGGAACCTCCGAAGGGCTGACTGGGAGGGCTTCCGGGGCGCATGTGGCCCCTTGGATGTAAGTGCTGAGGGTTCGGCAACGGCAGCAGTAAAGCATTTTAATGACATGATTCTCTCAGCAGCCAAACGTTTTATCCCAATGACTTCCGGCAAACCCAAACGAACTCCTGTCCCCTGGTGGAACCACGAATGCCGACAAGCGATTTTAGAAAGGAAACGGGCTTACAGAGTACTTAAAAGACACACAACGACGCCTAACATAATAACGTTTAGGCGCGCGAGAGCATTGGCGCGACGTATAGTTGTTAACTCTAAAAGGAGATGGTGGGTGGCATATGTCAATACAATCAACCGTTTTACTCCATATACACAGGTCTGGTCTCGTATTCAAAGTATACAAGGAAAGCATCGATCAACACCTGCCACAGTATTAGAGGAAAACGGCGTCAAAATTAGCAATCCACAGGCAGTGGCTGACCGTATGGCTGCAGCATTCGAGGCAAGATGTAGCAGGGAGTCCCAGGATCTCGAGTTTGTTCGCTTTCGGGAGCGAGAAGAGAGAACACCGATTAATTTTGGTAACGACAGTTCGGCTGCATACAACATTCCTTTTTCAATGCGTGAACTCCGGGCTGCACTAAACAATACAAAAAACGTATCTCCGGGACCTGACACAATTACCTACGAGATGTTGCGGCACGCCCCTGACTGCTCTCTTGTATCACTGCTTGACATATTTAACTATATATGGACGCAGGATGACTTCCCAGACCAGTGGCGCGAGGCCACCATAATACCAATCCTCAAGCCAGGAAAGGCAGGAGTGTCTCCTGATGACTTTCGCCCGATATCTCTCACCTCCTGTGTGTGTAAGCTGCTTGAAAAAATGGTTAATACTAGGCTCGTGTGGTTCTTGGAGACCAATCAACTGCTTTCGAACGTCCAGTGTGGTTTTCGCCGAGGCAGAAGTACTGTCGACCATCTTCTTTCTCTCGATGCTGATATCCGTAAAGGCTTCTCTAAAAAACAACACACAATAGCTATTTTCTACGACGTAAAGCAGGCCTATGATTCGGTATGGAGGCATGACATCCTGAAAAAGGTGTTCGGATTGGGCATACGGGGTCATATGGGCTGGTTTCTCTCAAATTTCTTGCGAAGCCGTCGGTTTAGATTCAGGATAGGTAGCGTGCAGTCAGAGGAGCGAGCGCAGGGAAGCGGAACGGCCCAAGGTAGCGTGATCTCTGTGACCATGTTCGCTATCGCAATCAACGACATATCACATAACCTACCACGTAATATCAACACAGCTCTATTCGTAGACGATTTCAGCATGTGGGTAACGGCGTCGTCCACAGCCGCTGCAGAAAGGCAGCTACAGCTCGGACTCACAAAGTTGCAGCGGTGGAGCTCCAAAAATGGTCTACAATTCTCAACGACAAAAACGAAATGTATACATTTTTGCCGCAGACGCAGTCCGTGTGATGATCCCACATTAACTATGTATGGAGAAAGAATCCAGGTAGTCGCACATGCACGGTTCCTGGGCCTGACTTTTGACTCTAAGTTGACTTATATAAACCACTTTAAGGTTGTAAGGGAAAGGTGCTTCAAGGATCTGAACATTCTTAAGGTTATAACTAAGTTATAGTATGGCGCAGACAGAAAAACACTTTTGATGTTGTACCGATCGCTAATCCGATCAAAAATTGAATATGGCTGCATGGTATACGATTCAGCCACGGAGACAGCAAAATCTATGCTAAATACCATACATCACCATGCCATTCGAATTATCATCGGTGCATTCCGCACATCGCCTACCGCCAGCATACTCGTCGAGGCAAACGAGATGCCGTTAGACTTGCGACGTCGTGTCCTTGCGATGAAATACGCTCTAAAAAATAAAACAGTCTCCAAACCATCCAACATACAGTAAGCTATTCTCTGATGACATCAGACACTCGGAAGAAAATCTATCCCGAAACAGACACCCTGGTCTCAGAATTGGAGCGTGGCTGAGGGAAGCAGGAGTTGACTGTGAACAGGTTGAGACTTTCCAGAATCCCTTATTAGAACCATGGACTCTCCCAGAGCCTCAGGTGGACACCAGTTTGCTTGTTAAGACCAAGAATCTGCCGCCTGTTGCGGTCCGGCAGATTTTCTGGGAACACGTAAATGACATGTATTCAGGTTTTGAGATATATTATACAGACGGATCTAAGACAGAGAGCGGTGTCGGATGTGCGTATGTAAGTGATGGAATTGAACAACGTTATACACTCCCTGTGACAGCATCAGTTTTTACTGCTGAACTTTAAGCTATCTTCCGAGTTTTAGACCAGGTGTTACGGTCGAGGAGACGCAAATACGTTGTATTTACTGACTCACTGTCGTCTTTGCAAGCACTAACATCATTTGATTTTAACCCCTCATCGTCATATATTCTGGAACTTATTCGGAATAAGATGCACAGAGCACACTGCCAACAAAAACAATTAACACTGGCATGGGTGCCCAGCCACGTGGGAGTGCCTGGCAATGAGCAATGTGACACTGCGGCGAAGGATGCGTCACGGGGTATCGTGCCGTCAGGAATAAAAGTGCCTTACTCTGACTGTTTCCAACAAATGGAAAGGTCAATAGAAGAGAGAGAACCAGACGGTACAGTAATTTGAGTAGCACAACCGGAATTGAGGAGGCAGAGGGAATTAAGGTGAAGAAATCTCTCGACCGTGCGGCCCCGGGGACACGTGCAGCCGGCAGCTCCACCCCACGCTGAGTTGTGGGCGTTAAAATCACCAAGTAACAGGAAAGGTGTGGACAGCTGGTCGACTAAATTATGCAGATCATTTAAATTTAGATTGGCGCCCGGTGGTAGGTAGATAGAACACACAGTCAATTTAATATAACCAAGGTCTACCCGGGCGGCTACCGCCTGCAGCGCTGTATTTAGAGGTATGTTGTAGCAGGGAGTGGCATGGTGCACAGCAACCATCACCCCTCCGTATGCTATTGTTGAACTAAAAATATCTTTTCCAAAACTCTGATAATTTCGAATATTATAAGCAGCTCCAGGGGACAATTTTGTCTCCTGAAGACATAAGACAGAAGGGTTATAATCGGACAAAATCTGCTGCAGGTCGCTAAAATTCGAACGGAGGCCTCGGCAATTCCACTGTAGAAATGTCATTTTAAGCTAAGAGAAAACGGGCTTACTAAAAATAGACGGCTTAACCTAACCTTTCCAAGGGGGCCCAGTACCCCCGTATGGCCCCTTGCCTGGCCCCACGCTGGGGCCACCGATTCGGTAGCGGACCGGACCACGACTTTGTGCGCCTTCATCAGAATGAGCACGCGCTCGTGTTGTTTGGGGCTCGCAGGGAGGGCTCACAGCAGGACGCTTTGTCGGAGACCTGCTCCGCGGCCCCTCAAAATTTCTCCGCATTGCCGTGACGGTGCAAGAGCGGATCTGGGCTGGAGGCTGTGCTGCCGACGTCTGGGTCACTGGCAAGGTCGGCGGCGGCGGTGGAGGCGCTGAATTATCGCCGCCGGTGGGTGGTTGGACGGCAGGCGGCCGGAAACGCCTCCCCGTGGTGGAGTGCTTACGGTTTGCGCTTTGCTACCGTTTGCTTACGCAAACGGTAGCAAAGCGTAAGCATAGCCCCAGGTGAATTCGCCCACTTCTTTCTGCCGGGGGGGATGTGCAGCCCGGCCTAATTGGCTGATTGGGCTTAGGTAGGGCCGAATCGGCCATCCTCTATGCACGCCCTTTCACGAATAAATAAGACCCTACCACGATCACGGATAGGAGGAGTGTAACCTTCTACATACCGCTCGCGTTGGCCGACGGGGCTCTAGCCGTCAGATCTCGGAAACACCGGGAGGGATATGAAATTGGGGAGGGCTCAGAATTTTTAGAACAAGTGAGAGGCGCGAGAAAGAATGGCGCTAGGTCAAGGTGAATTATGAGTGCATGCTTAACGTAAGGCCCCGGTGGTGAGAATGTTTACTGAGGGCATTCGTTCCGGATCTGACAGTGAGAGCACACGCCGGAACGGATGACGTGAATAATAATAATTATTGGGGCTTATCGACGCACCAACTGCCAGGGTCATATGGCGTCGCCAACTCTCTCCCTGTTGGAAGGGTTGCTCGGGAGCCAGCTTGCTCCTTGTTCAGGGAAGCCGCCGGGCCTTGAACCCGGGTCGGCTGCGTGGAAGCCAGCTATGCTGACCACTTCACCACCGCGCCCCCGCACATTGATAGATAAAAATATTAGCTTCACAAAACGATATTTTAAGCTCTTTCGAGTCCGGATCATTCGCGAGGGTCTCCTCCGGCGCCTCCTCCTCTTCATCATCGTCATCCAACTCCCACGAGAGCAGTCGCCGGCGAGGACGCGCCGGACGGGTGTGACGGTATTCCGGGCCTGTCTGGTCCGTTGTGTTCTGTCTCAGACCAATGTGCTCCTGGCATGCTCCCGTCTCGCCCTGGGGCCAGACGTAGGCTGGGTGTTGTGCCTTGAGACGGTCCACGTGAACTCGGAGTGTCCGCCCTCTACGCATGGGATGTTCCACCAGATAGTTGAGGGGTCCTGTTCTTTGAACCACGCGGTACCCTTCCTTCCAAGGTTGCCTCAACTTCTTGGTCTGGCCCTCTGGTACCCTCTCATCTAGCAGCAAGAGCTCGTCTCCCACCTCGAAGGGATGGTCCTTGGCTGTCTTCCCATGTTGCGCCACTTGTCGTTGGTGTGCTATGGCTAGGCGCGCGCGGACAGTCTCAAATGCTATGTGCATTCGCTGTACCGCCAGGGTTCTTGTTTGTGTCACCTCGGTGGGTGCATGACCTCCTTTCTCTCCGAGCCCGTCTTCTAACATGATGTCCAATGGTGACTTACATGGACGACCAAACATGAGAAAAAATGGCGTCTCTCCAGTGGACTCTTGCACTGCCGCACGGTACGCATGCATCACGTACGGCACGTGCGCGTCCCAGTCTCTCTGATGTTCGTCGACGAATGCCCGCAGCATCGACCCCAAGGTCTTATTGAAGCGCTCTACCAGTCCGTTGGCCTGGGGGTGGTAGGGCGTCGTGAAGAGTTGCGTGATCTTGAGTTGTCGGCAGAGTTCTGCGACCAGCCTCGACCGGAAATTTGTCCCATTGTCTGCGATGATGACTGAGGGCAGTCCATATTCCAGAAACTTCTCCGTCAGCACACGGGCCGTTGTCTCGGCAGTTTGGTCGCGCGTGGGGATCGCTAAGACGTAGCGGGTGAGGTAATCGGTGATTACTGATACACTTCTTCACTGTCCTTGACGTCGGCAGGGGCCCCACCACGTCGACAGCGATTGTGTGCCAGGCTCCCAATGGTTCAGGCAACTCGCAGAGCGGGGCTCTTGCCTTGCGCCCGCGATCTTTCTTCTGGCATATGATACAACCCTTAATGTAGTGGCACACTTGCGAGTACATCTTCCGGAAGAAGTACTTCTTGCGCAAGGTGGCCAGGGTCTTTCGAGCCTTGAAGTGCCCCGCGTGTGCCTCTTTAATAGCTGCGGGGATGAGTTCTGCGGGCAGCACTGGGCGCGTCACCCAGCCTTCCGTCGGGCCGTTCGCAACTTCTTCCAGGACACCCCCAGGCCTGATGCGGAAGGTATGATCCTGCGCCCATATCGGTGGCGCTGTATCCACCTCCAGGGCGGCCTTCAGCTCCTGACAGTCCGGATCAGTCGTTTGCAGCTCCAGTATCTTACTCCCCGGCGATCCACTTGTCTTCCTCACCGAATGCTCTCGCCCGTTTGTTTCCCCGACACTGCTGACCTCAATGTTCGGCAGAACCACATTCTCCTCTCTCTGGTCCCCAGCGTCTTCCAGAGTGTTGTCGGCTTCGTTGAGGCGGGACAAGAAGTCAGCGTTCCGGTGGGCCGTCCTGGGCCGGTGGACGATTTTCAGATCGAACTCCTGTAGGCTCAGGATCCACCTCTGCAGTCTGGGGCTGGGGTCCTTTAGCTTCAAGAGCCAGTTGAGTGCCCAGTGGTCCGTGACGACCTCCGTTGACCTCCCGAGGAGGTAGTCGCGGAAATACTTTACGGCCCACACCAGTGCTAGGGCCTCCAGCTCGCACGCCGAGTACACTCCTTCGGCGTCGGTAGTACGTCGGGAGGCGTAGGAGACCACGTTCTCTCTCCTACCTCCCCTCTTCTGCCCGAGCACAGCCCCCAAGCCCGTTGCACTCCCGTCTGTCATCAACACGAACGGGGCATCGAAGTTCGGGAGCGCAAGGACCGGAGCCGACGTGAGTGCCCCCTTAAGGTCTTGGAAGGCCATCTCTTGCTCGTGACCCCACTTGAACCTCACGTTCTTTTTGGTCAGTGATGTTAGAGGTGCGGCGCGGCGGCTAAAGTCCTCAATGAATGACCTGTAGTAGGAAGCCATTCCGACGAAGGAGCGAACAGCACGCAGGTTGGTCGGCTGGTTAATAGCCACCACTGCCTCCACGTTGGTCGGGTCTGGTCGGATTTCCCCCTCTGAGACCACATGCCCCAGATAGGTCACTTTCTCCTTGGCGATCTCACATTTCTTTGGCTTCAGTTTCAGGTCGGCCGACCGCAGCCGGTCGAAGACGAGGCCCAGGTGCGTCAGATGCTCTTGAAACGTCTCAGAAAACACCACAACATCATCTATAAAGACGTGGCATACCCGTCCAGTGTATCCCGACAGCACATGCGCCATCAGGCGTTGATAGGTGGCCCCTGCTGACCTCAGGCCGAAGGGCATTCGCAGGAACTCGTAGCTCCCTAGGAGGCACCGGGAGGCCGTTTTCGGGCGGTCTTCAGGGGCTATTTCGACCTGCCAATATCCTTGCTGACAGTCGAGAGTGCTGAACACCTTGGCCTTCCCCATTGTGTCCAGGATTTCGCTCTTTGTCAGTGGAGGTGGGTACGTGTCTGCTTCAGTCAATGCGTTCAGGCCCCTGTAGTCCACGCAAAACCTGGTTTCTCCATTCTTTTTGGGGACAAGCATTACTCCCGCGGCATACGGGGAGACGGAGGGCGCGATGACCCCCTTAGCCAGCATATCCCGTACTTCATTTTCGATGATCTCACAATGCTTCGGAGCCACTTTGTACATGGGGCGTGTGACCGGCCGGTCGGAGCTAAGCCTGATTCGGTGCCGGATCAACCGACACCGCCCGAGCTCCCCGTCCAAGGAGAAGCAGTCCAAGTTTCCCTCAAGGAGTTCCTCTAGCCGGCGTTGGTCGTCTTCCTCTACGGGGCCGACCCGTATCAGCTCCAGAAGTTTCTCTAATTCCCGCGTCTTGGGCACGTGGTCTTTCGATGAAGGATGCGTTGCTGGTGCTACCCATTCCTCTGGGATCTCCTGAACCCCCTGCCACTCCTCTAGGATGCTTCTTGCTGGGAGCATCTTGCTTTCCGCGCTGTCGTTGAATATCTCGAATTCTCCGTCAACCCCCTCCGGCTCGTTACGCACCGCCGCCACAATCAGCTCTCCTTCCTCGTCTCCCCGCATGGTCACTCGACTTGACTGATCCGTGGACACCCTCCAAGAGGGGTCTCCCCATCCTCTGCTCGCTCTTCCGATACGATTACCCCGGTCCTGCCAGGGATTGAGATCGCCTCGTCTGTGCGAAACAGGCCGACCTTGCTGTCTCTCACTGACTGGACGCTTCCCAAGAAGGCTGTCTCGCCCCTCCCTTGTTTCGGCGGTTGCACCCGTCCAAGCTTCACCGGCTGTCCGTGTTTGGTGCGCAGTAACTCGCCGGCGCCGTCAACAATCAGACCGTGAGTGCGTAGGAAGTCGTAGCCTACGATGACGTCATGAGGTATGCCATCGCAGATGTAGGCCCAGTGAAGCGCACTCACGTCTCCAATCTTCAGCTTTCCTCGTGCAAGGTGACTGACCACGAGTTCGTGACCGGACGCTGATCGCAGTTTGGCATTAGACACCATCCTGCTGCCAGACTCTTGCAGGGTGGTCCTCTTCACGAGGGTCACCGCCGCCCCCGTGTCTACCAGGGCTTCTCGTTTCACATCATCGACCTCCACGGTGCAGGTGCATGTCTCCCATTTCTGCATAACCTCGCTTCCGGTTGGCCTCCCTACGCTGGACACAGTACACTCGCTCCTTCTCTCTGCTGCTTCGCCCTCCCGCAACTCTCTCCTTCCTCGGGCATCCATATTGGCGTCGGCTCGCGTCGCCCCTTACTGCGGCCGGCGCCTCTCGTTTCCCGGCCTCGGGCGCTCTGGGCAGTCCACGATGAAGTGGCCGACGTTGTGACAGAAGAAGCAGGCGCCCCGGGCCCGATCGGAACGCGTAGTTTCATCCCAGTCTTGGCGATACGTATTCGCTCGCTCCGGCCGTGGGCCGTACTGCCGCGGCTGCGTGTAGTAGGGGCGCCGCGAGTCCGATCGCATGTCCCCTTGGGCCCTCCATCTTCCTTCCTCTGGCCTCACGTCGCCGGGCAGAGGGATCGGCTCGCGATACCTGTTACTTTCATTGGGGGTTGGGTCCTTCTTAACTTGCTCCTCCGCCTTCTTCTTTTCTTCTCGTTTTTTCTCTTCATGAAGCTCGAGAGCAGCCACCAGGCCCTCTATGAGGGAGACATTCGAGGCAGCGATTCCATAGTTAATAATCGCTTCCCCTTCCCTACCGATTGCCTCCAGGGCCTCTTCTTCAGCGGCGGCCGATACGGCCTCGTCAAAGGTGGCGCACTTCGCTCTCCATACTGCTCGTCGTAGGCTGGGGCGGAGACCTCTGGTGAAGTTGGTCCTCCGTACCCAATCCAGCATAAAGGGTGGATTCTCACCCCCATTACCTTCGAGCTGCATTGACCCTGAGGCTGAGGCCGCCTCTCGAGATACGGAAACGCTGGGGTTGTCGTCTTCCCCTCCATATCCCCCGCGCTCCCGATCCTGAGCCGTCATTGCAAGAAGAGACAGTCTCCTGATGTCCTGTGCCCACTCCTGCACGCCCTTTCCTTCCTGAACACCAGTGTTTAAGAGGAACTGGAACCACTGTTCTTGGTTTTTGGTCTGGTAGCGTTCCCTTAAGGCTTTCTTCACTTCCTTCCAGGTCTTCGCCCTGCCCTCTTGTTGGAGATAGTCTATCAATTCCGCTGCTCCGCCCTTCAGACGAACCAACACCACCTTCATCTTCGTCTCTTCGTTCCATTTCGCGAAATCCGACGTCCGCTCGAGCTCGCGTAGCCACTCTCCAAAATTTCCCGTGCCGTCGAACTCCTCGATCGAGTTGAATGCGATTCTGTCCATCCTGGAATAAAAGACCCCGTCAGAGCCTTGAGGCATATTTTGGGTTCGGCGGTTTGGGCGTTATCTTGGCGTCCGCTGCACGCGACGAAACACGATCCCCCACGTTGGGCGCCAAGTGTGACGGGGGCGCTGGGGTCGCGGGGCGCGTCGCTCGGTGCGAGTCGGGCTGTGGCGTCGCCGCTGATGTGGTTGCTGTGTCGTGGGCCGACCTCTCGGTGGTCCGCTGTGGCGGCTGCTCTTGGCCGTGCCCCGCTCGCTCACGATGGTGGCGACGTCGCGCCCGCTCCCAGCATCACACTAAATTTTATTTGAGAGAGGTCGTGCTCGTCGCGTGCGCGGTCGGGTGGCGGGCCGAGTTGACGGTGGGCAGTGGACAAAGTCGGCTAGCTTGGCCGAGTCCTCCAGACGGGCGAGCCTGTGTCCCGACACTCCCACTCGACACCCTTGGGTTCCAGGAAGGGAATACAGCTAGTGCTGAGCTTTGTAGCCCTCCCCGGTAGCATAGGTCCCACCCGCCTCTCGCGATTTTGGGGGCCCATTTAACCACCCGTACGCCAAGTATTACCCGCATAGAAGCGGCACCGAAACCGTCAATCCTCTCCCCGCCCCTTTAAATGCCCGCTAACTCTTATTATTTCCCTCGGACCTATCATCACAAGTTACACCCCCCTTTTAACCGATTCTTCCATAGCTACCTTAACTACTTGCCCTTTCGTACCCTCCTATCGTGGTTCTCTGAGCTGCACTGACTTCTCGCCTCAAACATCGTCTATCTCGGTGGGCTATTTCCACGTACCAGGGGTCCAGTCTCTCTGGGAGCGGATTTGTTTTGCCTACGCCAGCACTTTTCAGCATCGTTAACCCCTAGACCAGTCCCCTACCTTAATAACCTCCTCCCATTTTTTTTGTCACGTCATCCGTTCCGGCGTGTGCTCTCACTGTCAGATCCGGAACGAATGCCCTCAGTAAACATTCTCACCACCGGGGCCTTACGTTAAGCATGCACTCATAATTCACCTTGACCTAGCGCCATTCTTTCTCGCGCCTCTCACTTGTTCTAAAAATTCTGAGCCCTCCCCAATTTCATATCCCTCCCGGTGTTTCCGAGATCTGACGGCTAGAGCCCCGTCGGCCAACGCGAGCGGTATGTAGAAGGTTACACTCCTCCTATCCGTGATCGTGGTAGGGTCTTATTTATTCGTGAAAGGGCGTGCATAGAGGATGGCCGATTCGGCCCTACCTAAGCCCAATCAGCCAATTAGGCCGGGCTGCACATCCCCCCGGCAGAAAGAAGTGGGCGAATTCACCTGGGGCTATGCTTACGCTTTGCTACCGTTTGCGTAAGCAAACGGTAGCAAAGCGCAAACCGTAAGCACTCCACCACGGGGAGGCGTTTCCGGCCGCCTGCCGTCCAACCACCCACCGGCGGCGATAATTCAGCGCCTCCACCGCCGCCGCCGACCTTGCCAGTGACCCAGACGTCGGCAGCACAGCCTCCAGCCCAGATCCGCTCTTGCACCGTCACGGCAATGCGGAGAAATTTTGAGGGGCCGCGGAGCAGGTCTCCGACAAAGCGTCCTGCTGTGAGCCCTCCCTGCGAGCCCCAAACAACACGAGCGCGTGCTCATTCTGATGAAGGCGCACAAAGTCGTGGTCCGGTCCGCTACCGAATCGGTGGCCCCAGCGTGGGGCCAGGCAAGGGGCCATACGGGGGTACTGGGCCCCCTTGGAAAGGTTAGGTTAAGCCGTCTATTTTTAGTAAGCCCGTTTTCTTTTAGCTTAAAATGACATTTCTACAGTGGAATTGCCGAGGCCTCCGTTCGAATTTTAGCGACCTGCAGCAGATTTTGTCCGATTATAACCCTTCTGTCTTATGTCTTCAGGAGACAAAATTGTCCCCTGGAGCTGCTTATAATATTCGAAATTATCAGAGTTTTGGAAAAGATATTTTTAGTTCAACAATAGCATACGGAGGGGTGATGGTTGCTGTGCACCATGCCACTCCCTGCTACAACATACCTCTAAATACAGCGCTGCAGGCGGTAGCCGCCCGGGTAGACCTTGGTTATATTAAATTGACTGTGTGTTCTATCTACCTACCACCGGGCGCCAATCTAAATTTAAATGATCTGCATAATTTAGTCGACCAGCTGTCCACACCTTTCCTGTTACTTGGTGATTTTAACGCCCACAACTCAGCGTGGGGTGGAGCTGCCGGCTGCACGTGTCCCCGGGGCCGCACGGTCGAGAGATTTCTTCACCTTAATTCCCTCTGCCTCCTCAATTCCGGTTGTGCTACTCAAATTACTGTACCGTCTGGTTCTCTCTCTTCTATTGACCTTTCCATTTGTTCTCCGTCTCTTCTCATCCAGTTAAATTGGATCACCCTGGATGATCCTCACGGAAGTGACCATTTCCCCTATTCTTATCTCTCCGAACCGTCCTCGCCCTGCGGGAGCATACCTCCCGCGCTGGAACGAAAGGCGGGCAGACTGGGCAGGTTTCGGGGCTGCGTGTGGTGCGGTGGACCCCATCCCGGAGGCCTCGGCCACGCAGGCTGTCGAGAATTTTAATTGTATGATCTTGACAGCAGCGAAACATTTTATTCCGATGACACGTGGGCAGCCAAAATGCACTCCTGTGCCGTGGTGGAACCAGGAGTGCAAGTCAGCCATTTTAAGCAGAAAACGGGCTTTTAGAATTTTTAACAGACACTCAACAGCAACAAACCACGCGAATTTCAAGCGTGCTAGGGCCTTTGCGCGTCGCGTTGTGCTGAACTCGAAGAGAAGGTAGTTTGTAGAATATGTGTCTAGGGTAAATCGTTTCACTCCGTCAGCTGATGTCTGGTTCCAAATACGAAGAATGCAGGGAAAAAATCGTCCCCCGTCTGCTCCAGTTTTGGAAGCCAACGGGTTTAAGATAACCGACTCGCAAGAGGTGGCTGAGCTCATGGCGAAAGCTTTCCATGATCATTGCAGTGTCTCCTCTGAAAATCCTCATTTTACTCGAATTCGTGAAATCGCGGAGAGAAAACCGGTCGACTTTGGGCGGGATAACTCGGCTCATTACAATGTGCCTTTTTCAATAGCTGAGCTCAGAGCAGCACTGTCCACTGTGAGGCCGGTGTCACCTGGCCCTGATAACATCACTAACAATATGCTTCGCCAGTTACCTGATGCATCTCTATTGTCTCTGCTAAACATATATAATCACATCTGGAGTAACAATGATTTCCCAGATCAGTGGCGCGAGGCACATATCGTACCTATTTTGAAGCCCGGCAAAACTGGCTCATCACCCAACGACTTTCGTCCCATCTCATTGACTTCGTGTGTGTGTAAACTGCTCGAAAAAATGGTCAACATGCGTCTTGTTTGGTATCGTGAATCCAACCAGCTCCTTTGTAATAGCCAGTGTGGTTTTCGCCAGGGCCGCTCCACAATAGACCACCTAGTTCGTTTAGATGCCTCTGTGCGCGAGGGTTTTGTACGTAAATGTCACACAATTGCGGTGTTCTTTGACGTTGAGCGCGCGTATGATTGTACTTGGAGACACGGCATCCTGCACAAACTTTTCGAGCTCGGTGTGCGAGGGCACATGGGATGGTTCATTTCCAATTTTCTTAGAAATAGGTTTTTTCGTTATCGCGTTAACTCCGTCTTATCAAATCCATACCAACAACAGAGGGGAATTGCTCAAGGTTCTGTGAGCTCTATCGCCCTGTTTGCAGTTATGATTAACGACATAGCAGGCACTTTACCCACGAATATTCACCACGCACTTTTTGTAGACGATTTTACGATATGGGTGACGGCGTCCACCACTGCCGCTGCACAGAGGCGACTGCAGCTCGGTATTGATCGTTTGCAGGAGTGGAGCACACGAAACGGATTAAGCTTCTCAAGTGTAAAAACCAAGTGCATGCACTTTTGCAACAGACGTAGAGATTGTGAGGACCCAAAGTTGTATATCTATGGAAATTTGATCGATGTTGTACCGGAAACGAGATTTCTAGGGCTCACACTGGACAAAAGGCTTTCATACATACCACATCTGAAGCAGCTCCGCGCAAAGTGTTTTTATACATTAAATATACTCAAAGTCCTAACAAAAATGAGGTACGGGGCTGACAGGAAAACGCTTGTCATGCTCTATAGGTCATTAGTACGCTCAAAAATTGAGTATGGTAGCCTGGTATATGAAGCCGCTCCCCAATCAGCAAAAACCATGCTGGATACTGTGCACCATCAAGCCGATAGAGTTATAACCGGAGCATTCCGTACATCCCCAATATCAAGCATGTTAGTGGACGTCGATGAAATGCCATTAGAGTTGCGCCGAAAAACACTTGCTGTACTATGCATGCACTATGTATTGAAACTCAAACAATCCCCGACGCATCCCACATACTCAATATTTTTTGGTGACGCCCAGCTCCGCCAGATTGATAATGGATCCCGCGCGGCAGCCCGTCATCCAGGAGTAAGGGTCCGCGCCTGGCTTGTGGAGGCTGGGATAGACACAGATCTCATTGAACCGTGTGACGCGTGTTTGGTTGAACCTTGGCTTATCTCTGCAGTGGACACAAACAAGGGCTTACTGGATCAATGTAGAAATATGCCTCCTGAAGTTATGCGCCAGTTATTTAGGGAGTTCTGTTCTGAATCTTATAATAATCACATCCACTTTTACACTGATGGCTCGAAGGGTGATGGTGGCACGGGATGTGCATTTGTCAGCGACGGCGTTGAAAAGTGTTTTAGTTTACCGCGCGAGGCATCGGTGTTTACCGCTGATCTGTACGCAATATTCCGTTGTCTGGACCATGTTTCAAAGTTAAGGGCGAGAAAGTTTGTTATTTTTACAGATTCGTTGTCTTCTGTAGAGGCATTGAAGTCTTTTTACTTTCATAATATGTCAGCATCTTATCTCTTGACCCTTATTAGGCAGAAACTGCATAGCCTGAGGGGAAAGGGAAAATGTGTAGATTTAGTTTGGGTGCCAAGTCACTGCGGAATCGCCGGAAATGAGCGAGCAGATCGATGTGCAAAGACGGGGGCAGAACATGCTGCCCCCCAGGTCTTCGTGTTCCATTTTTTGACATGTACGCGCAAGTTCAAAATGTATGTTTTTAGTGACTGGCAACGTCGATTGGATTGTGATTTTAAAGGTAGGAAGCTCCGCGAGCTGAAACCACGCTTAGGATCGTGGACCTCAAGTAGTGCAGGCTCCAGAAGGGAGGAGGTTGTCCTGTGTAGATTGCGACTGGGACACACTCATTCAACCCATTCATATCTTTTATCTCGTCGTGACCCGCCGGAGTGTCCACGCTGTGGCGACAGGCTCACAGTTAAACATGTCCTTTTAGATTGCCGTGACTTTGAGATAGAGAGAAACCGCTTTCTGCAGGGATCTCCGACAATGAATTCTCTTTTGGGCGAGCATCGTGCTGTGGCTATTGCTACCATTATGTTATATCTGAGGAGCGTTGGTTTTAATGTCATATATTCACCCTCGTAGTTTTTCAGGTTTTACATGGTGTATAAGTTCATTTTACCTTTTCGCTGACCTTGGTATGTGATGTTAAAATGTCTGCGACTCTGGTCAGTTTTTATATTTTATTCTATTCATTTTGTTTTTATTTGTATTATTGTTGTATTATTGTTCTGTTTTTTACGTATGACCTTTTGATTTTGTTTTAAAAACTTAACCTGTTTTACACCTTACTTGTTGAAATGTTGTTGACTTGCTGCTTATATGTCCATTTATGCATTCTATTTAGTGTTATGGGCGCCGAATGACCTCAGATGTCGGTGCGCCCTAAAACGTCAAATATGATGATGCTACCGTTTCCGGGCGCAACCGATGGAGGGGTGCGAGTGGTGGGATCCCCGGTCGGTCAGCCCGGAACGACCCGCTACCTGCAGGCCGCTCTAAGGCACCAAACGTTCCTCGTTCTATGGCCTGTCACTCACCCACCGCCAGTTACTCACGCGCACCCACACCGGCGGCCGCAGCTCCCAGGGCTTGGCTAGAGCTCAACAGGAGGTAACTCGGCTCCGCCCTTCCTCGATGATCCAGTGCTCCTCCTTCCCGCCTCATTTTCTCCCTAAACAGAAACTTACTAAACGCTGGCTGCGTCAAATCCCGCCTGCACGGACCATGCTAGTGGATGCGTCGCTGAGCCGTTGCCCCTAGGGCTTGTAGGTCACGGACATGGGACCACCGGAATAACCGAGCTCCGGCTTTTAATTTTACTAGCCTCCGGGCTTTCACGCCATAGTCTAGTCGCAAACAACTTCGTAGCGTGGGAAGCCTCCCTAGGCTCGGTCCTCCCTCGGACCCTACCCGCCCACGAGTCCCACACTGACCGCCCGTCCCTCACATCGGCTCCTCCATGGCCCAGCCAGAGCCATGAATCGACGTCTGCCACGCCTTTTCCGGCTAGGCTATCCCAAAAATTGACAGCTTACCCCCCCGTCACGAAAAAAACTTCCTCCGTTACGGCGGAGCCCGCCTGATCCTCTCATCTTCATCGTTTCGGCCTGGTAAGTGTGCAACAAAACGACTGCCAGCAATCTCCGACGTCCCACGTTCCCTTTTTTGTGCGATCGGTGCTCCGTGGTTCAGACCAGAAGGTTTCGACAGCGGACAGCATAGCCAGAGGGAGCCCGTAGGCTCGAAGTCTAGAAGGATAGTACCGGGTTACTAAGACGGGCGGGCGGAGTGATGTAAAGTGACGGTCGGTTCAAGGGCAATCACAGTGCACGTTTCCGCGCCTCCATGACCCCCAGGAAGAGGAGAGCCGCCATGGCTCTCTTTCGGGAGCCAATGGGCCCGAAGGCTAGAAGGATAGTACCGGGTTACTAAGACGGGCGGGAGGAGTGATGTAAAGTGACGGTCGGTTCAAGGGAAATCACAGTGCACGTTTCGGCGCCTCCGTGACCCCCAGGAAGAGGAGAGCCGCCATGACTCTCTTTCGGGAGCCAATGGGGCCGAGGGCTAGAAGGATAGAAAAGGCACGGCCATGGCACATAGGATAGCGTTTGAATAATTCTTACGTGTTTATTGTACTATGCCATGTGCGATTGAGAGGACGAAATGGTGTTGAAGGGAGCTTGGTCCGAACCACGTTGCACGACTGCGCTGCTTTGACAGCCCCTCTTCCCTTGCTTGGAACCTTTGGAGGCATATGGTCGTCTCCAAATGCTATTCGCGGTTTTGAGTGTGCTTCAGCCTATCTTGAGCGGCATGTTTGCGTGAGGTTGTAGGCTCATCCGCACCTACCCCAAAACTTTCTAAAACTGCACCGATGGGTACTCTAATAATTATGGGCGCGCGCCCGGGCCCGCCAGTCACCCCCTTTCGTGCCCCCGAGAGAAATCCTAAATCCGTCGCTGCCACCCACCGAATCCCGTCGTAAGGATTTACTGCTGTCCTGGTTTCCCGACAGGCGCGCAAGCCCCTCCCTTCCTGCCTGTATGCGCCAATGGGGGGGGCCGCCCGGCCCTCGGAGAGGCGGGACTTATCCCCTGACATGGCGGCGCACGCGCCCACTCAATCATATCTTAACCACGGCACCGTGCACTTCGCAGACAAGGACCTCCTATATTTAGTTTACGGCTTGGATTGCCCGACCTAACTTATTTTGCCCTGCACATCCCACTTGCGACCGGGTTGAGGCAAATGGATAATTCTAAAACGCTCGGTCCCAACAGCCATCATTCAACAAAAAAATCAGACAACCCAATGTTGCGTCTTTGTTTTGCATAAAAGGGAAAACGCTCCAGAGCTCTTGAACTTAGCACCAGCGCCGAAGATTGGTTTGTAAGCTTAAGCTTTGGCTTCTACTATTTAAGATCATATTTACTTTGCTTTGCATCTATTTAGGAAGCTCCGAGCCTTCGGCCCTGACAAAATAGGTGCGATAAAAAAAACGAACCAAACAAAGAGGCAAGCCTGCTTGCTTACGACTGGGACGGGACAAAATCTGAACTTATAGAACACTTAATTCAAACAGCAGCATTCTGAAACCGGCTTTTGAAAGCTTAAGCCCGCGCTCCGTCTATCAAGATAAGAATTACATTGCGTTGCGGCTATTTAGAAGGGTGCAAGCTTTCTTGCCTTCGACCGGGTCGGGACAAAATCAAAACTTTTAGCACACCCAATCCAAACGGCAAGTATTCTAGAAAGGCATGCTAAAAATGTTCCATATTCGAGGAGGCCAATAGAAAAAAAGTGATGTCCCGGAGCCCTTATACTCAGGACCAGCACTGAAGATTGACCTTTGAAAGCTTATGCCAAAGCTTCCGCTAATTAAGACAAATTTGTCTTCGCATGCCAGTTATTTAGAAAACTCCGATCCCCAGGCTTTGACTTATTAGGTGCCGTTATAAAATCAGTACGAGAAAAATGTTGCGTTTTGGATACTTAAACCCAAACCTCGACTTTTAAGACGAAAATGTATTTGCATTGGAACCGTGCACAAAGCTTCGAGCTCCAGACCCTGACATAATAGGTGCTATTAAAAAAACGAAACCAAAATAAGGGAGCAATCCTTTTTGCTTTCACCCGGGTCGAGACCAAATCGGAACTTATAAGACAGTCGATCCAAACCCAACCATTCTGAAATTGGTTTTTGAAAGCTTAAGCCCGAGCTTCGTCTATTAAGATGAGAATTGCATTGCGTTGCAACCCTTGAGGGGGGCTCCGAGCCCCAAGCATCGACATAATAGATGCGAGTATAAAATCAGAACGACAAAAGATCGGTTTTGAATGCTTAAATCCAAACTTCGGCTATTAACCCTTGCCCCGGTGGCGGGTATGAGCCACCTTCGCCCTGGTAGGGGGCTAAAAAAAGACCCCCATCTCAAAAACTAAGAGAGCTAGAAAAAGCGCAAAACGGCAATCGAAAGCTCATCAAAAATGCTATAAAAAATACTTCGGTCATTTTTTTCAGGTCAATATTAAGGTCACCAGAGGTCAAAATATGTCAAAATCGCTAATATGAGGTGTACTAAGAAAACGTCATATATCTCAGAAACTATGATAGCTAGAAACATTTTTCTAGCACCATTCGAAAGCTTTTGAGTTGCTCTTTCATTTCAGTGGCATTCATTTTCGTGTCAGGTCAAAGCCTAGGGAGCTACAGGTCACTGAATATTGGGCATATTCTTGGGAATGTCCATAGCCTCCCATGCATAAGGGTGTTTCCTTTTTCGCTAATAACTTCCAAACCAAACAAGACACAGCCATAGTTGATGCACCATTGCAATCCTCTCGTCAATACGAATCGAATGATATATAATATTGCTATGCCAGGTCAAATTTAAGAATTTGACCTGACCCAGGACAACGGTCTGACCCAACTTGACCTGGTATAGTCATGATGTATATCATTTGACTTACAGTGACTATACAAACACTTTGGTGACAAAATAAGAGTTCTATCTTGGTTTATTTTAAATTTATAGAGTAAAACACCCCAAAAAATGTTTATTTGACCTAAAATGACCTTTTAAAGGTCACAACTCAAAATTTTTGGCATAAACGTCAGAAATGGGCTAAGATCAAATCGTAACCGATGTTTGAAGATGATTCCATCCATACTTACTGAGAAAAGCTCGTTTCGTGATTTTCCCCATGTATTTACAATGGGGAGGTCATGCTCTGCACATGACCTTAGGTCACCAATATCAAAAATCCCGGAACAAATGTTGTAGCTCCTGCTGGGCTCAATATGTGGTATAAGTTTGAACTTGATCGATTAACCCTTCTTTTAGTTATGCGGTCCTAAGCATTTTTTGAGGTGAGGTCACTTCACCTGGCCTGGTGACCTGAACTGACATGACCTTGGGATAAAATTTTCAGGAAAGATGTAAAATGATGAAAGAACAGCTAGACCAAGTTTGGCGGCGCTGCGCGCCGCTGTTTTTTCACTTCGGAAAAACCCGAGGGGGTCTAAAAAGACCCCCCACCCGGGCGAAAGTAAAGATGAGACTTTGCTTTGCGTTGCAGCTATTTAGAGAGCTCCAGGCCCCAGGCCCTGACAAAATAGATGCAAAGATAAAAAAGAAGAGCAAACGCAAAAAAACATGACGCTGCTTATCATACTGGCTTTAAAACGAATTAAAACTATGAAGCGGCGAGAATTCGCCCCTCTGTTAGCGATCCTATTGTTTATACACAAGTGGTACTTGGCGACAGAATTTGGCCAAACTTTGATGCGTGATTATTACAGCCTGATTCGGTGTGGCGGCGCGGGAGAGTATCGGCCGGCTAGAGGACAATTTTTACTTACAGCTCGTGGAAATTTCTCGTCGTGCGGTTATGTCAACATCGTAATGGTCGTGATGGGCCCCGCCCATTGCTGATCATGAGTTTCAACCGAATTTACGATCGAAAAAAGGGTGTGAACCAGTTTGCTAACTCACAGTATTTTTCCTGTATTTTTTTGTTTCCTAAACGGCGAAGAATGAGGATGTCTATTTTGGGAACGGCAAAAAGAAAGCCATGATAACAAATGAATACTCGTCGTAATTACGGCACTGAGCTGCCCACTCCATTGCTCGACTATGCTATTGATTCCAGTAAGGCCCTCCGCAAGAAAAAAACTCTATTTCCCCCTTTCATCCTTTTATTAAATTGACATTTCGCGCACCAAAAGCGAACGTTACAGTGGTAGAAAACACCCTAACGTGGTCGAACGGGGTAAAAATGCACATTTCATTGTCTGACGAATTCTATATTATGCCGGTGCATAACTGCCCGCTGGCGCCCAAGTCACATACACAAACACATTACCCCGTCCCCCGTGCCTTCCAAGATTTCATCCATCCCCCCTCCTGCCGGGTAGGCGCTCCAAAGCTCGGCTCATTTTTTTCAAAATGTCAAAATTTTGAGGGTGGGGGAGGGAGGTGGGTCAGACCGTTCCGTAATACCTTCATATTCTCCAAATCGAAGTATCTTAGTCCCCTTTTTAGGTTCATGTTGCAATTTTTGACCTGTGACCTCTGAGAGATCATCCGAAGCTACTTAAGCAGTTTTGAAACTTAGGTCAATAACTTTGCATGAAATGATGATACAGCTTTTATGTTTATACCATTGCGTTTGGATTGCTATTGCCAATCGATTGATAGGCATATGGACTATGCTAAGTCAAAAAGTGACTTTGATCTGACCTGAAGTCAGGTGATTTGTGTTTTGACCTAGTATGCTCATATTATACATCATTCGATTCGCCGTGACGAGAGAGAGAGCGAACAGTGTCTACAAAATTATTATAACTCAACGCTGTCAGACGCCAGACTTTGCTCAAAATGCCAACTTCTTTGACCTGCCATGACCTCAAGGCTGACCTGAGCCAAAAAGTGACTGATATAGTGTCTCCATAAATTTGTATGAGCTATCCACCAGGGTTCGGGTTTTTCGCTATCCTGCATAGGGGCTGAGTTCGAGGGGCCAACGTGGCTCAGAGGCCCACCGGGGCGCAGGTTAACTGATTCAGTTCACAAAAATGCTTTAAATGGGTAAGGAACATAAAATTTGGCGCCCCCAGCCGGCCTAAAAATGGCGTCCCCTGGTAATGAAAGTGGCACCCCCCAGTGCTGCGGCCCCTAGCGAAAATTCCTGGATCCGCCCCTGTACCACCGACTATGACATTCTTGGTCTCATAGACGTCGACATACCTGTAGCTTGACGGGATTTCCGTCCTTTTTTATTTTTCCTTTCCTGTATTATTGTTATGGAGACAACGTAACCTTAGTAGTCGGCGCGCCATAAAGCAACCAATAGTGCTTATAATAATAATAATAATAATAATGAAATAAAGCGGCCATTGTGGGCCTGCCCCTCACTGGTCGTGAGCCCTCCCCCTTTTCAGTCACACTGGGGAAGAACTTAAAGGGAATGTGGCACCTTCATAACGTGATTTGAACTGAGATAGCCAACTTGTAAAGCAAGTCTCAAAACCCGATGCTCCCTATATCATTTGTCTTGGAACTCGATATTTCCTTAGAAAAAGCTTAACCTATCTGACACCAACCCCCTCATCAACCCCTCGCCGGGCGGCCATTGTTGTGAGCTGCTGTTGTGACGACATATGCTGACGTCACGATGAGCATCAGCAAATCGAAGCCCTTGAAGCATTTCAAGTATGGAAGTGGTTGCCAGATCGTGACATCATCCACAGGCTGATATTTATTTCTTTTTCCAGAGGAGTATTTTGAAAATCAAAATTTTGAGCTTATTGTAGATTTTTCAGAGAAATCATGAGTGGTTTCACTATTTTCGGCTAAAAGTACGCATAATTGCACTAAATTCCAGGATTCGACCAGGGTGCCACATTTCCTTTAAGGTTTGAAGCAGCCAGAGCCCGACGAATTTGGGTTCTAAAAGTAAGGTTTTTTAATGGTGGCGACACTCAAACATTGATATGATGATATCACAAGGGTGAAAACCCCACAAACTCGCCGACCAGGGATAGCGAAAATATCTATACTATATCCATACAAATCTATATAGGATACAGAAAATATCTATACAAAATCAGAACAGTTCTGGCTGGCCAAATAAAAAAGAAGCTCCAAAGGGAAGTTTTAAAGGAAAAACTCACCCTGACAGGGCCTTCACAGTGATTAACTAGAACATATAGTGCAAATTAACTGCCTCCTTTGAATTCAGGGGTGAGGTTTTGATAAAAATATATCTCAATCAATTTTTTCTTACGCTAATTATGCTACAGAGTGATGTTAGTACATTCTTCTTTCGTGCTTTTAGAATTTTCATTTCCACGACAGACCTGGAAATAACACATGTAACAAGCACATTGACGGAGGGGGGCGGGTACCAGCCCCCTCGAGGTTGATGGAAACAGCACAAAAATGACTTTACTTGGCATACCTACCTTTTCTGATCATTTTTAAAACTTTTGTCAAAATTTTAAGGTTAGGTTATCTCAGGTAAGGCCACTAGTGCAGATCAAGTGACCTGACCTAAAACAGTTTAACACGCTCATTGACGGGGGCGGGTACCCGGCCCCCTCGGGTTTTCCGGAGATATCAGAAAAACGGCGGCGCGTAGCGCCGCCGTACTTGGCATACCTTTTTCCTCATCATTTTTACAACTTCTGTGAAAATTTTAAGCTTAGGCCATCTCAGGTCAGGTCACCAGTACAGGTCAAGTGACACGACCTCAAAAAAAGTTTAAGATAGCATAAGTCGGAGCAGGGTGAACTTATCCAATTGAAACTCATATCACATAATGGCTCCACCGAGTTCTCTAAAACATGTTCCGGTATTTTTGATATCGATGACCTAAGATCAGGTACGAGGCATGACCTCTCCATTGGAAATACATGGGAAAAATTGTTTTTACGGAATAACTCAGTAACTGATGGTGATAGAGCATTTATTTTAGCTGCATTAGACTTGCCTGGGCTTTGCAGTTCTAATGATATGCATTTTATATAATTTGACCCTGACCTAACCTCAGGTCAGGTCAAATCCTTGATTTGACCTAGCAAGGTCAAATTATATATCATTCAATTCGGCTTGCTGAGCAGATTCATACAGTTTAAGTCGTTTTGCTCTATCTTTACTTGTTCAGATGTAATGGCCGAAAAACTGAATTTATATATTATCCCTATGACGGCATGTTTTGACCTCTCGTGACCTTAAATGTGACCTGACCAAAAAATGGTTCAAATGTTTTCGATGGAGAAGTGGATGGGTAACCCAATTCTCTTTACTGTTTTTCGCTACCTACCATGGTTCTCGAGATCTTAGGGGGCGGGTACCCGCCCCCGTCAATGCGGAGGTGGCTCAGACCCCGTCAATGCGCGTGTTAAGATAGCATAAGTCGGAACAGGGTGAACCTATCCGATTGAAACTCATACCATATAATGGGCCCACCGAGTTCTCTAAAATATATTCCGGTATTTCTTATATCGATGACCTAAGGTCAGGTACGAGCCATGACCTCTTCATTGGATATACATGAGAAAAGTGGTTTTAACTAAATAACTTGGTACCTAATGGATTGTGATAGAGTGTTTATTTTAGCTCCATTAGATTGACCTTGTCTTTGCAGTTCTAATGATATTATTTTGACCTTGAATTTACCTAAAGTCAGGTAAAATGACCTAGCAAGGTCATATTATTTATTATTATTATTGTTTTTTTATTTATTATTGGTTTATTATTTATTGGTTTTCTATTTTATTTATTTATTTATTTATTGTTATTATTATTATTGCCTGATTTGACCTAGCAGGGTCATATTAGGTATGCATCATTCGATTTGGTTTCCTGCGAGCATTCCAATGGTTTGAATAGTTTTACTCTATCCTTCTTGTTCAGACGTAATGACCGAAGACCTTCATTTACATTTTATCCCTATGGCGGCATGTTTTGATCTCTAGTTACCTTAACACGCGCATTGACGGGGGTCTGAGCCACCTTCGCTTTGACGGGGGGGTACCCGCCCCCTAAGATCTCGAAAACCATGGTAGGTAGCGAAAAACGGTAAACAGCGTTGGGTTGCCCATCCATTTCTCCATCGAAAACATTTGACCATTTTTGGTCAGGTCACATTTAAGGTCACGAGAGGTCAAAACATGCCGTCATAGGGATAACATGTAAATTAAGTTTTTCGGCATTTACATCTGAACAAGTAAAGATAGAGCAAAACGACTTGAACTACATGAATCCTCTAAGCAAGCAAAATCGAATGATATATAATTTGACCTTGCTAGGTCAAATCAAGGATTTGACCTGACCTGAGGTCAGGTCAGGGTCAAATTATATAAAATGCATATAATTAGAACCGCAAAGCCAAGGCGAGTCTAATGGAGCTAAAATAAACGCTCTATCACCATCCGTTATTGAGTTATTCCATGAAAACAATTTTTCTTATGTATTTCCAATGGAGAGGTCATGCCTCGTACCTGACCTTAGGTCATTGATATAAAAAATACCGGAACATATCTTAGAGAACTCGATGGGCCCATTATGTGATATGAGTTTCAATTGGATAAGTTCAACCTGCTCCGACTTATGCTATCTTAAACTTTTTTGAGGTCGGGTCACTTGACCTATACTGGTGACCTGACCTGAGATGACCTATCCTTAAAATTTTCACAGAAGTTGTAAAAATGATGAGGGAAAAGGCATACCAAGTACGGCGGCGCGCAGCGCAGCCGTTTTTCTGCTGTTTTCGAAAAACCCGAGGGCGGGGGCGGGTACCCGTACCCCGTCAATGCGCGTGTTAATATCGCGATATCCATCTCCAAATATTATCAGGGGGAAGCAATGTTCTTTCATTATTTGAAATGCAAAGTCAAATCGGCGCATTAGATCGCGAGATATTAAGGATTAATTGAAATGAGCAAAAATGCAGTCCTCCGGCAAAATGGCAAAAGCTAGGTCAGAATTTTACGTTTTCCACCGGAAACTATGCCTAAGCACAAGAAAATAGACCTAGCTGCCTCCAGGTGGCTGTCTTTAAACTAACTGAAGCGTGCCTTCTGACATTTGGAGCTTATAAGTCGGCCGTCTAATTTCAATATTTTTTTGTTTGTATTAGAAATACTGTGTTTTGGAGTAATAAATATTGTCGGACCAGTTTGAATTTTTTCCTTAGGTGGCCCCTGCTGCTTATTCAAAAGGAGGCAAATTTCAATTTCGTCGGTTAAGAAAAAAATGAGAAAAATGCAAAATTGAAAATATTTGTTCCAAAATTTCTCCAAAACTATTTTGAATTTAGATTTGGGGGCCTTAGTTTGGGCGTCTAGCGTAAAAGGGCTATCACCCTACATAATTACAGAGCCCTGGCATCAACTGTCAGAACCGCCAAGTGCCCAGAATAGAGCCTCTTGAGAAATCTCAATCCGCTTCGCTCTATGGATTTCGTCATGCGGGTCTGACAAATTTGACGTTTGTATGGACAACGACAGCTATTATAATAAGACGACACCAACCCTTGGCAACTGCTTACTTCACTTCTCTGTTGGATGCGTTGGCTCAATCACTGTTTTTTTGTATCAATATGGGCAGAGCTGGGACTACCGAATGAAATTCGGTATTTCGGTATTTCGGTACTACCGGCGGTAGACTTTATCTACCGCTACCGAATCGTCTGTACGAGCCTCTACCGGTACCGATACCGATGCCGGATGGATCTACCGAATGACTTTTTCCGGTAGATTTGAATTTCCCGCGCTTCATTCAATCGGGCAGTGGATTTCCTATTCGTTCCCTCGGTCGCGGTTGATTGAAGATGCCAGCGCGAGCTACACAGGCAACGTGGCCATTGTTGGCAGCATCCTTTTATGGTATTTTGCGTGAAAGAAGAGAAGAGATCGCAGTATCAGCAGAGTGTTGGGAGAGGTAAGTAGTCACTTGCTGCTGTGTGAGGACTGAAAGTGCACCGGTTTATAACGGCAGGGGCGGTCGCAGACTCGAGGTTTGGGGATCAAACCCAAGCTTCTCCTCCTTGGGGGAGGGGATGGGAGCCAATATTTATTTTTTTATTTATCAAATGGGCGAGGACCAGGGAGCATGTGGTCAAGAGGGAGCACTTTTGGGCTTGGCCAGCTGATGGCCAGCTGGCCAGGTCGCTGAAATGAGTGCTCCGTACTAAACCTAATCAAAAATCTGTTTTATAGATTTGTTTGCCCTATAAATACGTTAATCAAGAAGATAAGGTATATTTGCGTCCCGGGCCAAGATATCACGACGATCAGCAACGCGGATGCTACGGTAGGTGTGATTTTAAATGGCGTGAACATCAAAAATTTCCGACGAGAATCGACAAAATGCGTGTGACTAAAGTGGCGCATAGATAGAAACTGCCAAGAAATTCGCCTTTCAAAAGTTGGATGAAGAACGTGACCTTTGGAGCCAAGCACCACCACTTTAGTGGCATATAGGATTTTATTCCCAGTCCAAAAAGTTGTTTGTAAAACGTGACTCTGGAGCCAAGGCACCATCACTTTCGGTGCAATTTTAGGTTTTTAAGAAGAGAACACCCAAAGGGGTCCTGACGGCGGTCGCCTCCGGCCCTCGTGTTGGGCCAGGTGGGACCTGGCCGGCGGGGACGACTACATCCGGCCCTGCTTCCAAACGACCGCCACATCTACCGGAGCCGCCTGATGGCGGCCATCCCAGCCGATAAAGATCATATTAAAGAATGCCCAGCGCGAGCTCTTCTCCGTCAGAATGTCTTTGGTCGGGACGATCCGACAATTCAAGAGGCCTGGGCGATCCGCCTCGGCTGGCGGCCTTCATCCGGCGGCAGGGACGCCTCTGACGAGGCGCCTCCCATATGGCAGTTGCCGAGTGCCGGAAACATCATCATCATCAGAGGGAGCACTTTCGCGAAGGGCACCGGGAGGCCTGGATCAAGCTGTTCATCCGGTACAACACCGCCCTCCTCAGCTCCGCGGCAGCAGAGAGGCTGTTCAGCACAGCGGGCAACATCCTCCACCCCAAGAGGTCCTCCTTGACAGCCAGAAACTTCGAACAGCTGGTGCTGCTCAAGGGAAACAGTAGAATGTTCAAGGCCGCCCTGAAGGAGGACCTCAAGAAGGGCCCCGACACCATCCAGGAGTAAGAAGAAGAAGAAGACGGCAAGATCAAGGCAGCTTTATTTGTGTTGCAAAAATTCTTGGCTGCTTTTTTAAATAGTTAATTGTAATAAAAACGTGCTATAACAATTTAATCAACAAAGTTTCACTGCTTACTTTTTTCCTGCTGCATAGTTATATAAAAGTGTTGCCGAAGATAATTTATTAGATTTTACGATTAAAAGTTTTTAGGTATAGGCTTTGAAACATTAAAGAAAATGGTTCCAAAAGGCTCTTAAATAATCAAATAAATGCTTTAGGGGCTCTAAAAGATAGTAAAGGCTTACATATGTTTCATGGGCAATAAAATGTATTAAAAGGCTTTTTAGAGTTTTTATAAAGAAGCTTTTTTAATCTACCGAACCGAAATACCGAATACCGAATCATTCGGTAGATGTTTTGGAAATCTACCGAAATACCGAACCGAATGACCCGTTTTCATCTACCGAATACTGATACGGGCGGTAGAAAAAATATACCGAATCCCAGCTCTGAATATGGGTACTATTTGTCGCAATATACGTGCTTTAGTAACTTCCAATGTTTAGCACCCGCATTGAGGGGGTTGGGGTGGGTACCCACCCCTCGGGGTTTTTTAGATAGCATGAAAACAGCGGCGCGTTTTCATGTTTAATTAGATACATAGATTAGATAAATAAATACATAAATAATAATAAAAATAACAAATAAATCGATAAACTTGTAAACAGGGGCCAAAAAGTGTTCAGGTTGTCACCATTAAAAATGCCAAACCATAAATGTGTCACCAGCCCAGGCTGCAAAATGGGGCACGTTTTCAGTTATTAGGATACAAGGGATACTCCTGGACCAAATTTTACACATCTGACCAATTTTTTGAGTTAAGGTCATGTAAGGTCAAGGAATTATTTATGCCCGCTTCACACCGCCAACGTAGCGTACGAGCGGACGGGAGCGGAACGTAACGGGCGAAAAAATACAATACCTGAACTCTGACACTTTCCGTCCACCTCTACGCTCCGCTCCGTTCTCAGTGTGAAGCGGCAGTCGAAACACCGAACGTTCTGCTGCGTGTTGTTTACGTTTGCGGTTGCCAGATTTCAGGAGCGTAGCGGTGAAAAAGATGGAAATATTCATCTTTTGAACGTACATGAGCGGAGCGTAATGAACGTTTAGTTTATTTGAAAAGTGTTTTTAAGTGATTTTGCGCTAATTGTGATTAATCTTTTTAGTGGAATTCCATCAATAAAGCAGGTAAGTTCGTAAAATTCAACTTCAATGTTCTTGATCCAAGATAAACAAAAACAGTGCTGCTTCTGACCTTGGTTCTGCTTTTCTGAGATGTAAGTAAACAAAAAGGAACTTTAATTTGGCCATCAATGGTTTAGAGGTGCATTTAAGAAAGGAATTGAATTAGTAATGTAAAATTACTGACCACTGACAAGGAGCTATTCAAGGTCAAGTAACCCAACCTCAAAACCTAAAATTTCGAGTTCGAAGCAGAGCCCAGGGCACATTAGTAAACTGATCAGTTTGAAACTTCCATAATATGATATAGTCATTGGGGTCTACAAATCTGTTATCTTGGAATTTTGATATTGTTGACTTAAGGTGGGGTCAATTTTTTTAATCACCCCCATTATAAGTCTATAGTGAAAAATAGAATGGACTCGTTTTCAGTAAATACTAGATTGATAAAGATGAAAATCCTCAAACCGCCTATTCTTACCATAATCTTGACCATTAACTTGAGTTTTTGACCTTCTCCCCTCTCAAAGGTCATATCAGGTCACGGGAGCAGAGAGTGATTGTTTTGCCAATAACTTCTCACTAAATTGAGATAAAGCTCCAATTTTGCTTGCATTGTGTTTATATTGTCACGGGAAGTCGATTGATATGCAACATGACCATACCAGGTTACTCTGTGACCCTGACCTAGGTCAAGGTCACGTCATTTTGACCATTTCACCTAGCAAGGTCATATTATACATCATTAGATTCGCCGCGATGAAAGAAATCCAATGATGCATAAAGATTTGCTCTAGCTCCCCTGAGGACAGATCTAGAGAGGGAAACGTACACTGCTCTGTTGTAAGCCTATTAAGCATTCTTTGACCTATGCTCAGGGGCGGATCCAGGAATTTTCGCTAGGGGCCGCAGCGCTGGGGGCGCCACTTTCATGGCCAGGGGGCGCCATTTTTAGGCCGGCTGGGGGCATCAAATTTTATGTTCTTTACCCATTTAAAGCATTTTTGTGAACTGAATCAGTTAACCTGCGCCCCGGTGGGCCTCTGAGCCACGTTCGCCCCTCGAACGCAGCCCCTATGCAGGATAGCAAAAAAACGCGAACCCTGGTGGATACCTCATACAAATTCATGAAGACACTATATCAGTCACTTTTTGGCTCAGGTCAGCATTGAGGTCATGGCAGGTCAAAGAAGTTGGCATTTTGAGCAAAGTCTAGCGTCTGACAGCGTTGAGTTATAATAATTTTGTAGACACTGTTCGCTCTCTCTCTCTCGTCACGGCGAATCGAATGATGTATAATATGAGCATACTAGGTCAAAACACAAATCACCTGACTTCAGGTCAGGTCAAGGTCACTTTTTGACTTAGCATAGTCCGTATGCCTATCAATCGACTGGCAATAGCAATCCAAACGCAATGGTAAAAACATAAAAGCTGTATCATCATTTCATGCAAAGTTATTGACCTAAGTCTCAAAACTGCTTAAGTAGCTTCGGATGATCTCTCAGAGGTCACAGGTCAAAAATTGCAACATGAACCTAAAAAGGGGACTAAGATACTTCGATTTGGAGAATATGAAGGTATTATCACCTTTATCTACACAAATACAAACCATTTTCTGTTTTCCTCTGTATTTCCAATGGAGAGGTCATGGTCCGTATTTGACCTTATGTCATCGATATTAAAAATTCCAGAACTTCTTGGAGAACTCGGTGGGGTCAATATGTGCTATAAGTTTCAATCCGATAGATTCACCAATTTCCTACTTATGCCACCTTCAACATTTTTTTAGGTAAGGTCACTTAACCTGCACTGATGACCTGACCTGAGATAACCCAAGCAAATATTTTTGGGGATTCTTGCGGAATCGATCAAGAATAAGGTGTGCCAGGTACGGCGGCGCTTCGCGTCGCCGTTTTTTCTTGCCGCCCGAAAAACCGGAGGGTCAAAGACGTAATTAGTTTCATATTTTCTTTTTAAGAAAATGAGAAAAGATCATGGGTTTGAATGTATCTAAAATACATCTCAGGAGTGGTAAAAAGTGAATGTTTCTCTTTGGCGTTTATTTTATTGTGCACTGGAACCCACGTTTAGTAAAGACACTTTGGGACCCGGGGGAGACTGCATGGGGACCAATTTCTCCCCAATCAGTGATCAAAATTATCTTCAGAAGCCTTAAACAGTTTGAAGAAGACCAACGAATGTTTATAATAGGCCCCTCTCGTTCAATGAGCCTTTGTTTGTCATTGGGGATTAAGTTTCTACAGGACATGTCAGATCAAATCCTGATACACTTTGGGAAGCCCCATGATGGTTACATGGACTATTGATTTTGCTTATATGATGATGATTAGCACACAGGGCCTTAATTAGCCATAAGGGTCTAATAAACCACTAGGTCAAAACAGTGATCCCAGTTCCCTTCAATCTGAGCTAGCCAGCCACGAAGGATCTATTACCTTGGCTTCTATTAGGATCTATTACCTTGGAAGGTTCATGGACCTTGGCTTACTTCAAGACCCCAGTTATTGTAAACCTTTCTAAGGCTATATTCTAATATAATGCCCTCCTAGGACTTGACTCAGACAAGCAACTTGCTGTATTCCAATGTAGTATTTTGACCTTCTTCTGTGCGTAGCCACGCTCGACGTAGGACAAGCGTACCCGGGATGCACAGGGACCAGTACCGACCTAGTCTATGCAGAATATCAGCATACCGATCTAATGTGCGCACTACAATCACAATGCTGATTTGACCCCTCCTGCGTAGTGTGGGTGCAGGCTGGAAATCAGAATAAAATATCGACGTACGTGCGCCCATTCTTATGTACTCTCGGCATCAGAATACGGCCCCAAGCAAAGGCTAAGTTTAGGGATACTCCACATCAGCGATCAACTCGGAAAAATGTGTTTGTGTCTCCCTCAACGGCATCCACCTGAATTTTTGCAGGAACTATAACTAGCTATAACCAGATTTTGGCCGTTGGCCTGTCTTCGCTGTGCTCTGGCAGCGACATATGACCCTCGACTGACCAAAGTGAACTCAAAGTCGTTCACAGTGTACACTTGTACACTTTCCGGCTTTCTCCAGGGGTTCGCTAACTGGCAGATTTAGATCCTAATGGATTTAAGGGTCCCACCAGTCCCACTCACAGCAGTCAAAGACCGTCATGGATGGTTACCCGCCTGGATGCAAGGGGCCCAGCGACTTCCCGATTAGACCTCAGGTCACCTCATGGCCTTCCACAAGAATATGGCAGGCCTTATTGGGCACGGAAAGACCTGTTGGTCCCGGAGTACCCTTTTTATAGACTGTGCGTTCAGTTCCAAATATATATATTTACGATACAGAGTCCTCTTATGGTCACCGGGGTATCGCCCTGTCCGACAAAAAAACATGCTGGCAAGACATGGCCCTGACTGCGACCGAAAGATCTGTTAGTTACAGAGATCCCTGTTGACCTAAGATTGCCCTATTGATAACGAGGAGACTCCTGGTCCCAAAGGACCTGCTGACCGTAGAGGGCCCTACTTGTCACAGCATCCCCCCACTGGCACAGAGGGCATTCTGGGTTTCGCGGAGGCAGACAGAAGGCTCTTCTGACTGCATTGGGCCCTGCCGACCACGGAATGATGTACTGGTCATGCTTGTCACAGAGGGCCCTGTTGAAAACAGGTTACCGACCTGATTAAAGAGTGTTCTTCTGACCCTTGGGGACCCTGAAGGTTACATATAGGGTGTCGCTTGCCGCAGAGCGTCACGCTTGTAACAGCAAGTCATGCTGTTCCCCGAGGTTTACGGTTGGTCATAGATTGGCGTAGCCCGGCTGCCGTTCGTGCGATCTTTTCCCTTCGGGTGCCTCTCATGCGACTGTGCTAGCCGCCCCACCCCTTTACTACGTTTCTGTTCCTCCCTACTATAGTTCCATCACCCAATAAACTCTCCTTCCCCGATCACCTAGGCATTTTCCAGCTCTATCAACCGGCCGCAAACTCAACCTATCCAAGGTGATGATGTTAGAGATTGCACCTGACCAACACTGACCGAGCTAATATATCACTGATCAACAACCGAGAGGGCTGGGTACATGGACGATCCAGGATTTCGATAAGGGGGAAGCGAAGTCTCCGGGGCGGTCAGACTACCATTTGGGGATCAGCCTTTAGTATCATGGATCTTTGTGATTCTAATTTTGCGTATTTGTGATGCCATTTGAAAAAGCGCCGATTAAAAAAAAACGAGTTGCCAAGAAAAGGAAGAATTTCTCAAATTGCCTCTAGTTAAATAAGCAACAAGTAAACAGGGCAACTTCTACCTGGATGACGTTTTGAAGCAGAATTTACGCAGAGACGGCCTTTGAAGATTTTGCGAACCAGTCGCTGCAGCTTACCCTGTCTGCGCAGAGTGGATAGTGAAAATCCATGATATTCTACATAAGACGAAACTTTTTGCTGTTTACAAACATGTGGGAGAGGACGCAACCAAAATTATGCAGGTGCCTCCTGCCGAGCTCTCAATGTTTTTCTTACACAGATGACGTGGGAATTTCACATTGCTGTCTGGACACAGGCTTTCATTAGTGGCACTGCGAAAAAAACAACTCGGCAAAATAATTAAATGATCAAAGTCAACCGCTTATACGGTTATCAATAGACCCGGAATGTTTGTTTTTAAACACATTGAAGGGATATTGGTATATGTGCTCAAAATTTGCTTCACAAGAAACATTACTTTTACCAGTCCCCTTTATTCCATCGTAGCATTTTTTGTTGCAAAAGACAACACAACCACATATTGGACGGGCACACGACCACACATCGGATAGGCATGAATGCACCCTGGGGGATCCTGCGTGGTAACGGAGCAAAATGACACCAATCGATACCCAAAGCATGCATTAAAAGAACTCGGGGCAATTGTTACCACTCAAAGCTGAGAGCTGTCCATGTGCCATGGTAGTGCCATGTTGCAGTGGGATGCCCTAAGGCTGAAAAAGAGCGGTTAATCGTGAAATTGGAGCACTCGAACACAAAGTAGAGGACATCCGAAGTTGAAGGCGGTACACGTAAAAGTGGGGTGCCCCAAAGCTAAGAAAGAACAGACAATTGTGAAAAATGGGCACGCAATCAAGCACTAGCGGGCAGTTAAAAGTGGATCAGAGCAATCAATTTTACGGTGGGCCGCTTTAGAGCTAAAAGGGACGGTCAATTATGATATAGGGGTTCTGAACCACAAAGCGGATGGCGGCCAGAGGTGAATGAGGGCAGTCCACGGTGAAGTGGGGTGCTCTAAAGCTGCACAAGAGCGGCCAGCAGTGGAGAAGGTTGGCGCAATGATACAGAAGAGAGCGGCTAAAAATGGATGAGGGCAGTCCCCGTTGCAGTGGGGCACCGTAGCGCTGAAAAGCGGGTCAATTGTGAAAACGGGGAGCCCAGTCACAAAGTTAAGGGCGCCTGTAGGTAAATGACGGTGGTCCACGTCGCAGAGGGCCGCCAAGAGCTGAAAAAGGTGGCCAAACGTGAAAAATGGGGTTCCCAACCATAAATAGAGGGCGTCCGAAGGTGAATGAGGAGTCCACATTGAAGTGAGGCGCCCTAGATCCGCAAAGGAGCGGTCAATAGTGGAGAACAGGAGAACAATCATGCAGAAGAGGGCGGCTAAAGGTAGGCACGGGTGGTCCACGTTGAAGTGTGACGCCTATTAGTGACCCGGGGGCATGATATATGAGGGAGTGTTTAGGTATATAAATGAGTCCAGCGGTGATGCAGCATGAGAGTGCCAAAAGTTCAGTGTGGTACGGTGGTACACCCTGTGGGACGCCGGTGGTCTATAGCCGGAGGAAGTGTGGTGAGTTAGTCAGTTAGTTACTTGGGCTTTCGGGCGAGGGATGGTAATGGTGATAGTGCATCGGGGGGACGCTGATACTTCACCGAGGCGATACCGAAACTGGAGTTATGGATACCGGTGGTGCGGGCAAGGGGCGCCTGCAGCACATAGGCGTGGAACCGTCAGTGGAGCGTCTGTGGGAGCAAATAATCCATCATAGGGACACTGATAGGGTAACAACAGGGTAGAAGGGGGGTACACGAACAGGGCACTGGTTAGGCAACAGGGAGGAGAAGACAGTGCATAGGAAGAGCGCTGAAGGCACAATTTGGTAATCAAGGAGACACTGAAGCTGAAGTTTGGAGCTTCCGGTGATACAGCTTGGGGGTACTCGCATTCAGTGAAATTTGTGGGAGCTGTCAAGGGGAGGCGCTGGTAAGACAACGGGCCACGTTTGGGATGCACGAAATTCAAAGTAAAGAGAAGCTGCATGGGGTTTCTGGCAGGAATGTGATGGTGCGTTCACGGAGCTAACGATAGGCACCCATCATGCACCATGGAGGCACAAGGCATGCTGTCAAAAGTTGGGGCGCCCATAGTGGCGCGTGGTGGGGGGATGTGGTTGGGCGCCGATAGAGCAAAAGTAAGATACCAATGATTCATCAAGCAATCAGCAGAAATATTTGGGCGCCTATAGTGAAGTGTGGGGGCATCAATGGAGCGAAAGAAAATCACCAATGTGTACCATGGGTGCCGCCAGGCAGAGCGGTTTGTCGAAATGTGGGGGCGCTCCCGATGAGCCCACGGCTGGAAATGAAGGCGCCGGTGGAGCAAAGAACAGGCACCAATGATTCATTATGGGGGCGCCAGTGATACAGAACGATGTGTCAAAAGATGGTGGAAAGAGGCGGGGGAAGGCACCCATAAAGCTAAAAGCAGACAACAATAATGCATCGTAAGAGTGGGGCTCGGGTGGTATAGGAGGAACTGTTGAAAGGTGAAGGCCCCTCAATGGGGCATGGGGGTGCCGTTTGATATTAAAAAAGAAACGCACCAATTATGCACCATGGGGGCGCCAGAGTTAAAGAGCGGGCCCAAAAAGCAGGGGGTGCCCACAGTGAAGCGTGGGGGCGCCGCGCCAGTGGAGTGCACAAAAGACACCAATGAAGCCCAATGGGGATGCCGGTGGTACATGCAGGGTTTCAGCACATGAGGCGCCCACAGTGACGCGTGGCGGCGCCGTTGAAGTAAAAACGAGACATCAATGCTGCACCATGGAGGCGCCAGTGGTATAGAGCGGATTTTCCGAAGGTGAAGGCGCCCGTAGTGAGGATTGGGGCGCCAATAGTTAATAGCGGGATGCCAAGAAGTGGAAGAGCCCACGATGAGGCTTGGAGGCGCCGGTGGAGTAAACGAAAGCACCAATGATGCACCATGGGGGCGCCAGTGGCATAGAGCGGATTGTTAGAAGGTGGGGGCGCCCGTAGTGGGGAGTGGGGATCAAGTAGTACATAGAGGGGAGAGAGAGTGGGGGCTCACTGGTATAAAACGGGCTGGTAAAAGGTGAAGATCCCCTCAGTAAGGCATGGGGGCGCCATTTGAGCAAAAAGGCACCAATGATGTACCACGGGGGCACCAATGGTAAAGATCGGCACTAAAAAGCAAAGGCGCCCACGGTGAAGCGTGGGGCGCCGGTGAAGTACACAGAAGACACCAATGATGCCCAATGGGGGCGCCGGTGGTACATGAGAGTTCAAAAAGGTAGGGCGCCCACAGTGACGCGTGGGGGCGCCGTTGGAGCAAAAACGAGATATTAATGCTGCACCTTGGAGGCGGCAGTGGTATAGAGCAGATTTTCCGAAGGTGGGGGCGCCCGTGGTGAGGATTGGGGCGCCAATAGTTTATAGCGGGGTGCCAAGAAGTGGGAGAGCCCACGATAAGGCTTGGGGGCGCCGGTGGAGTGAAACGAAGGCACCAATGCTGCCCAATGCTGGCGCCGGTGGTACATACGTGGTTCCAAAAGATGGGGCGCCCACAGTGATGCGTGGGGGCGCCACTGGAGCAAAAACGAGACATCAATGCTGCACCATTGAGGCACCAGTGATATAGAGCGGAGTTCTAGAAGATGTGGGCGCCCGTAGTGAAGAGTGGGGTGCCGGTAGTATATAGCGGGATGTCAAGAGGTGGAAGAGGCTTGAGGCACCAGTGGAGTGAAACGAAGGCACCAATGATGCACCATAGGGGCGCCGGTGGTACATGCGGGGTTTCAAAAGATGGGGTGCTTACCTCGACGCGTGGGGGCGGCGTTGGAGCAAAAAACGAGACATCAATGCTGCACCATGGAGGCGCCAGTGGTATAGAGCGGATTGTTAGAAGGTGAGGGCGCCCGTAGTGGGGAGTGGGTATCCAGTAGTACGTAGCGGGGAGACAGAGTGGGGGCTCCACTGGTATAAAACGGGCTGGTAAAGGGTGAATACCCCCTCAAAGAGGCATGGGGGCGCCATTTGAGCAAAAAGGCACCAATGATGTACCACGGGGGCGCCAATGGTAAAGATCGGCTCTAAAAAGCAAAGGCGCCCACGGTGAAGCGTGGGGCGCCGGTGAAGTACACAGAAGACACCAACGATGCCCAATGGGGGCGCCGGTGGTACATGAGAGTTCAAAAGGTACGGCGCCCACAGTGACGCGTGGGGGGCGCCGTTGGAGCAAAAACGAGATATCAATGCTGCACCTTGGAGGCGGCAGTGGTATAGAGCGGATTTTCCGAAGGTGGGGGTTCCGTGGTGAGGATTGGGGCGCCAATAGTTTATAGCGGGGTGCCAAGAAGTGGGAGAGCCCACGATAAGGCTTGGGGGCGCCGGTGGAGTGAAACGAAGGCACCAATGCTGCCCAATGCTGGCGCCGGTGGTACATACGTGGTTCCAAAAGATGGGGCGCCCACAGTGATGCGTGGGGGCGCCACTGGAGCAAAAACGAGACATCAATGCTGCACCATTGAGGCACCAGTGATATAGAGCGGAGTTCTAGAAGATGTGGGCGCCCGTAGTGAAGAGTGGGGCGCCGGTAGTATATAGCGGGATGTCAAGAGGTGGAAGAGGCTTGGGGCACCAGTGGAGTGCAACAAAGGCACCAATGATGCACCATAGGGGCGCCGGTGGTACATGCGGGGTTTCAAAAGATGGGGTGCTTACCTCGATGCGTGGGGGCGGCGTTGGAGCAAAAAACGAGACATCAATGCTGCACCATGGAGGCGCCAGTGGTATAGAGCGGATTGTTAGAAGGTGAGGGCGCCCGTAGTGGGGAGTGGGGATCCAGTAGTACGTAGCGGGGAGACAGAGTGGGGGCTCCACTGGTATAAAACGGGCTGGTAAAGGGTGAAGGCCCCCTCATTGAGGCACGGGGGCGCCATTTGGGCAAAAGGCACCAATGATGTACCACGGGGGCGCCAATGGTAAAGAGGGGCTCTAAAAAGCAGAGGCGCCCACGGTGGAGCGTGAGGCGCCGATGAAGTACACAGAAGACACCAATGATGCCCAATGGGGGCGCCGGCGGTACATGAGGGTTCCAAAAGGCAGAGGTGCAGAAAGTATGCTGGCTGTTACAAACTCAATGCGACGTATGCCTCCTCTGTCACACAGAGCTGGAAATAATCATTGTATACTTGAATACTATTTCCAATATGCTGAATGTCCTCTACCTGTCCCTTACTTTTTGCAGCAGACAAGGTTCTAGCACCAAACCATTACAGCATGAAAGTAGTAAACTGAGTTTTCATTTATAGATCATGTTTTTGTTTTTGGAAGGAAAATTTCCAATTATGGGTCATTTTTTCCAGTATTGGGGTCATAACTATTATTGGCAACTCTGACCGCAGTTTCCCCCAATGACATGCATTTCCCTTTTGAAGAAGTTTCCATTTTTGGTTAGTTATCTAGTGTATCTATCTTTTTTAGTATATCTTTTTATCTAGTTATCTAGTGTTTCCAATTATGGTACTTTTCCACATGATTAAATGTAGCAATTATCATGAAAATAGTCATTATTGGGAACATACCTATCTATTAATGGGAGCGTACATGTACACACAATTGGGAACCATAACCACATCTTCCTCCCCCCCACTAAACTTCTATCTCACACATCAACAAAAGGGAAAAAATGTCAATGTCAACATAGTATTTGGATCTACCTAAAATGTGTTGGTAAAGTGGACCTTAGGTAGCATTTTTATAAACACATCAAATGCTTAAAATTTGCATCCCACTCACGATCATCACCTGCCTGGTCATTCCTTCTTGCAGTAAAAACTCTGAGGCAACTAGCCTGCATAGATGTAAAATTATGTCTATTGGCCTAATAGGTACAGAGGTATTGGAATTCACATACCAAAGAAAGATCCAGTGTAGTCAAAATCCTGCTTTAACTCCATGCAGTTCAGGTCCTGTGCGTTGCTTACCACCACTGGTAGTAAGCAACACACCCCCAACCAGCGTTTTTCGAAGGCACAAGCAGGGCAAGGAATGAAAACCCAAGTTGGATATGGGAAAGTGCATCAGTCTTGCAATAGCCTACATTCATCTTAGAGAAGCCATGGGCAGTAGGGTGTTTCAGCCCACTATAGTAAAATTTTGTTTGTTTGGAACGAAGTCATATCGACTTTCCCCCAGCTCTATACGTAAAACTGAATCGATTGACACCCTTAAAAGCAAAATAAAAGGACATTTAGAGGTCGCGCACTTTTATCACCAAAAACCATTACACTTGAAAGAGGCGCATTCTTTCTTGGTGCGCTTGGGTAGAGCCCTCCGATGGAGTTCCACCACCTGGAGCAAGTACTGCTTCTGCTTATCGTCCTTGACGAATCCGTTGAATCTCTTGATGAGGGCGATCTCCCTTTCCCGCTGTTTTTGTCTTGAGTCGAAAGTTAAAGTCGTTGTGGCGTCCCATGTGATATAATGATCCTTCCCATATGTAGAAGGAGTATCGCAACAGATTTGACGCATATGTTCTAAATTCAACGTAAGAACATATTTTAAGCCACATTAAACGATCAAACAATTACTGGTCAAACCAAAGGACAGGATAGACAACCGGAAAAATCAGGCCCAGTAATGTAATGTTTTGACTGTCCAAAAATATACACTTGAGAAAGCAAAAGGATGATGGAAGTCCGACAAGACGAACACCGAAAATCTCGACAAAAACTAATCCGAGGGTCAATTGACGAGAGAGCAGCGGAGGCCACAGCGGAACATGCATTCAAGAAGGATCATTGTATCAAATTGGACGCCATAACAACTTTGACTTTGGACTCAAGACAAAAACAGCGGGAAATAAAAGAGGCAATTTACATCCAAACCACCACGGAACCAAAAATGGATAGAAATATCGGCAAAGTTACCATCTTCTCTGGATTTTTGGACCTCTTAAAACGCCAGCCAAACAAGAGATTGAATTGAAAAATAACACGTGTTTAGAGCTAATAATTATACAATGATTCGTCATGTTCATAGCTAAGATTGTTCTTTCAAAGTGTACCCTATCTTCGTGTTTTTCGCTTAGTTAGTTCATGTCATAGTGTTATCTTCATCTCCCTTGAAAACGGGGCGGGATGCTCCCTAAATCGGTCGGGTTTTATATTCAGGCTAGTCATTGTGCAGCAATAAATGTTTTACTTAATTTGAAGAATATTTCAGATGTGAAATAGAAAACCAAGCAAAAGAAAACCAGCGCCAGTATCAGTGTGGAAATGTGCACATTCATAGGCGTAGGAACAGGGGGGCAGGGGGTCATAGCCCCCGCCCAATATTCTTGATTCTTAACCCTTAACCCTATGGCGCTGGCTGGAAAGAAATTACTTCCAAATGCAACCATGGCCTCCCGAATATTCAGGACGTTCCTACGCTTATGTGTACATTTGAATACATTTGATAAAAAGCTGCAAAAGTGCGCGACATCTAAATATCATCGAAATACATGGAAATTTCGCACAGAAGCTTGTAAGCAGATGAGGTTTGAGGGGAACATCGATATGCGTCGAAATATTGCATTTTGGAACAATGAAACACCCTAATGGGCAGCAATATTTATTCTAGCTAGTTTTAGCCTGCACTTATCTCAAATATACCTAATAAATATGCCCTCAAAATAAGTGGCTTCCGGCCTGTTTAAATTTTTGGCAGGCTCTACATCACATAAATATTTCTAACTTGTCTTGTCGCTGTTGCGCTATTTAAGTAGAATCGCTGTCCAGCCATGTTTATTTTTTCATTCACTTAGTACTTTTATTAGTAGGTTTTAGGCGTACTTAATACTAAATTCGAAGAAATAGGGGCCGCTAAATCAAAGAGACTCAGTTAATATAGCCAGCCATTCCATTGGATCGCCTTAACAATGCAAACCTGCCAAGCGGAGCTTGGCTGGTTGGTAGTTACGACTCCATCCACCAAAATCTTGCGGAGGAATCTACCTTCAATCTGGACAAGGCCATCAGCCGAAAGGTGACAGGCAGCTATGAAATTATCCGGCACCAAAACGACGTCCTTGTTAAAACCAGCAACGCTGCCTCAACCAAAGCCCTGCTTCATACCAAAACTTTCGGATCAAAACCGGCGAGTTTCGCCATTCATAAGTCTCTGAACTTCTACCGGGGCACAATTCGTGCGCCAGAGGCTTCCCACCTCTCTGAAGACGAAATCGAGCGCAACTTTGATTTTGAGGGCCAAAGTGTGCTCACCATTCAAAGACTCACTCTCCCCAAGCCCACCACCGAAAAAGCCCCTCACCGTAAAGACAATCGCTTCCTCGTCACCTTCGACACAAAGTGCCGAGATGACTGTGACCGTATCAAACTAGGCGACTGTGTCTACCCAGTGAAGCCGTTCTACACCAACCCCATCAGGTGTCAAATCTGTCAAAGGTACGGCCACGTTGAATCCAGCTGTAAAAACCCCGCCCCCCGCTGTGGCAAGTGCAGTGCTGCACACCGAACCAAAGACTGCACCTCCCTTAGCCTCCTGTGCACTGCCTGTGGCGGCGCCCATGGGGCTACCGATCCTAAGTGCCCAGCCTGGCTCCGTGAAAAACATGTAAATATGGTGGCTGAAGACGAAAAGCTGCCCTTCGACCTGGCCCGCAAAAAAATGCGTGAGAGCGAAAACCACCACTCCATAACCCAGGCACGTGGTGGGAAGGCCACCGCGGCAGCCCCCAGCACAGCTGGCCAGGCCACTCCTCAGCTCACCGCCTCCCAAAAGTGTCCCCTTCGCCCCCTGATGGAGCCGCTAGTCATGGTACCCCTTCGGCTGGCCATCCCCCATGTCATGCAAAACACGCACCACAGCACAAACACCTTTTGGCGCAAGTGGACTCCCAACACGGGCTGGACGGATCCTCCAGCCAACCCAGCCTGTTCCACTCCGGGTCTTCCGCCCAAAAGTACCGCCGACCCCGTCCCTCACATGCCATCAGGAAGACCTGGACCCCAACCGAAGGGCAGCAAAGCAGCCCTCAGCAGGTGCCTAGCTGTACCGAGTTTCCCCCGCTCCCAGCCCCCTCCCACCCAAAAGTCACCGGTGCACCCCCTCCCAGGCGCCGCCTACGGCGGGCGCCGGGACGGAAACACCAGAGTGGCAGCTCTCCCCCTTCCAGTAAAACAGCTGCCACTCAAACAGAAAAAGTCAATGTAGCCACCCAAACCGAAACCTCTCTCACGGACAGCAGCAAAGCTCCTGCCTCTCAAGCACCGACGACCCGCCATTGTGGCTCTCAAACAGACCTGGCATGTCATTACATGCAATTCCAATTTGCCAGTGATTCTGACACGTCAGGTAGCAACAGCGAACCTGATAGTGAGCTGCCCGGGACCGAGTCTTACCCAAATGCTGACAGCATCTCGGTCACAGACTCTGTAGAAAATAGTTATCTCAGGTCAGCCTCCCCCACCAGTTCAGTCTCATCGAAATCCCTCAGGCCTGGCAGCCCCCCAGTGCCGAAGAAACTCCGGTACACCCGGCACTCGTCCCCCGTTTCCACTACCAGCGACACGAGTAGCATACATTCCTATCACCTCCGCCCCCGCCCCCGCAAACCCCCCAGCATCTAAGACATTAAACCACCATGGGTTCAATTCTCCAATGGAACACAAACAGTCTAATTGGGAAATTCCCCTTATTTAAATCAATCTTTGCTGAGAAAAAGCCGGCAGTAGCAGCACTCCAAGAAACCCTCTTTAATGATAATGATAATAACAAATTCAAAATCTCGGGTTACTCTTGGTACCGCCATAATGTAAACGCTACTGTCCGTAAAGGAGGCACTGCCATCCTTATTGAAAATACCATCCCTCACAGCCAAGTGCCTTTGGTTACGCCACTCGACTGTGTCGCTATTAATGTAGAAATTCAGCACGTCAAATTGACGGTGATTTCAATGTACATCTCTCCAAGCGATCCTGACCCGTCGGCTCGGGAACTCGCACAACTTTTGGCACAAATTCCCGGCCCTTTGCTACTACTTGGAGACTTGAACGGTCATCATCCCTCATGGGGCAGCGCCACCACCACTCGCAGAGGCGAAATAATCTATGACGCAATAGACTCTCAAAATCTAGTTATCTTAAATAACGGCGCTCCGACCCACCAAGCAATGCGCGGTGGCCATTCTGACACTGCCATTGACATCTCGTGCTGCTCTCCTAGAATTGCGTCACTGTTCACCTGGGAAGTCGAAGACAACCCAGGAATGAGCGATCACCTCCCAATAAAAATTGGTATTCCCACAGGCTCAATCGACCGTGTTACTCTTTTTACACCCTCATGGAATCTAAAACGTGCCGACTGGAACAAGTTTGAGGCAGAGGTCAACCTCACACTTGTCACCGGAGGTGACCCCGACTCGGCAGACATTGACTCGGTACTAAGAGCCATCAGCTCAGCAGCACATTTAGCAATACCAAAAAGTCAAGGCCCCCGACAGAAAAAAGGAGCCCCATGGTGGAATGCAGAGACGGCACACGCCAAAGCTCAAATGATTAGAGCCAGGAAAGCCTACGAGAGGAGGGCACACAGCCCTACTCGCAATGCCCTCCGGGCAGCCAAAGCCCACTTCCAAAACACGTGCAAGCGGGTCCAAAAAGATAGTTTCAACGCCTTCGTTTCTAAATTCAACCGCTTCACACCCATTTCTCAAATCTTGAAAACCATTGGAGCTTTCTCTGCGAAACGACCGCCCCGTGGACCCTTCCCTCAACTGACAATCTCCGGCCAAAACATCACGACACCCAAGGAAGTCATGGACACCTTTGCTGATCATTACAATGGCGTTGCAGCCAACAGTTCCTACAACCAGCGCTCAAAAGACCAGGCCGAATGGTGCAAACGCCGCATATTCTTCAATTCTAGTAATCAGGAGTACTATAACGTACCTTTTACAATGACCGAACTAAATTACTCCATTAGCAAGTGTGGGAACACTGCAGTGGGCCCGGATGAAATTCACTACTCTTTCTTCAGTCACCTCAGCCAGACAGCACTAAAATATCTTCTCTCGGCCATTAACAACATGTTTCTTAGCGACTCGTTCCCCACTATGTGGCGGGAGAGTGTCATCATTCCCATTCCAAAACCTGGCAAAGAAAAAACGGACCCTAAAGGTTATCGCCCCATTTCGCTTACTAGCTGTGCTAGCAAGCTTGTAGAGCGCATGCTCAACGTAAGACTGCACGAAATTCTCGAAAATAAACTCGATGCTATGCAATCGGGTTTCCGGCGCGGGCGAGCCACCACTGACTATCTGATCAAACTGGTCAGTGACGTCCAAAATGGCTTCTGCAAGAAGGAAGCCACAATTGCTGCATTCTTAGATATCAAGTCGGCCTTTGCTTGTGTACAAAAAGACGTCCTTTTGTATAAGCTCTGTACACTGGGAGTCCATGGCCACCTTGCTAGATTCATTGACAACTTTCTTAGGGACAGAAAATTCAAAGTGCACTGCGGCACCACCTTTTCCTATCTGACATCTCAAGACCAGGGCACACCCCAGGGTAGCGTTTTATCTCCGACCCTCTTCCTAGTCATGATCAATGACATTTTTTCCAAAAAGCTACCACCTGGAGTTAAGTACTCCCTATTTGCAGATGATGTCGCTATTTGGAAATCCACTCCGGTCGACACCAGGCGGCGCAGTCAACCAGAATTCAAAACCGCGACTACCGAATTGCAGGGTAGTCTCGACGACATCCATGCTTGGAGCAATTCAATGGGTCTATCACTCTCGGCCGAAAAGTCATCAGTCGTAGTCTCTGCCAGGCCAGGTGTGAGACACGCTGTTCCTCAGCTCCAAATCTCAGGCAAACCCATTGAATGCGCGAAAAGCTTCAAATTCTTAGGCGTCATCCTTGATACCCGCCTTAGTTTTAACGAGCATATTACCAAAGTCGTCCCTAGCTGTCAGAAACGAGTCAATATCCTCCGCATGCTCGGCGGAACAGAGTACGGCGGGGATCGAAAGACCCTGCTCATGCCCTACAAGTCCTTGATCCGGCCCATACTCGAATATAATTCGTTCGTCTTTGACTCAACGAACAACACTAATAAGCTAAAGCTAGAGCGCATCCAAAACGCAAGTATCCGGGAAGCCACAGGCGCGCTCAGAGAATCCCTCATCACCAGCTTGTTAGTGGACAGTGGGCTGTGCCCTCTCCAAACAAGACGCCACTCCCAGCTTATCTCTTACTATATCAAGGTCCAATCTACCGAAAATCACCCGGCGAAACAATGTTTCGCCCACCCTGGACGTATATCAAAAACTAATCGGACAACCTGGCCTCCATTTAAGAATAGATTAGCTAAGACCCTGGAAACCCTGAACCTTGCGATCCCAGAAGCCATAGGCAAACCCCCACTATCCCGCTTTTGGACTCGCAAACAGCTCAAAGTCGAGTTTCTCTTCACCACACGCAAAGACAACCTCACCACAGAGATCTCCCAGAAATTCTTGGAGTTCCAGTCTAACAACACTGGCAAAACCTTCATTTTCACCGACGGCTCTAAAATAGGCGAAAAAGTAGGCCTCGGCATCTGGGGGCAAAATATTTGCCTCCAAAAACGACTTCCGGACAACTGCTCAATCTTTACTGCCGAGGCTGTCGCCATTCTAGATACACTAGTCCAGATTAGAACCCTAAATATTAATTCAGCCGTCATCTGTTCAGACTCTAAATCTGTCTTGGAGGCTATCAATAACGTAGTCAATCCCAGCCATCACGTAATAGCAGACATCCAGAAGGGTATCGACGATATCCCAGATGTCTCCTTTCTTTGGATCCCAGGCCACTGCAAAATTCTCGGAAATGAAAAAGCCGACGAACAGGCCAAAAAGTCTCTAGAACTCAGAGAGGTCACACCTCTCAAATGGTCTGGAGACGATAGAAAAGCTCTCCTCCAGAACCATATCCGGAAGTACATCCAAAATGACTGGACCACTAACCACAGCGCCCATTTATTCCATATCAAGCCTAACATCGGCTACTGGCCCAGCTCCAACCAAAACAGTCGTCGGTGTGGGGTCATCCTGACCAGACTCAGAAGCGGACACACCAAATTAAATGCCTATGGGCGTGTAGGTACCTGTGGTACCTGCTCTGCCATGGAAAATCCCTACCATATCCTCATGGACTGTCCCCAGCACGACGCCCATAGGCAGCCCATGCTAGATTATTGCCACATCAGAAACATCCCAGTCAGGGGCGTAGGAACAGTTTGAAAAGTGGGGGGCCAACCTTAGAGGGGGCCCACCTCAAGGGGGCCCCAGTCCACGGGGGCAGGGGCGGATCCAGGGGGCCGCGGGGGCCGCGGCCCCCCTCCTCGCCGGTAAGGCGCCCCTCGGCACTAAGGCGCCCCCGGGGCCGCCTCCATTTGCTCCACATTTGCATGCCAAACGGAAATACTGGCGCCCCTGGTAATTCCGCTGCATGCTAATACCACATTTTGACAACCTGCCCTGCATCACTGGCGCCCCCATGGTGCATCATTGGTGCCCTTATTTCATTCCGCCGACGCCCCCAAGCCTCTTCCACCTCTTGAAATCCCGCTATATATTACCGGCGCCACACTCTTCCCTACGGGCGCCCCTATCTTCTAAAAATCCGCTCTATATCACTGGCGCCTCCATGGTGCAGCATTGATGTCTCGTTTTTGCTCCAGCGGCGCCCCCACGCATCACGGTGGGCGCCCCATCTTTTAGAACCCCGAATGTACCACCGGCGCCCCCATTGGGCATCATTGGTGCCTTCGTTTCACTCCACCGGCGCCCCCAAGCCTCATCGTGGGCTCTCCCACTTCTTGGCACCCCACTATAAACTATTGGCGCCCCAATCCTCACCACAGGCGCACCCACCTTCGGAAAATCCGGTCTATACCACTGGCGCCTCCATGGTGCAGCATTGATGTATCGTTTTTTCCTCCAACGGCGCCCCCACGCGTCACTGTGGACGCCCTACCTTTTGGAACCCTCATGTACCGCCGGCGCCCCCATTGGGCATCATTGGTGTCTTCTGTGTACTTCACCGGTGCCTCACGCTTCACCGTGGGCGCCTCTGCTTTTAGAGCCGCTCTTTACCATCGGCGCCCCCGTGGTACATCTTTGGTGCCTTTTTGCCCAATTGGCGCCCCCGTGCCTCAATGAGGGGGCCTTCACCCTTTACCAGCCCGTTTTATACCAGTGGAGCCCCCACTCTCTCTCCCCATTCCCCACTACGGGCGCCCCCACCTTCTAACAATCCGCTCTATACCAGTGGCTCCTCCATGGTGCAGCATTGATGTCTCGTTTTTGCTCCAACGGCGCCCCCACGCGTCATTGTGGACGCCCCATCTTTTGAAACCCCGAATGTACCACCGGTGCCACCATTGGGCATCAATGGTGCCTTCGTTTCACTCCAACGGCGCCCCCAAGCCTCTTCCACCTCTTGACATTCCGCTATATACTACCGGCACCCTACTCTTCACTACGGGCGCCCCCATCTTCTAAAAATCCGTTCTATACCACTGGCGCCTGCAAGATGCAGCATTGATGTCTTCTGTGCACTCCACCGGCGCCCCCACGCTTCACCATGGGCGCCTCTGTTTTTTAGAGCCTCTCTTTACCATTGGCGCTTCCGTGGTACATCATTGGTGCCTTTTTGCTCAAATGGCGCCGCCGTGCCTCTTTGAGGGGGCATTAACCCTTTACCAGCCCGTTTTATAGCAGTGGAGCCCCCACTCTGTCTCCCCGCTACGTACTACTGGATCCCCACTCCCCACTACGGGCGCCACCACCTTCTAACAATCCGCTCTATACCACTAGCGCCTCCATGGTGCAGCATTGATGTCTCGTTTTTTGCTCCAACGCCGCCCCCACGCGTCACTGTAAGCACCCCATCTTTTGAAACCCCGCATGTACCACCGGCGCCCCTATCGTGCATCATTGGTGCCTTCGTGTCACTCCACTGGTGCCCCCAAGCCTCTTCCAACTCTTGACATCCCGCTATATACTACCGGCGCCCCACACTTCACTACGGGCGGCCACATCTTCTAGAAATCCGCTCTATATCACTGGCGCCTCAATGGTGCAGCATTGATGTCTCGTTTTTGCTCCAGCGGCGCCCCCACGCATCACTGTGGGCGCCCCATCTTTTGGAACAACGCATGTATCACCGGCGCCCCCCTTGGGCAGCATTGGTGCCTTCGTTTCACTCCACCGGCGCCCCCAAGCCTCATCGTGGGCTCTCCCACTTCTTGGCATCCCGCTATAAACTATTGGCGCCCCAATCCTCACCACGGGCGCCCCCACCTTCGGAAAATCCGCTCTATACCACTGCCGCCTCCATGGTGCAGCATTGATGTCTCGTTTTTGCTCCAACGGCGCCCCCACGCGTTACTGTGGGCGCCCTACCTTTTGAACCCTCATGTACCACCGATGCCCCCATTGAGCATCATTGGTGTCTTCTGTGTACTTCACCGGCGCCCCACGCTTCACCGTGGGCGCCTTTGCTTTTTAGAGCCGATCTTCACCATTGGCGCCACCGTGGTACATCATTGGTGCCTTTTTGCTCAAATGGCGCCCCCATGCCTCACTGAGGGGATCTTCACCTTTTACCAGCCCGTTTTATACCAGTGAGCCCCCACTCTCTCTCCCTGCTATGTACTACTGGATCCCCACTCCCCACTACGGTCGCCCCCACTTTCTAACAATCCGCTCTATGCCACTGGCGCCCCCATGGTGCATCATTGGTGCTTTCGTTTCACTCCACCGGCGCCCCAAGCCTCATCGTAGGCTCTCCCACTTCTTGGCATTCTGCTATAAACTATTGGCGCCCTAATCCTCACTACGGGCGCCCCCACCTTCGGATAATCCGCTCCATACCACTGGCGCCTCCGTGGTGCAGCATTGATGTCTCGTTTTTACTTCAACGGCGCCGCCACGCGTCACTGTGGGCGCCCCATGTGCTGAAACCCTGCATGTACCACCGGCATCCCCATTGGGCATCAATGGTGTCTTCGGTGCACTCCACCGGCGCGGCGCCCCCACGCTTCACTGTGGGCACCCCCTGCTTTTTGGACCCGCTCTTTACCTCTGGCGCCCAAATGGTGCATAATTGGTGCGTTTCTTTTTTAATATCAAACGGCGCCCCCATGCCCCATTGAGGGGGTCTTCACCTTCCAACAGCCCCTCCTATACCACCCGAGCCCCACTCTTATGATGCATTATTGTTGTCTGCTTTTAGCTTTATGGGCGCCTTCCCCCCCCGCCTCTTTCCACCATCTGTTGACACATCGTTCTGTATCACTGGCGCCCCCATAATGAATCATTGGTGCCTGTTCTTTGCTCCACCGGCGCCTTCATTTCCAGCCGTGGGCTCATCGGGAGCGGCCCCACATTTCGACAAACCGCTTTGTCTGGCGGCACCCATGGTACACATTGGTGATTTTCTTTCGCTCCATTGATGCCCCCACACTTCACTATAGGCGCCCACATATTTCTGCTGATTGTTTGATGAATCATTGGTATCTTACTTTTGCTCTATCGGCGCCCAACCACATCCCCCCACCACGCGCCATTATTGGCGCCCCAACTTTTGACAGCATGCCCTGTGCCTCCATGGTGCATGATCGGTGCCTATCGTTAGCTCCATGAACGCACCAACACATCCCTGCCAGAATCCCCATGCAGCTTCTCTTTACTTTGAATTTCCTGCATCCCAAACGTGGCCCATTGTCTTACCAGCGCCTCCCCTTGACAGCTCCCACAAATTTCACTGAATGCAAGTACTCCCAAGCTGTATCACCGGAAGCTCCAAACTTCAGCTTCGGTGTCTCCTTGATTACCAAATTGCGCCGTCAGCGCTCTTCCCATGCAATGTCTTCTCCTCCCTGTTGCCCAACCAGTGCCCTGTTCGTGTACCCCCTTCTACCCTGTTGTTACCCTACCAGTGTCCCTAAGATGGATTATTTGCTCCCACAGACGCTCCACTGACGGTTCCACGCCTATGTGCTGCAGGCGCCCCTTGCCTGCACCACCGGTATCCATAATTCCAGTCTCGGTATCGCCTCGGTGAAGTATCAGCGTCCCCCCGATGCACTATCACCATTACCATCCCTCGCCCGAAAGCCCAAATAACTAACTGACTAACTCACCACACTTCCCCCGGCTATAGACCACCGGCGTCCCACAAGGTGTACCACCGTTTCACACTGAACTTTTGGCACTCCCATGCTGCATCAATGCTGGACTCATTTATATACCTAAGCACTCCCTCATATATGATGCCCCTGGGTCACTAATAGGCGTCACACTTCAACGTGGACCACCCTCATCGATTTTTTGACGCCCTCTTCTTTGTGGTTAGGCGCCCATATTTCACGATTGGCCGCCCTTTTCAGCTCTAGAGCGCCCCACTGCAACATGGACCACCCGTGCCTACCTTTGGCCGCCCTCTTCTGCATGATTGTTCTCCTGTTCTCCACTATTGACCGCTCCTTTGCAGATCTAGGGCGCCTGACTTCAATGTGGACTCCTCATTCACCTCCGGACGCCCTCTATTTTATGGTTGGGAACCCCATTTTTCACGTTTGGCCACCCTTTTTCAGCGCTTGGCGGACCTCTGCGACGTGGACCATCGTCATTTACCTACAGGCGCCCTTAACTTTGTGACTGGGCTCCCCGTTTTCACAATTGACCCACTTTTCAGCCCTAGGGTGCCCCACTGCAACGTGGACAGCCCTCATCCATTTTAAGCCGCTGTCTTCTGTATCATTGCGCGCACCTTCTCCACTGCTGGCCGCTCTTGTGCAGCTTTAGAGCACCCCACTTCACCGTGGACAGCCCTCATTCACCTCTGGCCGCCATCCGCATTGTGGTTCAGAACCCCTATATCATGATTGACCGTCCCTTTTAGCTCTAAAGCGGCCCACCGTAAAATTGATCGCTCTGATCCACTTTTGACTGCCCGCTAGTGCATGATTGCGCGCCCATTTTCGACAATTGTCTGTTCTTTCTTAGCCTTGGGGCGCCCCACTTTTACGTGTACCGCCTTCAACTTCGGATGTCCTCTACTTTGTGTTCGGGTGCTCCAATTTCACGATTAACCGCTCTTTTTCAGCCTTAGGGCATCCCACTGCAACATGGTACTACCATAGCACATGGACAGCTCTCAGCTTTGAGTGGTAACAATTGCCCCGAGTTCTTTTAATGTATGCTTTGGGTATCGATTGGTGTCATTTTGCTCCGTTACCACGCAGGATCCCCCAGGGTGCATTCACGCCCATCCGATGTGTGGTCGTGTGCCCGTCCAATATGTGGTTGTGTCGTCTTTTGCAACAAGAACATGCTACGATGGAATAAAGGGGACTGGTAAAAGTAATGGTTCTTGTGAAGCAAATTTTGAGCACATATACCAATATCCCTTAAATGTATTTAAAAAAACATTCCGGATCTATTGATAACCCTATAAGCGGTTGACTTCGATAATTTAATTATTTTGCCGAGGTGTTTTTTTCACAGTGCCACTAATGAAAGGCTGTGTCCAGACAGCAATGCGAAATTCCCACGTCATCTGTGTAAGAAAAACATTGAGAGCTCGGCAGGAGGCACCTGCATAATTTTGGTTGCGTCCTCTCCCACATGTTTGTAAACAGCAAAAAGTTTCGCCTTATGTAGAATATTATGGATTTATCACTATCCACTCTGCGCAGACAGGGTAAACTGCAACGACTGGTTCGCAAAATCTCCAACGGCCGTCTCTGCGTGAATTCTGCTTCAAAACGTAATCCAGGTAGAAGTTGCCCTGTTTACTTGTTGCTTATTTAACTAGAGGCACTTTGAGAAAATCTTCCTTTTCTTGGCAACGTGCTTTTTTAATCGGCACTTTTTCAAATGGCATCACAAATACGCAAAATTAGCATCACAAAGATCCATGATACCAAAGGCTGATCCCCAAATGGTAGTCTGACCGCCCCCCGAGACTTCGCTTCCCTCTTATCGAAATCCTGAATCGTCCATGTACCCAACCCTCTCGGTTGTTGATCAGTGATAGATAAGCCGGTCAGTGTTGATCAGGTGCAATCTCTAACATCATCACCTTGGATAGGTTGAGTTTGCGGCCGGTTGATAGAGCTGGAAAATGCCTAGGTGATCGGGGAAGGAGAGTTTTTGGGTGATGGAACTATAGTAGGGAGGAACAGAAACGTAGTAAAGGGGTGGAGCGGCTAGCACAGTCGCATGAGAGGCACCCGAAGGGAAAAGATCGCGCGAAGGGCAGCAGGGCTACGCCAATCTATGACCAACCGTTAACCTCGGGGACCAGCATGACTTGCTGTTACAAGCGTGACCCTCTGCGGCAAGCGACACCCTATATGTGACCGTCAGGGTCCCCAAGGGGCAGAAGAACACTCTTTAATCGGGTGGGTCACCTGTTTTCAACAGGGCCCTCTGTGACAAGCATGACCAGCACATCATTCCGTGGTCGGCAGGGCCCAGTGCAGTCAGAAGAGCCTTCTGTCTGCCACCGAGAAACCGAGAATGCCCTCTGTGCCAGCGGGGGATGCTGTGACAAGTAGGGCCCTCTACGGTCAGCAGGTCCTTTGGGACCAGGAGTCTCCTCGTTATCAATAGGGCAATCTTAGGTCAACAGGGATCTCTGTAACTAACAGATCTTTCGGTCGCAGTCAGGGCCATGTCTTGCCAGCACGCTTTTTTGTCGGACAGGGCGATACCTCCGGTGACCATAAGAGGACTCTGTATCGTAAATATATATATTTGGAACTGAACGCACGGTCTATAAAAAGGGCACTCCGGGACCAACGGGTCTTTCCGTGCCCAGTAAGGCCTGCCATATTCTTGTGGAAGGTCATGATGTGACCTGAGGTCTAATCGGGAAGCCGCTGGGCCCCCTGCATCCAGGCGGGTAACCATCCATGACAGTCTTTGACTGCTGTGAGTGGGACTGGTGGGACCCTTAAATCCATTAGGATCTAAATCTGCCAGTTAGCGAACCCCTGGAGAAAGCCGGAAAGTGAAAGTGAAGAAAAGGGAAGTGTACAAGTGTACACTGTGAACGACTTTGAGTTCACTTTGGTCAGTCGAGGGTCCTATGTGGCTGCCATAGCACAGCGAAGACAGGCCAACGGCCAAAATCTGGTTATAGCTAGTTATAGTTCCTGCAAAAATTCAGGTGGATGCCGTTGAGGGAGACACAAACACATTTTTCCGAGTTGATCGCTGATGTGGAGTATCCCTAAACTGGGCCTTTGCTTGGGGCCGTATTCTGATGCCGAGAGTACATAAGAATGGGCGCACGCACGTCGATATTTTATTCTGATTTCCAGCCTGCACCCACACTGCGCAGGTGGGGTCAAATCAGCATTGTGATCGTAGTGCGCACATTAGATCAGTATGCTGATATTCTGCGTAGACTAGGTCGGTACTGGTCCCTGTGCATCCCGGGTACGCTTGTCCTACGTCGAGCGTGGCTACGCACGGAAGAAGGTCAAAATACCACATTGGAATACGGCAAGTTGCTTGTCTCAGTCAAGTCTTAGGAGGGCATTATATTAGAATATAGCCTTAGAAAGGTTTACAATAACTCGGGTCTTGAAGTAAGCCAAGGTCCATGAACTTAAGTAATAGATCCTTCGTGGCTGGCTAGCTCAGATTGAAGGGAACTGGGATCACTGCTCTGACCTAGTGGTTTATTAGACCCTTATGGCTAGTTAAGGCCCTGTGTGCTAATCATCATCATATAAGCAAAATCAGTAGTCCATGTAACCATCATGGGACTTCCCAAAGTGTATCGGGATTTGATCTGACATGTCCTGTAGAAATGTAACATTTGTTCCAAACTTATTCTTGCCTATCGTCATATTCAGGACTATGCCTGCGCCGCCGCCTTTGTATCTGCCTGTGTGTGTGTGTGTGTGTGTGTGTGTGTGTGTGTGTGTGTGTGTGTGTGTGTGATTGTGTGCGGGCCGTCGCGGAGAGGCGGCTGCTATGGTCATTTCACAGGCGTCGGACACGACTGCAGGCACTTGGGTTTGTTTGGGCCGGATACATTACCCCTTTCCCCTCTTTGCGCCGGCCAAACATGGAGACGTCAATTTTCTTGCGAAAGTTATCAAAAGTGCTCTAGGCAAAAAAAACAGAAAAAGAGGACAAAAAAGATGCGTTGGAATACAGAAATAAATTCTGTTTCCTTTTTATTAGAACGACGCCTGAGTCTCTGCTCCCTTTTTGCGCGTAACTTTTCGGCCGGGGTCGGCACTAGAACGCACCCTTGGCAGCACCACGGCGACGTGGCGGTACTCAGTAAGAGGGGACAGCCGTCATGAGGGGTTGAAAAACAACGCCGGCGAGAGAGGGACTCTGATCTGAGCCCCGGTAGAGAGTGGAGGTGGTGCCGAGCTCCGGAAGAGGCGCAGCGGGGGCTTCTCCTACCCCGCTGCCATGAGTGAAGAGAGTGGAGGTCCGCTCTATAGGAGCTGCTAAGCTGCCTCGAGGCTAGCAGTTGCTCTGGCTCGCAGGTGTACAGTCGCAGGAGAGGGTGCCTGGTTGACGGATCCGCCGGTGAGTGCGCAAAAAGGGAGCCATATATATAACCCCCTTGTTTGACCTCATTTATTTCTTTTTACCCATGTGCCTGCAGGATGTCCCTATCATTTTTGTACCGATTTTTAAGATTGCGTTGACTTTTCGATTTCCTTTTTTTGGAGACACGCGTTGTGAAAAATTAACCGTTTGTCCCCGAGCTCTTGGACTCGGAAGGATGACCCGTTCTCCTCACATGAAAACATCAGGCCGACATTGGACGGTGCTATGTACGATAGGGGCCACGTGTCGCCTCAGCATGTTTATATATTGTTTTGGAACACTTTTGGCATGCTTTTGGCGCAATCTGGTAGAGCTCCGTTTTTTTGGTAATAAAGTGATGATCAAGAAATGTATTGAATCCTGCCCTTTGTAAAACCATCGGTTCGGGATAATTGAGACGGAAGATAATAACGATCCTAGCTGGAATTGGCGAATTCCGGAACGTCTGGAGAATATGCTCACGATATTTTGAATTCAATAGGGTTTAGTATTGTATCACTAAAAAAAAGAGACTTCGTTATTCCGTTTAAGTAGGTATCTTTTGTCCCTGGGCCGGGCAGAACAGCTACGGTATCACCAACCACCGAGACCGCGGTCGGTGGGGTCGGGTAACGCCGCACCCCCTCCAGCCGTCCAGCCGCGCTAATTACAGCGAGGGAGGGATTAAAATACTGACGGGGCTACCGTAATACTGGGCCTCATGAACTCAGCGTGTTGTAGGACAATTATATCGCCTACTGGAGATGTCGAGTCTGGATACATACACATCGAAGAAGCTGATGAGGAAGACGTTCTGTGAGCCGTACCCCTGTGTACAGTATGTCTGTGGGCGATGGTGAGGGTCGTTTTTTTTTTGGAAGATGTCAAGTGGCGTCTTTCCCGCATTAGATGCTCGCCTCTCAATCAGCCGAGACGTAGGTTGGGTTCTGGGACGCCCCTGCTCAGCAAAGGCAGTTGATCTGATTCCGGAAGCAAGTGCCCTGAGTAGTCAAGTATTGGGGGTAAGTCCGGAGGCGGCGCCCAGCGAAGAACCCAAGGTCGGGTGAAATGTGCGCCAGGAGGCGATCGAGTAGTTTGCCCAGAATCCGTAAGGCGCGAGGCGCAGGAGGGCCAGGGCACTTGACGGAAGGAATCAATCGAGCTCAACGACCACCCTTGCTGAGCATGTCGACAGCTTAGAACCCAGCCAACGATCTCAGTCGCGCATGATACATTGCGCTTTTTGGAGGGGATGAGGCAAAATTGGCTGAATGGGGGTGGGCGCTCGAATCTCTTTTACTTGGACGTTTTTCAGAACAAAAGGGTGGGGGTGCTTGCGTTACCTTTGCACGCGTGTTCTTTCTTTTTGGATTTACCCAGCGCAGGGTTGTTCTGAACAGTTGAGCAACATTGGAAGGTAGGTTATACAAAAAGGGAGGGCCTCGTACATTTTCAAGTAGAGTTAAAGGGGACATGTGACTTTCGCAAAAAGGAATATGACTGTTTTTTTCGTACATGACTGAAGTGACGAGGGTAGTTTTAAGGACCAATGCGTTCTCACGAGGAGGACCGCTCAAACGCTCGGATCGCACTCTGACTGGGGAGGAAAAATTAACACGGAAATTCTAACGCTATAGGGGGGATGAGAGCTAAAAATTTGGCCGCCCACGCGGAGGCAAGACCCACTCACCTATATGATGACCCAGAATTGACCCGCCTCATAGAGAGCAAGCCGTATTTAACATCGCCGGGACAGCCTCTGCTCTCAATAAAAATATTTGTTTGTCGTGTGGGCTCCTTGTGAAAAAGAAAGGGCCCATCACAGAAACCTAATCCCCAATGACAAACATGGGCTCATTGAACGAGACGGGCCTATTCTAAACATTAGTTGGTCTTCTTCAAACTGTTTAAGGCTTCTGAAGATAATTTTGATCATTGATTGGGGAGAAAATAGTCCCCATGCAGTCTCCCCGGGTCCCAAAGTGTCTTTACTAACCGTGGGTTCCAGTGCACAATAAAAGAAACGCCAAAGAGATACATTTACTTTTTACCACTCCTGAGATGTATTTTAGATCCATTCAAAGCCATGATCTTTCCTCATTTTTTTAAAAGAAAATATGAAACTAATTACCTCTTTGACCCTCCGGTTTTTCGGGCGGCAAGAAAAAACGGCGACGCGAAGCACCGCCGTACTTGGCACACCTTATTCTTGATCGATTCCGCAAGAATCCCCCAAAAATTTTGGCTTGGGTCATCTCAGGTCAGGTCATCAGTGCAGGTTAAGTGACCTTACCTCAAAAAATGTTGGAGGTGGCATAAGTAGAAAATGGGTGAATCTATCGGATTGAAACTTATAGCACATAATGGCCCCACCGATTTCTCCAAGAAGTTCCGGGATTTTTCATATCGATGACATAAGGTCAAATACGGACCATGACCTCTCCATTGGAAATACAGAGGAAACAGAAAATGGTTTGTATTTGTGTAGATCAAGGTGATAATACCTTCATATTCTCCAAATCGAAGTATCTTAGGTCCCTTTTTAGGTTCATGTCGCAATTTTTGACCTGTGACCTCTGAGAGATCATCCGAAGCTACTTAAGCAGTTTTGAGACTTAGGTCAATAACTTTGCATGAAATGATGATACAACTTTTATCTTTATACCATTGCGTTTGGATTGCTATTGCCAGTCGATTGATAGGCATATGGACTATGCTAAGTCAAAAAGTGACCTTGACCTGACCTGAAGTCAGGTGATTTGTGTTTTGACCTAGTATGCTCATATTATACATCATTCGATTCGCCGTGACGAGAGAGAGCGAACAGTGTCTACAAAATTATCATAACTCAACGCTGTCAGACGCTATACTTTGCTCAAAATGCCAACTTCTTTGACCTGCCATGACCTCAATGTTGACCTGAGCCAAAAAGTGACTGATAGTGTCTTCGTGAATTTGTATGAGCTATCCACCAGGGTTCTGTTTTTTTCGCTATCCTGCATAGGGGACGAGTTCGAGAGGGGGTGTTCAAACACCCCCACCAGGGCGAAGGTGACTCGGAGGCCCACCGGGGCGCAGGTTAACTGATTCAGTTCACAAAAATGCTTTAAATGGGTAAAGAACATAAAATTTGGCGCCCCCAGCCGGCCTAAAAATGGCGCCCCCTGGCCATGAAAGTGGCGCCCCCCCAGCGCTGCGGCCCCCTAGCGAAAATTCCTGGATCCGCCCCTGCACGGGGGCCCATAATTTTAAAAATTTTAGATAGCTCGTTTAGTGTAATAAGGCACGCATGCACACAAGGATGTCAATTTATGGAAAATTGAGAAATCAAATTTTTCCTTATGATTTTGAGTTGTACCTATTATGATGTAATAAATCATAGTAAAACGCTAAAAAAATTGGTCTTTTACCTAGACCCTTTCCAAATACGAAATACATTTTTAAGCTTTTTTGGAGGATTTTAATCATTTTTTACCACGAGCGCGCTTTTTATATTTACAGATGTTTAGGCCCTTTTCATTACATTTACAAAATTAAGAACTGTTTAGAAAACTACAGACAATGCTTTGACACCAAATAGCCTCACTTCGCTATGACTAATCAACTTGTATTTGCTTATTTAATGACGAAAATGGGAACATTTATGTAGGTTATTACGGATCTATTCTTTCCATCATTAGAGATGGATTTAGGTAAAGGCTGATCACAATAAATACGCCTCGCTATATTTCGATGCCTGGAGTTCCAGCATGACTGCAAGTGCAATGTAGGTACTTGATGGCCAGCTTTGTGATGCCGAGGAGGTGTGGGCATGGTGTTTTAGTGGTTAGCAACATTGCTTTCCACGCGACCAACTCGGGTTTAAGGCACGCCAGATTCCTTGTGCAAGGAGCAATTTAACTCCCAAGAAACCCCTCTCAACAGGGAAAGAGTTGGCGACGCCATATAACCCTGGCATTGAAAGACGTCGCGCCTTTCGATGGCTCAGGGACGACTGTTGCTCGGCATTTAGTGCAGGGTCCGTGTCCGATTCATATGTTGTGTTGGGATTGATATGGAATGGAGTTTGATTGGGCCCAGTTCTCAGGACTCATTTGGAAGCACTCGAGTAGTAGGTGCCTTGGCTTTTTTACGAAGCGCTCCTCCTCCAGGGTCTTGCAGGCAGCGTACTACGGAACTAGAACTTTCCCAGACAAGCTATCAGGCCCGTTTAGGTTTCTTGTTCTATATTACAGTTGCTGATATTTCAATATTCGTTGCGGGGGCCCACCTCAAAAGGGGGGGGGCAGTATCCCCCTGACCCCCGGTTACTATGCCTATGCCGGCCAGGGGACGCCAAATTATCTCGGAGGGCCCCAAGCTCCAGACCATGGCTCAAAAACCCAGATCAGTCAGCTCAAGGGCCCAGACCAGTGCATTAGCCTCGGGACCAGCTTATCAAGGGACCCTACATAAGCACAGCACCCCTAGAAGCTCATCACAGGGGAGCTCCAGATTCGCACAGGGTGCCAGATTAGCTTAGGGGCCCGGTTCAGCTCGGAGGTCCCCAGGTCGACTTATGTAGGGTCTCAAAACAGCTCAAGGGACTTGTTCAAGCTCACGGATCCCAGCTTAGCTCAATGATGCTAGAACAGTTCAGAGGCCCCAGACCAGCTCAGGGCTCTTGTTTAGTACAGACCAGCTCAGCTCAGGGGCCCAGATCGGCTGATATAGGGTCCCTCTCATACCAGCTCAGGGGCTCCATTCAAGCTCCCGGCCCCAGCTTAGCCCAGGGACCCTAGAAGAGTTCAGGGGCCTCATACCAGATCAGAGGCCCCAGTTAAGCACAGCGGTACCCAGATTAGCTCAGGGCCCCAGCTAGGCTTAGAAGGGTCCCAGGGTGGCTGATATAGAGTCTCAGAACACAGTGGCGTAGCCAGGATTCAGCCAAGGAGGGGTCCGACTACCGTCGGGGGCCCCAGGCCGGGGGTCCCCTTAGTAACCGGGCCCATCTCCTATATATTTTGTATAGTATTTTAACATTATAACATTCACACGAAGGAAATTTTGTTGTGCCTTTTTAAGCATTCATTCTTATTTTGTTTATAGCTTGGTTTTTTCGATCCGACCAAGTGTTGGTAAACTAAGGTCACCAAATATTAAGGATGGCCCATAACTTATATGGTAGCGTGGCTATAATAACAGCTTTGAGCCATATTTCGGGAATTTCAATGTTGATGCACGCATGATGTTAAACCCGAGTCTACCTCAATTCACTCGGGTAATCAGACATGAAGTTATTGGAGGTCAGTCGTTTTGAGTACGAAGAAATGATCTACGGGAAATGATTAGCAATTATTTCCCGGTGTCGAATCCATGAACTCTTTAATCAGGGAATTTCCAAAGAAACGAAAAAAACGAATAAAAATACAAGGGATATGGGAGTGTGTCCTGAACTTTACATACCTCTATTCCATCGACAGATCCTGTTGAGATCCAGCTACTTTCTTACCCTTGCTATCTTGTAAACGAGCAAATTACCATGACAAAAGGCGCCCAAGATATCTATCGCTTTGGCTCACTCTGTTATTGTTATTTTCAACCTTTCATACCTATTTTTCTTTTTGGGATTATGCTCATCAATTTCTGTCATTTCCCTTGTTTGTCTGGTTTCCTACGAAAATATTGGAAAGTTGTTTATTTCAGAATATTTAGGAATGTATTTATTGGTGTTAAGCTACTAGATTAAGAATTGACTTAAGTGCCAAATTCCCTGTTCGATTTGCTCTTATGGTAAAATTATATTAATTTTTGCCTCTCCTTCGATAATGGTGCCTGATCGACATGTTTCAATTTGTCCTTTTTAGTACGCAATAGGGGTAGGTACATTTTTTCCGAGGCATATGATTTTGAAAATTTTTATTCGAGCTCTGGAGCCACCTAAGACCAACACTTGGCGGCACTCACAAAGCTAATTTTCGGCCGCTCTCCCGATTAGATCTCAAGGGGTCTCTGAGACTGATTCACGGCGCCTCTTGATCAAAACTGGGATCCCCTGAGAATCTCTCGGGGCACCTGAGATTAGTTATCGGCAGCATCTCTGAGACTAATTATTGGGCCCCCCAGATTTGCTCTGGAGGGGGGGGCTGAGACTAACTATCGTGGCCATCCAGATTAGCTATTGGGGTCCCCAGAGGCTGTCTTTGGGTTGGGGGAAGGGGGCTGGGAATGACTTCCGACAGCCCTCCAGAGGTGCAGAAACTATGCTGTCTGTCACAAACTCAAAGCGACGTATGCCTCCTCTGTCACACAGAGCTGGAAATAATAATTGTATACTTGAATACTATTTCCAACATGCTGAATGTCCTCTATCTGTCCCTTAATTTTTGCAGCAGACAAGGTTCTAGCACCAAACCATTACAGCATGAAAGTAGTAAACTGAGTTTTCATTTATAGATCATGTTTTTGTTTTTGGAAGGAAAATTTCCAATTGTGGGTCATTTTTTCCAGTATTGGGATCATAACTATTATTGGCAACTCTGACCGCAGTTTCCCCCAATGACAAGCATTTCCCTTTTTGAAGATGTTTCCATTTTTGGAAGGAGTGTTTCCAATTATGGTACTTTTCCACATGATTAAATGTAGCAATTATCATGAAAATAGTTATTGGGAACATACCTATCTATTAATGGGAGCGTACATGTACACACGATTGGGAACCCTAACCACAGCTTCCCCCCCACTAAACTTCTATCTCACATATCAACAAAAGGGACAAAAATGTCAATGTCAACATAGTATTTGGATCTACCTAAAATGTGTTGGTAAAGTGGACCTTAGGTAGCATTTTTATAAACACATCAAATGCTTAAAATTTGCATCCCACTCACGATCATCACCTGCCTGGTCATTCCTTCTTGCAATAAAAACTCTGAGGCAACTAGCCTGCATAGATGTAAAATTATGTCTATTGGCCTAATAGGTACAGAGGTATTGGAATTCACATACCAAAGAAAGATCCAGTGTAGTCAGAATCCCGCTTTAACTCCATGCAGTTCAGGTCCTGTGCGTTGCTTACAACCACTGGTAGTAAGCAACACACCCCCAACCAGCGTTATTCGAAGTCTATTTCTTTCTGAGATTTGCTGTGATTTTCTGAGATAAGAAAGGGGTCTACTCCGCCCCCTCCAGTGCACGTTAGTGCCATGCCCCTCTCCAGTGTGGGTGTTAACACTTTGTGGAGGACTGCATTAGCACACATTTGCTATCTGTACAATATTGACATGATAATTTGATCATGAAAACTCACCTGAATCAATGTTGTTGCTAGCCTGTTGCTGGCGCCAATTCTCCCAACTTCCTCCAGCTCCAAATCTTATCTAACCAATCTAGGGCATAAATAAGCCAAGGCACAAGCAGGCTAAGGAATGAAAAACCAAGCTTGATATGGGAAAGTGCACCAGTCTTACAATAGCCTACATTCATCTTAGATTAGCCATGGGCAGCAATATTTATTCTAGCTAGTTTTAGCCTGCACTTATCTCAAATATACCTGATAAATATGCCCTCAAAATAAGTGGCTTCCCGCCTGTTTAAATTTTTGGCAGGCTCTACATCACATAAACATTTCTAACTTGTCTTGTCGCTGTTGCGCAGTTTAAGTAGAATTGCTGCCCAGGTATGTCTATTTTTTCACTCACTTAGTACTTTTATTAGTAGCTTTTAGGCGTACTTAATACTAAATTCGAAGAAATAGGGGCCGCCAAATCGAAGAAACTCAAGCTGTAAATCTGATTTAACGTGAAAAATGGTCAGAGAAGTACTTGATAAAGTATCTGCGTTATCGTAATGCCTTAAATATGCCCACAATCGTGTATTTCTCCAAAAAATTGACTGTGACATTTCGGGTATCTAGGCGCAAACTTTCTGCAAACTACTAACAATAGGCACCCTTGGGCCATGGAATAGAGATACCTGGAATGGAGACCTCAATGCAAACCCGCCCCGCTTTTGGGTGCCTATCTAGGACATGAAAAAATCCTTCGGTAAGTAAAGCTCGGTAAGGACCAATGTAAAGTCTATGGGAGATGTGGTGGCCAATGACTTTGATGCGTCATAACTTATAAACCGTGGCTCGCACAGGAAAACGACCATGCACTTCGGAAAGCCCAATCTGTGGTGCGTCCGCTAAAATACATTTTAGGCATGAAATACTTAAAATCTTAGAGTAAAGCGCAGGAGAAATCAGAATCTGATACTGCAGCTCAACTTGTATTATAACATGTTTTAAGCGCGGGCGGCACAGCGCCGTAATAGCGCAGTGTGATAAGCCTCTTCTAGTAAGCGAAAGATCACGGGTTTGAATCCCACGCGTGGAACTTTTCATCTTCATAATGGTAATTTCGTCGCTCAATGGCGCAGTTGGCAGCATGCTTGTCTAGCAATCCTAGTGTTCCGGGTTCGAATCCGGGCTCACGCTGATTTTGCATTCATGTTTTATGGTTATTATGCAAATATTTAGGTTTATATTGGATAAATAATACCTCAGTAGTAGCTGTTTCCTCTGGGTTGAAGTAAGGCACGCGCAAAGGCCTGTTTTTTGTTGAATATTTTACTGCCGTCTATATTTTAATGTTTTTGGCTTTTTACCCAATTCTTTTTAATGAGCCCCACAAAAGCATCCCAGAAATCAACGAGCCTTCCGTTCCAGGTATCTGTATTCCATGCTTGGGCTGCATGTTAACACGCGCATTGACGGGGGGCGGGTACCCGCCCCCTCGGGTTTTTCGGAGACAGCAGAAAAACGGCGGCGCGTAGCGCCGCCGTACTTGGTGTACCTTTTCCCTCATCATTTTTACAACTTCTGTGAAAATTTTAAGGTTAGGTCATCTCAGGTCAGGTCACCATTACAGGTCAAGTGACCCGACCTCAAAAAAAGTTTAAGATAGCATAAGTCGGAGCAGGATGAACTTATCCGATTGAAACTCATATCACATAATGGCCCCACCGAGTTCTCTAAAATATGTTCCGGTATTTTTGATATTGATGACCTAAGGTCAGGTACGAGGCATGACCTCTCCATTGGAAATACATTGGAAAAATAGTTTTTACGAATAACTCAGTAACGGATGGTGATAATGCATTTATTTTAGCTGCATTAGACTCGCCTGGGCTTGGCGGTTCTAATGATATGCATTTTATATAATTTGACCCTGACCTGACCTCAGGTCAGGTCAAATCCTTGATTTGACCTAGCAAGGTCAAATTATATATCAATCGATTCGGCTTGCTAAGAGGATTCATATAGTTTAAGTCGTTTTGCTCTATCTTTACTTGTTCAGATTTAATGGCCGAAAAACTGAATTTACATGTTATCCCTATGACGGGCATGTTTTGACCTCTCGTGACCTTAAATGTGACCTGACAAAAAAATGGTTCAAATGTTTTCGATGGAGAAGTGGATGGGCAGCCCAACGCCGTTTACCGTTTTTCGCTACCTACCGTGGTTCTCGAGATCTTAGGGGGGCGGGTACCCGCCCCCCCGTCAATGCGAAGGTGGCTCAGACCCCCGTCAATGCGCGTGTTAAAATCTGGCAACTGTGACAGCGGTTTGCGGGTTTTCTGCAGCGGGGGTCCCTCGTTTTAGTAGAAACTGAACACAGTACCAATGTTGTATCACTAATGGTACGCTGTGCAATTGAAGAACAGAGCTGCTAAGTTAAAATATTCGCTAGACGCTTCATTCTCTATTTCGAAAGTCTCTGGTTTGATTTTGAGCCATACAGTCAGGATCGCTATTTTGTCACAATTATGCATCTCAATTTTCGTAAATGTGTCACAAACTCCGGTAGCCGAGTTGGCAAGTTTCTGCACCTCTGGCCCTCTGAGACTTAGGTACTCTAGGACGCCCCTGAGACAAACACCCGGGGGGGGGTGGAATCACCTCTGAGACTGAGTCTTTGGCATTCCTGAGACTGACTCTCGGAGGCTCCAGATTAGCTCTCGCGGGCCCAAGGCTAACACCGAGCCCGTGAGACCAAAAATCGGGAGCACCTCTGGAAATTACTCTCAGAACCCCTAGTTTAACACGCGCATTGACGGGGGGCGGGTACCCGCCCCCCTCCGGGTTTTTCAGAGATAGTAGAAAAACGGTGGCGCGTAGCGCCACCGTACTTGGTATACCTTTTCCCTCATCATTTTTACAACTTCTGTGAAAATTTTAAGGTTAGGTCATCTCAGGTCAGGTCACCAGTACAGGTCAAGTGACCCGACCTCAAAAAAAGTTTAAGATAGCATAAGTCGGAGCAGGGTTAACTTATCCGATTGAAACTCATATCACATAATGGCCCCACCGAGTTCTCTAAAATATGTTCCGGTTTTTTTGATATCGCTGACCTAAGGTCAGGTACGACGCATGACCTCTCCATTGGAAATACATGGGAAAAATGGTTTTTACGAAATAACTCAGTAACGGATGGTGATAGAGCATTTATTTTAGCTGCATTAGACTTGCCTGGGCCTTGCAGTTCTAATGATATGCATTTTATATAATTTAACCCTGACCTGACCTCAGGTCAGGTCAAATCCTCGATTTGACCTAGCAAGGTCAAATTGTATATCATTCGATTCGGCTTGCTAAGATGATTCATATAGTTCAAGTCGTTTTGCTCTATCTTTACTTGTTCAGATGTAATGCCCGAAAAACTGAATTTTACATGTTATCCCTATGACGGGCATGTTTTGACCTCTCGTGACCTTAAATGTGACCTGACAAAAAAATGGTTTAAATGTTTTCGATGGAGAAGTGGATGGGCAGCCCAACGCCGTTTACCGTTTTTCGCTACCTACCGTGGTTCTCGAGATCTTAGGGGGCGGGTACCCGCCCCCCGTCAATGCGAAGGTGGCTCAGACCCCCGTCAATGCGCGTGTTAACTCTCGGATGTCTCTGAGACTGACAACCGGGAGCCCTCTGAGACTAAATTTTGGGTGCTCCCTGATATTGACTCTTGGGGCCGCTTATACCAAAACTCGGGGGAAATTTTGGGAGCCCTTGAGGGCTCCCAAAATTACCCCTCTGGGGCCCCCTGAGACCAGCACTCTGTGGATCAAATTAGACTAACTCTCGGACCCCCGGATTAACTCTCGGGGCCACCTGAAACTAAATATTAGCCGTTTTCACAAAGTGAATTAAATCTTGGGTGTCTTTTTGAAACTTTTTTTGGTAGCACTGTTATATTGCTGCCATTTGTCGGAATTTCACAAGAGTCTTGGGAATTTATTGAGTAAATTATCTGGCACATCTGGCAATGCTTCACAGCCGCTGGGCTCCCAGTGTTGAGTGTTGCAGAATTAAAAAGAATGAAATTCAACTTTAATCAGGGGCGGATCCAGGGGGCCGCGGGGGCCGCGGCCCCCCTCCCCGGTAAGGCGCCCCCTCGGCACTAAGGCGCCCCCGGGGCCGCCTCCATTTGCTCCACATTTGCATGACAAACGGAAATACTGGCGCCCCCTGGTAATTCCGCTGCATGCTAATACCACATTTTGACAACCTGCCCTGCATCACTGGCGCCCCCATGGTGCATAATTGGTGCCCTTATTTCACTCCGCCGACGCCCCCAAGCCTCTTCCACCTCTTGAAATCCCGCTATATATTACCGGCGCCCCACTCTTCCCTACGGGCGCCCCTATCTTCTAAAAATCCGCTCTATATCACTGGCGCCTCCATGGTGCAGCATTGATGTCTCGTTTTTGCTCCAGCGGCGCCCCCACGCGTCACTGTGGGCGCCCCATCTTTGGAACCCTGAATGTACCACCGGCGCCCCCATTGAGCATCATTGGTGCCTTCGTTTCACTCCAACGGCGCCCCCAAGCCTCTTCCACCTCTTGACATTCCTCTATACACTACCGGCACCCTACTCTTCACTACGGGCGCCCCCATCTTCTAAAAATCCGTTCTATACCACTGGCGCCTCCAAGGTGCATCATTGATGTCTTCTGTGCACTCCACCGGCGCCCCCAAGCTTCACCATGGGCGCCTCTGTTTTTTAGAGCCGCTCTTTACCATTGGCGCCCCCGTGGTACATCATTGGTGCCTTTTTGCTCAAATGGCGCCGCCATGCCTCTTTGTGGGGGCATTCACCCTTTACCAACCCGTTTTATAGCAGTGGAGCCCCCACTCTGTCTCCCCGCTACGTACTACTGGATCCCCACTCCCCACTACGAGCGCCCCCACCTTCTAACAATCTGCTCTATACCACTGGCGCCTCCATGGTGCAGCATTGATGTCTCGTTTTTTGCTCCAACGCCGCCCCCACGCGTCACTGTAAGCACCCCATCTTTTGAAACCCCGCATGTGCCACCGGCGCCCCTATCGTGCATCATTGGTGCCTTCGTGTCACTCCACTGGTGCCCCCAAGCCTCTTCCAACTCTTGACATCCTGCTATATACTACCGGCGCCTCACTCTTCACTACGGGCGCCCACATCTTCTAGAAATCCGCTCTATATCACTGGCGCCTCAATGGTGCAGCATTGATGTCTCGTTTTTGCTCCAGCGGCGCCCCCACGCTTCACTGTGGGCGCCCCATCTTTTGGAACAACGCATGTATCACCGGCGCCCCCTTGGGCAGCATTGGTGCCTTCGTTTCACTCCACCGGCGCCCCCAAGCCTCATCGTGGGCTCTCCCACTTCTTGGCATCCCGCTATAAACTATTGGCGCCCCAATCCTCACCACGGGCGCCCCCACCTTCGGAAAATCCGCTCTATACCACTGCCGCCTCCATGGTGCAGCATTGATGTCTCGTTTTTGCTCCAACGGCGCCCCCATGCGTTACTGTGGGCGCCCTACCTTTTTGAGCCCTCATGTACCACCGATGCCCCCATTGGGCATCATTGGTGTCTTCTGTGTACTTCACCGGCGCCCCACGCTTCACCGTGGGCGCCTTGCTTTTTAGAGCCGATCTTCACCATTGGCGCCACCGTGGTACATCATTGGTGCCTTTTTGCTCAAATGGCGCCCCCATGCCTCACTGAGGGGATCTTCACCTTTTACCAGCCCGTTTTATACCAGTGAGCCCCCACTCTCTCTCCCCGCTATGTACTACTGGATCCCCACTAGGTAGAGTTGAAAATAGAAAACATGTGATTTTCCCGATTGCCTAACGTTTTTTGTTTGCCTCAAAGTGTGTAGAATCTAGAAGTAAAATTGTTTTTGCTCAAAAAAAATTATTTCGATTGGTGGAATTTGAGTTAAAAAGATGGGATTTCCCGCCCTTTTCTCAGTTTCGGCCGCCTGACGCTAAAATACTACATATTTAATTGCTCATAAAGGTAGTTATAAATTACACTGGTTTAAATTTAATGCCAGTTGCGAAAACTACAGAGCAAGAGCTTTCTAAATCTGGTTTTACTTTGTCAATACGGTTTCATTTAGGTGGGTGGAATCCCGATGAAACATGTTGAATTTTATATAATTTTCCAGTGTTCGACTGCCACTTCTAATAAAGTACACTACCTTGAACCAATTACAAAGCTGTTTTAATTATGATGCTCAATTCGCTGGGGTGAAATTGTTCTTGCTGCTTATACCTCCAAAAGTTAAATTGCAATTTTAAAATTGTTATCAATGTATTTCATGACAGCATGATCAGGAGCATTGCATTTCCTCAGTCCAGAGCGAAATCGAACAGAGGCTTGTAGACAGCTTTGCTCTCTGGCTTCTTCAGTACCTTCCTAGACTCCTCAGCGTAGTGGATCCAGCCCTCCCTCTTCTTCTCCCCCACCACCATCATGCCGGACTCCGACACATTCCCGATGGCCCTCTTGATGCTCTGACTATGGCACTGCCAGGTGGAGGGCACCACCAGGGGTGAGTCCAGCGAGGTCACCAGCTGCTCCGTGGCGATGGTGGATGTGAGTAGCGGCTCCCTCATTGACTGAATCCCAGCAGATCAGGGCTTGCAGGGTTTCACCCTGAAAGTTGATCGGGGAGCTCGGAACTGGCGAGGCAATGACACACCGAGCTCAGGCCCCTTCCTGATATTGTCCATGATCACCTGCAGTGCCAACCTTCTCTCATCCTCCTCGTCTGAGGCCAGTATGGTGATCAGCAGCAGCTCCGGGTGGGCGAAGTAGCAGCTCCTGGCGATGTACGGCCTATGTAACCACGGCCTTAACCTCATCTGAGCAGTACTCCTGCACTATCTGAACTGGTCTCAGCATGTGTCGATAACAGTCCACCAGCTTGTATTCCTCTCTTTATAGCAAATCACTGCTTGTCACACCCGTTGATGAACAAAGAGATGTACTAGAGGTCCGCCAGGTCCTGCCCCACTAGCCCGCACTCCCTGGTCCACAGGTCTAGTAACCGGCTTGCGGTCGTAGGCCAACGGCTGTGATCCAGAAGGCCGTTCACAATGATCTGGGGGGATTGGGGTCGGTGCCAGACTCAAGGGAACGGATCATCTTGTACCCGTACCTCTGGTCCCAGCTCAGGTCTGCCAACACCCTAGGAGGAAGGGTGACGAGTGGTTCACCACAAGAGTGCGGTGGGAAGTCACTGTTGTAGGGGAGGGGCTGGGTGTGCGGGAGGAGGCAGCTGGCGGGCCCTGTCAGGGTGTTGATCGACCCGGTAGGTCAGTCCAGGTTGGTGATCAAGTGGCGAAGCGGCACTTCGTTAGTATGGAGCAGACAGATGCTCCACACCAGCCTCCTGCCCAGCTGTTTCTCCAGCAAGGTGATGATTCCCTCGTTGCTATCAGTGTTGAGGTTTGGGGAGGTCCGCGCCGATCATTTGGCGGGATGTGTCGACACCGTAGGTCTTGAGGAAGCTGGTGATCCTCAGGGCTATTACATGGCCTGGCCTCATCCCTTTCACCTTCTCGCTGGTGAAGTGCATCAAGAATTCACCCAGGCCGTCTGTGAGCGTGACATGCCTGACGACCCTAGTGCCGCACTAGGGCTGTGGTACTCCTGGCCAGGTACATCCTGGCTGTGGTACTTGCGTGTCAGTCAGGACATGACAACCAAATTCGAGTCAATTTTGGAAAAAACCGTCTCAATTTCAGTGTTCAGGGCCCAATTTTATAACAGGTGTAGGCAAGCGACGTAGGATAAGAAATTCTCCCTCCCTTGTAATTCGCCAAAATATGGTCCATTTTTCAGTCATCTGGTACCGATGTCACTCTGCCAGGAGTGACCCAAGCCTTCGCCTTCTCTCCCTTTCCATCAAACTGTATGGCACTGATCCCAGTGGTCCTCGGTCAATCCTACGTCTTTATTGTCACCCTCATCATCTTCCTCTCCCGCTCCCTGACCACCCTGACCTGGTCCACTGGGGTCCTCCTGGTGGCAGACTGGGGTCCTCCCTGGTGGCCAGCTCCATGTCCACGGTAGAGGAGGAGAGGGTGCTGGCCAGCGTCATCTGGGACACGCCGTCCCTCGTGACCACCATCACCGTCTCAGGGAAATGCTCCCGGTTCTGCAGGCCGGCCCAGTCTCTAGTGGTATTGATATCATCACTGGGGTGGGAAGCTCATGCACGGTGTCCTCCCACTCCTGGAGTAACTTCTCGTGCTCCTGTTCATGCTCCCTGTGCCTGGTGAAGAGCTCCTTACTCTCCCTTTCCTCCCTCTTCTGCTTGTCCAGCAGCTCCCTTCGCAGAGCCTTCTCCTGTCTTGCCGTCTCCACTGCATCCTTTTTGGCAATCATAATCTTGCCCTTGACGCGAACCTTGCTCCACTGGTCGTACATGAACTCCAGCTCTAACTCAGATATTTTGGACTCCTTGGGGCACCTACACCGGATGTGAACCTTGGACTTGCAGCTGATGGGGCAGGCGAGCTCAGCGTAGAGAGTGATGGGGCAGTGGCAGCTGGAGATGTCAAAGAGCTTGCCCAAATCTTCCAGGAAGCTCTCCTTCTCCCCTCGGGCTCTCCCATATTTCTTACTCTTACCCTTTGGCTTCTTCCCTCCACTGGCCTGCAGTACCTAGGATCCTTAATCCTTTCCAGCATCATTTTCGATGGGAAGCTCCTCAGCATGGAAAGCTCCTCAGGGCTACCCAAACTATTTTCCAGGTGAGTGCCAGCGGCTCACCTGGTCCTAGGACCACCAGACATACCAGCGGTTAGGAGAGGCTAGGATGCTAGGAAAGTATGAAGGGAGGAAAAATGTCAGGTTTACAAATGCTCTAATGCATGGTTCAACAAATTGCAGTTTATTTGGGTCAATAAAATATTGAACAGTTTTCATATTTGGGTGAAGGTAGTGTATTCTATTATATCAGAAGTGGTGGCCGACACTGGGAAATTATAAAATAATTCAACATGTTTCATCGTAATTCCACCCATCTAAACGAAACCGTATTGGCAAAGTAAGACCAGATTTGAAACGCGCTTACTCTGTAGATTTCAAAACGGGGATTGCATTTAAACCAGTGAAATTTATAACTACTTTTATGAGCGATTAAATATATATTATTTTTTTAGCATCAGGCGGCCGAAACTGGGAAAAAAGCGAAAAATACCAACTTTTCAACTGAAATTGCACCAATCGAAATTATTTTTCTAAGCAAATATAATTTTACTGCCGGGTTTTACACACTTTGAGGCAAATGAAAAACATTAGGCAATCGAGAAAATCACATGTTTGCTATTTTCAACTCTAGCTAATCCCCACTCCCCACTACGGTCGCCCCCACTTTCTAACAATCCGCTCTATGCCACTGGCGCCCCCATGGTGCATCATTGGTGCTTTTGTTTCACTCCACCGGCGCCCCAAGCCTCATCGTAGGCTCTCCCACTTCTTGGCATCCCGCTATAAACTATTGGCGCCCCAATCCTCACTACGGGCGCCCCCACCTTCGGAAAATCCGCTCTATACCACTGGCGCCTCCGTGGTGCAGCATTGATGTCTCGTTTTTACTTCAACGGCGCCGCCACGCGTCACTGTGGGCGCCCCATGTGCTGAAACCCTGCATGTACCACCGGCATCCACATTGGGCATCATTGGTGTCTTCTGTGCACTTCACCGGCGCGGCGCCCCCACGCTTCACTGTGGGCACCCCCTGCTTTTTGGACCCGCTCTTTACCTCTGGCGCCCCCATGGTGCATAATTGGTGCGTTTCTTTTTTAATATCAAACGGCGCCCCCATGCTCCGTTGAGGGGGTCTTCACCTTTCAACAGCCCCTCCTATACCACCCGAGCCCCACTCTTATGATGCATTATTGTTGTCTGCTTTTAGCTTTATGGGCGCCTTCCCCCCCCCGCCTCTTTCCACCACCTGTTGACACATCGTTCTGTATCACTGGCGCCCCCATAATGAATCATTGGTGCCTGTTCTTTGCTCCACCGGCGCCTTCATTTCCAGCCGTGGGCTCATCGGGTGCGCCCCCACATTTCGACAAACCGCTCTGTCTGGCGGCACCCATGGTACACATTGGTGATTTTCTTTCGCTTCATTGGTGCCCCCACACTTCACTATAGGCGCCCATATATTTCTGCTGATTGTTTGATGAATCATTGGTATCTTACTTTTGCTCTATCGGCGCCCAACCACATCCCCCCACCACGCGCCACTATGGGCGCCCCAACTTTTGACAGCATGCCTTGTGCCTCCATGGTGCATGATCGGTGTCTATCGTTAGCTCCATGAACGCACCATCACATCCCTGCCAGAAACCCTATGCAGCTTCTCTTTACTTTGAATTTCGTGCATCCCAAACGTGGCCCGTTGTCTTACCAGCGCCTCCCCTTGACAGCTCCCACAAATTTCACTAAATGCGAGTACCCCCAAGCTGTATCACCGGAAGCTCCAAACTTCAGCTTCGGTGTCTCCTTGATTACCAAATTGCGCCGTCAGCGCTCTTCCCATGCACTGTCTTCTCCTCCCTGTTGCCCAACCAGTGCCCTGTTCGTGTACCCCCCTTCTACCCTGTTGTTACCCTACCAGTGTCCCTATGATGGATTATTTGCTCCCACAGACGCTCCACTGACGGTTCCACGCCTATGTGCTGCAGGCGCCCCTTGCCTGCACCACCGGCATCCATAACTCCAGTCTCGGTATCGCCTCGGTAAAGTATCAGCGTCCCCCCGATGCACTATCACCATTACCATCCCTCGCCCGAAAGCCCAAATAACTAACTGACTAACTCACCACACTTCCCCCGGCTATAGACCACCGGCGTCCCACAGGGTGTACCACCGTACCACACTGAACTTTTGGCACTCCCATGCTGCATCACCGCTGGACTCATTTATATACCTTAGCACTCCCTCATATATGATGCCCCTGGGTCACTAATAGGCGTCACACTTCAACGTGGACCACCCTCATCGTTTTTTTGACGCCCTCTTCTTTGTGGTTAGGCGCCCATATTTCACGATTGGCCGCCCTTTTCAGCTCTAGAGCGCCCCACTGCAACATGGTCCACCCGTGCCTACCTTTGGCCGCCCTCTTCTGCATGATTGTTCTCCTGTTCTCCACTATTGACCGCTCCTTTGCAGATCTAGGGCGCCTGACTTCAATGTGGACTCCTCATTCACCTCCGGACGCCCTCTATTTTATGGTTGGGAACCCCATTTTTCACGTTTGGCCACCCTTTTTCAGCGCTTGGCGGACCTCTGCGACGTGGACCACCGTCATTTACCTACAGGCGCCCTTAACTTTGTGACTGGGCTCCCCGTTTTCACAATTGACCCGCTTTTCAGCCCTAGGGTGCCCCACTGCAACGTGGACAGCCCTCATCCATTTTAAGCCGCTGTCTTCTGTATCATTGCGCGCACCTTCTCCACTGCTGGCCGCTCTTGTGCAGCTTTAGAGCACCCCACTTCACCGTGGACTGCCCTCATTCACCTCTGGCCGCCATCCGCATTGTGGTTCAGAACCCCTATCATGATTGACCGTCCCTTTTAGCTCTAAAGCGGCCCACCGTAAAATTGATCGCTCTGATCCACTTTTAACTGCCCGCTAGTGCATGATTGCGCGCCCATTTTCGACAATTGTCTGTTCTTTCTTAGCCTTGGGGCGCCCCACTTTTACGTGTACCGCCTTCAACTTCGGATGTCCTCTACTTTGTGTTCGGGTGCTCCAATTTCACGATTAACCACTCTTTTTCAGCCTTAGGGCATCTCACTGCAACATGGCACTACCATAGCACATGGACAGCTCTCAGCTTTGAGTGGTAACAATTGCCCCGAGTTCTTCTAATGTATGCTTTGGGTATCGATTGGTGTCATTTTGCTCCGTTACCACGCAGGATCCCCCAGGGTGCATTCACGCCCATCCGATGTGTGGTCGTGTGCCCGTCCAATATGTGGTTGTGTCGTCTTTTGCAACAAGAACATGCTACGATGGAATAAAGGGGACTGGTAAAAGTAATGTTTCTTGTGAAGCAAATTTTGAGCACATATACCAATATCCCTTAAATGTATTTAAAAAAACATTCCGGATCTATTGATAACCCTATAAGCGGTTGATTTCGATCATTGAATTATTTTGCCGCGGTGTTTTTTTCGCAGTGCCACTAATGAAAGGCTGTTTCCAGACAGCAATGCGAAATTCCCACGTCATCTGTGTAAGAAAAACATTGAGAGCTCGGCAGGAGGCACCTGCATAATTTTGGTTGCGTCCTCTCCCACATGTTTGTAAACAGCAAAAATTTTCGCCTTATGTAGAATATCATGGATTTATCACTATCCACTCTGTGCAGACAGGGTAAACTGCAACGACTGGTTCGCAAAATCTCCAACGGCCGTCTCTGCGTAAATTCTGCTTCAAAACGTAATCCAGGTAGAAGTTGCCCTGTTTACTTGTTGCTTATTTAACTAGAGGCACTTTGAGAAAATCTTCCTTTTCTTGGCAACGTGTTTTTTTAATCGGCACTTTTTCAAATGGCATCACAAATACGCAAAATTAGCATCACAAAGATCCATGATACCAAAGGCTGATCCCCAAATGATAGTCTGACCGCCCCCGGAGACTTCGCTTCCCTCTTATCGAAATCCTGAATCGTCCATGTACCCAGCCCTCTCGGTTGTTGATCAGTGATAGATAAGCTCGGTCAGTGTTGATCAGGTGCAGTCTCTAACATCATCACCTTGGATAGGTTGAGTTTGCGGCCGGTTGATAGAGCTGGAAAATGCCTAGGTGATCGGGGAAGGAGAGATTTTGGGTGATGGAACTATAGTAGGGAGAAACAGAAACGTAGTAAAGGGGTGGAGCGGCTAGCACAGTCGCATGAGAGGCACCCGAAGGGAAAAGATCGCGCGAAGGGCAGCCGGGCTACGCCAATCTATGACCAACCGTAAACCTCGGGGACCAGCATGACTTGCTGTTACAAGCGTGACCCTCTGCGGCAAGCGACACCCTATATGTGACCGTCAGGGTCCCCAAGGGGCAGAAGAACACTCTTTAATCGGGTGGGTCACCTGTTTTCAACAGGGCCCTCTGTGACAAGCATGACCAGTACATCATTCCGTGGTCGGCAGGGCCCAATGCAGTCAGAAGAGCCTTCTGTCTGCCACCGAGAAACCGAGAATGCCCTCTGTGCCAGCGGGGGATGCTGTGACAAGTAGGGCCCTCTACACTGAAAAAATTTTGACACCTCGGTCGGGGGTAAGGTGGAATGGTTAAAAGTGATACCTCTCGAGGGTGATTTTGGACACCACAGTTCGGTGTCACGCACCCCCCTACGGGGTGTAGCCAAAACACCCCTGTCAGGGGTTACTCCTGCGAAATGAGGTGTAACAGGACACCCCTTGCGAGTGTTCAGCGATTCCAACTACACCCATTTGTGGTGTCCCATTCCATTTTAACCCTTCGTCAGGGTGTTGCAACACCCCGTGTTCGAATTTTTGGTGTCGGCAACCCCGTGCATTCTACACCCCGATGGGCTGTAGCGGGACTTAAATTAGGTGTATGTGGTGTTACATATAATTTTTCCATGCGTCCTCCGTTCGTGAAGAAAACTGAAATTCTACTTCATCAATTGCAATGTCCACCGTACGCCAAACAACACTATAAAGAATGAAAATGTATTTGAAAGTACCTTGGGTGCAGAGCGAACATATGCCACAATAAAAAACTGCAGGATTGAGCACATGATCGCAAACGGTGAGGAGAACAGCGACAGAGCTAATCACTTGCTCGGGTTTTGCTTCTGTCATTCTGACAATCCCAAATTTCATAAAAAACACTAAGCAGCCGACAACGTCCATCCTTTATCTTATCATTGTTAGCAAGCTTTTTGACCGTGATCCTCCTCGGCTGATATTAAAACCATACAACCGGTAGAGAACGGCCGCGGAGAAGCGGTGGCCTCCCGTGAAGTTGAGTCCGTAGACGGCGTGGGCAGCGGCCCACTGCAGCGCCGCTCCAACTTCACCGGGGGCTGCCGCGGCGAATCCGACGTCGCCGATGGCCAGGCCCTGCTTGGTTCGGCGTAAGATGCATCCACAGTCGCTGCACTCTTCCCCGTGCCAGCACTCCTCACCGAGCACGGTGGCCGCCAGTTCCAGCGCCTGCACTGGACACCGAGCACAAACATGAAGTAAAGGTCATGGTCAGAGAGTGATTGGAAAGTTAGAGGAAAAACTATGGTGAAATATACCTATCTACGCCCATTGCGTACCAAAAAATACAGATTGAAACATGTCGATCAGGCACCATTACCGAAAGAAAGGCAAAAATGAATCTAGTTTTATCATCAATAGTAGCAAATCGAACAGGAAATTTGTGTCACCAAGATGGGCTCTTTGGTGTGGCTGTGAGTCGTTGCAGCGTAGCGGTTAGGACCTCGTCGTGGAGCGATAAAGAGACTTTTGCCTAAGTACAATTTATTCCACGTTTAGCCTGGCGTTGTGAACAGGCCGTAACTCAGCACCAGTTCCAACACTCTATCCGGTCAGCACCTTTTCACCACTATCGTCACATAGCACTAGCAGAGCCTTCCCGTAGCACTCGCGAGATGTTGTCACACTGAAGTCTTCTGTATCACTGAACTTCTAGGGGGCAGAACAGCGGGTTTATATACCACAAAGACGGTGGATTTCAAAGAAGTTGCCGCTTACATGAAAGGGTACATCGAGATAAGGCTAATGCATTTTAGGGCACATGACTGGGTTCATATTTGAGTTCATCTAGTAACATCGGGTGAGAAAATACGTCGGTCGGTTAACATTAAAGGGTACGTTGAGATAACGCTAATGGTTTCACACGGTCCATACCAGAGTTCAACTGTACCATCGGGTGGGATAATGCATCCTAATGGAAGGCGGCAGATCACAGGGCGGACGTCCATTAGACACAAAGAGGCCGCCAGATAAGACTAAAAGGTGCATTAAAAGCGGGCGCAACGAACTGGTCACACAACCTAGTGTTGCTAGGCAATGGATACGGATGAGACAGTTATTATGTCCAATATAATTGTTGGTAATTGTGAAAAGATGAAGTAATTAAGAACCGGAAAAGAATCTTTATTACATCACAGCGCGAGGTCCTTTAGATGAAATTTTGACACTCGCTTCAAAATTTTCGTCTTACTTTACTGCTCATAATCTCTCTCGTCCGTTCCAATGCTATTACAAAAGCTCAAATAACCTAACAGATTATATATTGTTCAACATAAACATAAACATGAAGACATACAGATAACGATAGACAGAAACACTTATGCATTGTTCTGAAGATAGCTTATTATGATTGGAGGCGACTGTATCACTTCTAGCGCCTCGTGGAGTAGACGAGCTATCTCAGGATCTGAGTCGATCTCAAAGTCACCGAAGAGTGGTGATTGGGCCGTGCTCGATGTCGCTAAGGCTTCGGTAGACGCGTTGATTAGGGAGTCGGTTTCCGAATTTTGTTGTTCTGGTTCCGAAGGTTGATTTGGTGGTTCTGGTTCCGAAGGTTGGTTTGGTCGTTCTGGTTCCATAGTCGGCTGCGCTGTCAGGCAGACAGGGAGAACTGGTTCTTGAGCCACTTGGCCATGGGTTGCCCAGTACTGACAAACCATGCCGAAGGGCAGGAATTGCTGGTTAATCCACATCCCACAGGAGAGGGATGTCCCAGAAACTTGCAAAATAGCCATTGAATTTCTCCGTCGAAGTGATGGTCCGCGATTATCTGGATAGGTGGTAGAGTCACCGATGCTTCCATTTTGGTTGGGCTCGAGTGACTACTTGTGGTTGGGACGACGCTGGCCTTTCTTATACCAGGGGCAGGCAGGTCGTTGGGAGGACTGCTGAGTCCTGTTCCGCTGCAACGGGAGGTGCAGGGTTTGGAGGGAGCTGAATAGGATCCTGTTGCTTTTGCTTACGTTGTTGCCTACGTTTTACTGTGAGCCAGATGACAATCGAAAAGATGATCAACAGAACAATGGGTAACGTTATGATGACCGGGCCTGGAGTCAGGTGGTCAGCTTCTAGTCGGGTAAGTTGAGCACGAAGCTGACTAAAACGGAAAGAGTTGTCTGAGACAGCAGGAAGCTGTTCGATAGCATGGGTCAACGAGTCGGTGTTATTTCCGATGTCAGTGAGAATGTTGCGCCACACATCGTGGGTCGCGGGGTTGTCCTGAACAATGGCCGGGAGTGTGATAACTGAGTCAAGCCGTAAGAACAAGGGGAGGTTAAAATACTTAGAGTGGGCAGAGCAACCTATGTCCAATTGAAAATGATTGATGGTTTCGACGAGCCGTTTAGATTGATCGGAATTTGTCTTATTTTTACATCTAATAGATATATCCAATGGTTCAGTAGTCACTATAATCCAATGTCCATTTCCTAAATATTTAGCCTGAGGGTGAGCATTCTGTTTTACAGTAATAATTTTATCACAATTCTTTTGAATGTACTCTTCATTTTTAGTCGAGAGGGCTGAAAGGCATTTGTCTGATTCTAAAACTATCTCTAGCGGCTTTTGTATGGGGCAGAATGGTAAATCATTGTGAATGAATGTTTCCACTTCAGTTTTGTCGAGAGCCATATATTTCAAATTATCTTCCGAAAGTGCGATATACTCGTAGTTCTCTATTGCATATTGAGCTATGTAGTTGTTTTGAGCAATGGTTTTGGAGGATGGCAAGTTCAAGACTTCATATACTTGAAATCTGTCACGAACGTGAATGAGAGGGATAAAAACATTGACTGAGAATCCGTTGTCCAGTCGAGATACTGACGCATGGCCAATCAGATAAAACATATCAATTTGTTCGGGTCGGCATGGTAAAGCGATTCCATTTGGAAGAATCATATTGTTGCGGACTGGATACGTCGGGACTGTGTCTCCGGTCGCTCCGCAGGCTAGCTCAGTCGGTTAAGGCGCTGTTCATTAGCAGTTACTCAGCGATGGTGAGTTCGAGGCCGAGCGGGCGCTGAGCTTTTAGCTCTCGTGTTAGTTTGTGGGTAGAATATTCGAGAAGGTTTCCAATTGTTCCCGCCCCGTGTTAATGTGTCGTCGAATTTCATTGGTCCTCGTGCGTGAGCCGAGCTGAGGTCGTTGTGCCAGCGGGGTCGGGAGGTCAGTCCAGGACCGGACTCGGCCAGGTGAGTCGCACTGTTCCGCCTCTCCCTCCCCTCCCTCCGAGTTGATCTCAACGATTCGGTGGGTTACAGCCCAGGGCGATTCTCTGGGCTTCCTTCCTCCTGGGCTTGATCGAAACAAGCTCTTTACATTCTTGCCATAATGCTGGATAGTAACTAGCATGTCCGGGTCCGATTGGTGGCTTCGATTGGATTCAATCCTTCTCCCTTTACCGACCGTCTCGCCCCGTTGCTGGCTCGCTTGATGTGCTATTGCCATGTTCCGTCTCGGTGTGTATGCACAATACCGTTAGGGGGGCGAATGGGTCTGGTTTGTTTGATGCCGTGTCGTTTGGCCATGCGGTTTTGCTTGAATAATTAGTTACCATCTTTATGCACACTGTTTTCCTGCCGTCGCTTTTCCCCAAACGAACCCCAGACAAAAGGTTCGTAACATTGGTGTCAGAAGTAGTCACGTAACCCACGTTTGTTTTCAATTATGGATGGTAAGGGTATTACAACAAGGAGTCAGACCCAGAAAATTAGTGAACCCAATGGTATGGAAAAGGTGGAGGCAGTGACAGCAGCTCAAGCTGTGTGTTCTGCGGCTCAGTTCCCCAGCTCAGTAGTGAATCAATATCACGGCCACCCTTCTCAAGCACAGTTTGAGGAACTACAGAGGCAGGTCCAGACGCTCACTGACTTGATGGGCTCATGCCTTTCTGATTCCATGCCGGCTGTTGATGTAGGTCAACATGGCGGGGAGAACCTGTCTGACACAAAGCCGGTGGCAAGCTCCATGGGACATTTTGTGCCCCAGCCTTATGATGGAACAATATCGTGGGCGGCTTATAAGGCCCAGTTCCAAGCTATTGCTGACCAGAATGGATGGAATAATCGGGAAAGGGCTACTCAGCTCATTGCGAGCCTCAGAGGGACAGCATTAGAGATTCTTGGCCATCTGTCACAGGGTGTCGATTTGGACTTTATCATGCTTTCAGAGGCGCTCGACCAGCGTTTTGGGATTCCTCACCAAGAGGAGCTATTCCTTGCCCAGTTCAGAGATAGAGCAAGGCATCAAAATGAGACGCTCTCTGAGCTCGCATACGATGTCAAGAGATTGGGAACGCTAGCATACCCCGGGGCACCCGCTGAATTCCTTGACCGGCTGATCCGTGACCAATTTGTTGAAGCATTGAACAACCCAGACATGCAGATATCTGTCATGCAAACCAACCCAGCAACGCTTCTTGACGCGTTGACTTGTGCCCAGAGGATCGAGGCTCTCCAGAAGTCGTATGGGCGCAAGGATATCCTCTTCAGTGGCAACACTGGGTCAAACGTCCATACGGCAGCACCAAATACTAGTGGTGCGACACCAACGCTTGATGTGATCTCAGAGAGGTTGGACCATTTGGAGCGGACTGTAGCTGCGGGAATATCGAGGCAGACACGGGCCGGGCCTCCGGCTGGGGCTACTCAAAGGGGCCCAGGGGTGTTGTGCTGGCATTGTGGGAAACCTGGTCACATTCAGCGCAACTGTCAGCAGCGCCATAGAGCTTCCCATCCAGCGGATCACTATGAACCGAGCGGCGTAACCCGGTCGGGAAACTAGGTGAAGCTGGTGATGAAGGGCGATCACCAGCTGGACAGATGTCAAGCCCTGATGTAGAGCATGGGTCAAAGTCAGCCGATATTAGATCCCTGAGGGTGATGGGAGCAATAAATGGCAGGACCCACCCGCTGCTCATCGACACTGGCTCCGCAAAATCATTGGTGAGAGCTGACCTGCTCGAGGATATGGACCTTGGCAGATCAGACGTGGAATTACGTGGAGTGACGGGTCACACACTGCCTTTGCGGGGCCCAGTCGAAATCGAGCTGAAAATTGAGGGCGTTGTAAAACGGGTTTCTGTTTCCGCGGCTGACATCCAGGACCCGTGTATCATCGGGCTTGACTTCTTGTCTAGACACAGCTGCCGAATTGATATCCCGAATTCGCAGCTGATCTTGGGTCACGATCGGGTTCCATTGGTGGTTCATGATGACGTTGAAGAGCATACCTTCAGAGTTGTCACACGTGAACCAATACGAATACCTCCAAGGTCAGAGATGGTGATCCACTGTCCAAAAGGTGACAACAGCAATGCCGACCTGGCAATAATTGAGGCATCTGGGGTTCTCGATGGGGGCATTCTAATTGGGAGAACTCTGTGCGATGGTGGCAAAGACCAGATTCCAGTGTTGATGGCCAACATCTCGGACAGGTTTGTTCACCTACCGGCAGGCACAAGTTTGGGGATATGTGAACCAATTCTCGGCGTTGGTGTTCAGGGCTCTGTCTCTAGTGAGCTTGGCATCGACTTGCCAGAGCACCTCGCAGACGTGTTCGAACGGAGTCGATCGGAACTCACAGATGTGGAGAGTCAGCGGCTGAAGGATCTTCTCATTGAATACGTTGATGTATTCTCGAAGGATGACACGGATTTTGGGTGCACAGATATTACGGAACATACCATTGATACAGGTGATCAGCGACCAATTAAATGTCCACCAAGGAAAATCCCGCTAGGAAGGCGTGACGAAGCCCAGAAAATGATCGCAGACATGGAAAACCAAGGCATCATTGAACCCTCTAGCAGTCCTTGGTCTTTCCCGATCGTGATGGTGAAAAAGAAAGATGGTAGCCTTCGCTGTTGTGTCGATTATCGGGAACTCAACAAGGCCACTGTAAAGGATTCATATCCGCTTCCTAGGATCGATACAACTCTCGATGCACTGTCTGGCAGTCAGTGGTTTTCAACCTTGGACCTGAAATCAGGTTACCATCAGGTAAAAATGGCCGACCAGGACAAGCCGAAGACCTCATTCTCTGCCGGGAGCGGGTCCAAGCTTTGGCAGTTCAGGGTCATGCCATTCGGGCTATGTAACGCGCCTGCGACGTTTGAGCGCCTTATGGAACGAGTTCTGGATGGCCTTGCGTGGAAAACATCACTTGTGTACCTCGATGACGTCATTGTCATGGGAACAACATTCCAGGAACAACTTCAACACCTGAGTGAAGTGTTCAAGAGGCTGCGTGATGTTGGACTTAAGTTGAGCCCCAAAAAGTGCACTCTCTTTCAACGAAAGGTGAGATACTTGGGGCACATCGTCTCTCCTGAAGGGGTGGCCGCTGATCCAGAGAAAACAAGTGCTGTGGAAGACTGGCCTGTGCCAAGAGGTGTCAAACAGCTTCGGAGTTTCTTGGGTTTGTGTACCTACTATCGCAGATTCGTCAAGAACTTTGCGCAGATAGCTGCTCCACTGCACCAACTTACTAAAAGAGGGCAGAAGTTTGACTGGACGTCTGATTGCCAAGTTGCTTTTGAAGCTCTGAAGAAGGTCTTGGTGACTGCTCCAGTTCTGGCTTACCCGGTAGAGTCAGCATCGTTTGTGCTTGACACTGACGCAAGCAACTGCAGCATAGGAGGGGTCCTCTCACAAATCTTGGACGGACAAGAACATGTAATTGCATATTACAGTCGTTCTCTCACCAGTCCCGAACGGAACTATTGTGTGACTCGAAGAGAGTTATTGGCAATTGTTGAAAGCATGAAACACTTCCATCACTATCTGTATGGACGGCAATTTCTCGTTCGCACGGATCACGCAGCCTTGCAATGGCTTCGAACCCTGAAAGAGCCAGAAGGTCAGCTGGCAAGATGGATCGCGCGTATGGACCAATATGACTTCCAGATCCAGTACCGCCCAGGGAAGACCCATCACAACGCAGATGCGCTTAGCCGACGACCCTGCGATGCTGCGTGTCGCCACTGCAGCCCAAAGGAAGAAGTCTGCAGTCTACACTGCAATCAGGCTCTGTTTCATGCTCAGGGTGCAAGCAAAAAGAAATCTCGCCCGTCTTCTGCTGTGTCTCTACAGCACACGATATCATCTTCATCATCTCCGACTGCAGGGGATTCGGAGCCTTCCAAAGGGCCACTCCTTGTTGGGAACGAGGAATGTGGCTCTTCACATCAGGGCGTTTCCTTGACTGAAATACGCCAAGCCCAGCTGGAGGACGAAGGTATGGGTCCAATCATTCGGCACCTTATGAAAGACAAAGTCAGACCCCCATGGGATGAGGTTAGCTGTCTCAGCCCTGAGGCAAAAGACTTGTGGTCTCGTTGGAATGTCCTCAGGGTCAAATCTGGTGTGCTCCAGCACAAATGGGAGTCTGTAGATGGCCTCTGTGTTCACTGGCAGGTTGTTACGCCGCGTAAGCTCAGATCACATGTTTTGCAGGAACAACACAACAGCATATCCAGTGGCCATCTGGGTACCAAAAAGACACTTGGTAGACTTAGACAACGCTTCTACTGGATGGGCATGCGAAGTGACGTCAGGGAGTGGTGCCGTGCATGCCAGACATGCTGTGCTAAAAACGGGCCCCAAAGGAAAGGAAATGCACCTCTGCAGCTCTACGTTTCTGGGGCTCCAATGGAGCGCGTTGCAGTCGATATCGCGGGTCCGTTACCCACAACCACCTCCGGAAACAAGTATATCTGTGTAGCTATGGACTATTTTACGAAGTGGCCTGAGGCGATAGCTATACCGAATCAGGAGGCAGAGACCGTTGCTCGCGCTCTGGTGGATCACTTTTTCTCACGGTTCGGGGTGCCATTCGAGCTACATTCTGACCAGGGAAGAAACTTTGAGTCCAAAGTGTTCAAGGCATGTTGTGACTTACTGGGTGTTAGGAAAACGCGCACTACACCATTAAGACCAGAGTCAGATGGCATGGTCGAGCGATTTAATCGTACGTTGGGCCAAGAGCTGGCCAAGTTCTGTTCTAAGGCACAGAACGACTGGGACGAGAAGCTACCGCTCTTGCTGATGGCATATCGGTCATCGGAGCATGAGACGACAGACTTCTCTCCGGCTAGGGTGATGATGGGGCATGAGATCCGGCTACCCGTGGATCTGGCGATCGGACGTCCCCGGAAGTGGAGCCTCCGGTAGCCAGTTCTACGTATGTGGGACGTTTGCGGCATCACCTCGCCGAAGTCCACCAGCTGACGAGGACGAATCTGAGGGTTGCAGCCGATGCAATGAAGATGAGACATGACGCAAGGGCAAGGTCTTCGGTTTTCGATGAAAACGATAAGGTGTGGTTCTACAACCCCAGAAGAGTCAAGGGTAGATCACCTAAGTTAATGAGTGATTGGGAGGGCCCTTACACCGTGGTAAACTGTCTTTCGGAAGTCACTTACCGAATTCGACGCGCTCCACACTCAAAGGCAAAGGTTGTGCACGCCAACCGCTTGTGGAAGTGTGAGCAGCCCGCTTATAGCTGGGATCACGCACAAAAACCACCAGCCACAACGGATCTTGGACAAAGCTCACTGCAAAAACATCGAAAAGCATCCGAACAGGTACCGGAAGCTTTTCCTGTGAGTGCTCCCGCAGTTCGCTATAACTTGCGACCTCGTGACGCACAAAAACAGACATCCTACGTGCCCCATTAGGCTGATCCTCACTAATGGTATGTCTTGCTCCGCGTTAATGCCCATCTTGACGAGGTTTGTGTCTTGTTATGACCAAGACATGCGTGTACATATATGCATAAGTTCAACACGTCGTGCATTGATAGTGCTCTTGTTGTTTCGTCACCGTGTCCCGTGGCTGCCGCTGTCTGTTCCTTCTTCAGGATGGATCCCTTGGCGGAGGATATTTATTTCGGCCTCGTCTGATGCTCGCCTGGATCTGGAGCTGGGCCCTGCTGATTGGGACTGGCTGGAGTCCCTCGTTCAGAGCCGTGGCAGGATCCACCTATCTACTGATTCGGATTCGGTTTGTTCAAGAGATGCCGCGCAAGAAGAGCCATCAGATCGTGAACAATGACGGTTACTTTCGAAGCGATGGCGTCCAGCTCACCCCAATCGGTTTCCGTAGGCTGAGGTCAAGGCTCCCAACTTGGTTGCGGCTCCAGGAAGAGGAGACATCACAGCTAAGCGATATTTGGTGTGCGTTCAGGATGCTTAGTTTTTGTTTATTAAATAAGTCTGCGGGTCGCAGACTTCTCAGGAGGGGGGTAGTGTTGCGGACTGGATACGTCGGGACTGTGTCTCCGGTCGCTCCGCAGGTTAGCTCAGTCGGTTAAGGCGCTGTTCATTAGCAGTTACTCAGCGATGGTGAGTTCGAGGCCGAGCGGGCGCTGAGCTTTTAGCTCTCGTGTTAGTTTGTGGGTAGAATATTCGAGAAGGTTTCCAATTGTTCCCGCCCCGTGTTAATGTGTCGTCGAATTTCATTGGTCCTCGTGCGTGAGCCGAGCTGAGGTCGTTGTGCCAGCGGGGTCGGGAGGTCAGTCCAGGACCGGACTCGGCCAGGTGAGTCGCACTGTTCCGCCTCTCCCTCCCCTCCCTCCGAGTTGATCTCAACGATTCGGTGGGTTACAGCCCAGGGCGATTCTCTGGGCTTCCTTCCTCCTGGGCTTGATCGAAACAAGCTCTTTACATTCTTGCCATAATGCTGGATAGTAACTAGCATGTCCGGGTCCGATTGGTGGCTTCGATTGGATTCAATCCTTCTCCCTTTACCGACCGTCTCGCCCCGTTGCTGGCTCGCTTGATGTGCTATTGCCATGTTCCGTCTCGGTGTGTATGCACAATACCGTTAGGGGGCGAATGGGTCTGGTTTGTTTGATGCCGTGTCGTTTGGCCATGCGGTTTTGCTTGAATAATTAGTTACCATCTTTATACACACTGTTTTCCTGCCGTCGCTTTTCCCCAAACGAACCCCAGACAAAAGGTTCGTAACAATATGAATATTTTCCAAAGTTGTTTTGAACTGAGCGGGCTTCAAGAATGATCTGGGGAGAATACCATGTTGAGCTAAACTTGAATGCAGTTCTAGATCCGATAGAGAGTTTCGAAAGTCCTGAAATGATAGTAACAGAGTTCCAAAGGTTTCTTCCATGTCATGTGATATTTGGTAATATTCCATGATATCATTCAAAAAGACATCGGTCAGATGTCGCAATTTGTCTTCAAAGGTTTTGATAAAAGCTGTCAGTTTGTTAATAGCTTTTCTATTCGATTTCACATCAAGGCTAGTCTGATTTAAAATGCTAACATTTTCGTCCATTATATGAATCAGGCTCTTCTGATGATTTTCCATATGGTGAATGCGTCGGGCAATGTCTTTGACATCGCTAGTGGTTGCGGTTCCAAAAAGAGTACTTAAAATATTTCCAACAAAGGGAAGAATGGCTCGTTTTGAACGGTGACTGTTCGGCTTTTCCATATGATCCAAGATTTCTTTTATCTTAGTCATTTCACTAGTTAGGTGGAATTTCTCTTTTTCTAAGCGGGAAGTTAAGATTTTCAATCGATCAGAGTGAAGTGCAGCTTCATGTTTACCTAATATTCCGTGAAATGTATCTGTGAACAATGTTACGTGTTGGTCCATGGTTTTGATCATGTTTCGAAAGTCATCGGTTTTGACTGGAATATGAATGATCCAATGATCATATGATGCATACATTGGTCCTTTTGGCAAAAATATAACGTTCGATATGGTTTGGGAGAGACATGTTAGTATGACAAGGACAGTTAGTAACTGTTGAATCCACATTGTTCCTGGAACACACAGAAACAAGTATTTACATTCTGAACAACTTAACCTAAACAGTTGACATCTTATCAACAGCATAAATGACTGAGTGACCTCTGTCAACTCATATTCTAAAATAACCTTGGGTATGGCCATACGGACCATAAGTCTCGTTATTCAAACACATTTGACATCTTGTCAAGGCATCTGTATCCTCCATGTCTATCAAGTGTCCAATTTATCCATTTAAACTCACATTTCACTCGCAAGTGAAGGACATGGATTTACGTATCACATATTACTTGAATAGCATGGCAGCCATGTTTGCCATATTTGCACTGAACAGTTTAAACATTTCCATTATCTGTTCATTACTCAGAGAGGTACTGGAAGCTGTCGCATCGCACTTATTATTGTTCATTACGTTCTCTTTATCAACAGTTTTACACTGTGCAACATTACTATTTACATTATTTACATCAATGTCTGATATATCAGAATCAGACGAGTCATCTGCAGCGATGACTTTATCAGGGGACTATCGTCTTCCGAATCTTCCGAATCTATTTCTCGGTCACGCTTGACCGGCACATATTCTTCTGCGTTTGGATTAAGATCCGAGTCCATTGATTCATAGGCACGTTTGGCATCAGGTAACGGCGATTCTACGTTACGTTTTGAACCTAATTCATTTTCATCCTGAAGTTGCTTTGCTAATTTTGCTAATGGAATGTCATCTTCTTCATCTGAGGTGGGGTTATGCATTCTTTTTGCCAACCGAGAAAGTGGAATGTTATCCTCATCTTCAGAGGTTACATCAGATTTTGATCGGCCAGACCTAGTACTAAACTGAGGATCAGGTGATGCGGGTTCTGCAATCCTAAATGGCACTGGAATTGTATCCATATCATCATCATAAGAGAATTTCGAACTACGTGGTGGCTGAACTCTAACGGGGATCTGAGATTTTGATTTCTCCTCATACTTTTGATTAATGTGGGTCGGTTCGTTCGAAATGTTACACCACGGTGTATTGGGATCTGCTATTCTCAGGTTCTGAGCGTTTACAGTTTTTGTACCACCTTCTAGTTGATGCTTGATCACAAATGTTACATCGCTAAGCGCTTTTACTATACGATAGTATGGGCGCCAATGAGAAGTCAATTTAGTGGTTGAACCAGGGGCAGTAGATGGATCTCGAAAGTAAACCATGTCGCCAATTTTGAACTTGATGGGCTTTGACTTACGATCATAGTATAATTTATTTTTCTCGTGTCCGAGAGCCAGATTATGTCTAACTTCATGATACGCGCGGCTAATATTTTCTAACATAGTGGGAACGTAATCCTCACCTTGATACCTGTACTTGGGTGAAAGCAAAGTGTCCATTGGGAGAACAGGGTCACGACCATGTACAATGTAGAATGGACTATGCTTGGTTGTTTCGTTTTTGGCAGTACGATAGGCCGAAAGTATTGATGGTAATTTTGTATTCCAGTCGCGTTGGTTTTTGCCTACTAACTTTGCTAACATATCATTTTGAACGCGATGGTACCTTTCACAACGTCCGTTTGACTGCGGGTGATATACTGAAGTCCGAATGTGTTTGATATTAAAGAAGGCTGAAATTTGTTCTATTACTACGTTACAAAACTCTGTTCCATTGTCTGAAACGATGACACGTGGGCATGCGTGTCTAGGAATAATGTGTTCGATGAGTATTTGAGCGACTGTTTCTGCGCTTTTGGAATCAGTAGCGAATGATTCGGGCCAACCTGAAAATAAGTCAACTATATTGATAATAAAACGATTTCCATTGTAGCTTTGAGGGAATGGACCACAAGTATCGATGGCTATCATCTCGAATGGATATTTCTGGATTTGCATTTCCTGAAGGGGTGGGCGTTGCTTTTTGAGTTTCCGCATATTACACGCTACACAAATTTTCAAATGATTGACTACATCACGATACATACCAGACCAATAATAACGGGATCGAAGTTTATCAGACCTTCTCGGATTTATATGATGCATATTCTAGAATAAGGTGACCTTGGTTTTGGATGGAATTTGAAAATTGGAGGGAATGAAAATTGGCAAGTGTGCAAGAATGTGTTGCAGATGCATGCTTTAATATCACGATTGTCAGTCATTTATTGCGAAAATTATACATATCAATGGAAGTAGTAAAGTTTGTTTTATATGTCACGTTTGTTCAAATATCATTCGCTTTTGGGTTTATGTCAAACCAGGTTTATATGCATCTTCCCTCCACCGACAATATATATTACTGTGATAACCCTTGCAACCCTCACAATGAAAAGTGATACCAGGAGCTGAGCTTGAAAAGTTATGATTCCACTCAAATGCAGTTTTACTGAAACACAGTCTTATTTCTCGTGCAGGGCTGCAGATGAGCGAACTCCGCTACGATGCCGAATTTGGAAGGGTGATCTCGTGACGCTGCGCAAGAGATACGCCCTCGTCCAGAGCACCAAACGCAGCACCGCTCAGAAGATCATCCGGATCAAGCGTGAGCACGCCGCAGAGCGTCGTCGCTGGCACACAGAGCGGCGATTGCTGGAAGCGTCCCTTGAGGACGCCAAGCGGCAGTTAGCCAACCTGAGCGACACTATCGGCAAGTCATTCACACCCAAGCAGGTATCACGGCTATCTTCTGGTCGCCGTGAGCCTTGGGCTGAAGAGGACATCGTAAGGGCTTTGGCCCTGCGCTGCATCTCCACAAAGTCGTACGAGTACCTGCGCGACAAGCTGCACTTCCCCCTGCCATGCCTACAGACGCTCCGGAATTGGACCAATGCTTACAAGACGCAGCCGGGTCTGCAGGCTCTCTCTCTGAAGGCGATGAGCAGTGTGCGAGATACACTCTCAGAGCAGGAGCGACTTGTCGTCCTATCGTTCGACGAGATGGCGGTCGACGATCGTGTCACCTACGACAGCACTGAAGATCGGGTTTACGGTCCCTGCAAACAGGTGCAAGTGCTCATGGTGAGGAGCCTGTGTGCCCGTTGGAAACAGCCGGTGTACTTCGACTTCGATGCGGAGATGACGCGAAGCACGCTGTTTGCGGCCATCGCAGCAGTAGAGGAGGTCGGCTATCGCGTATTCGCGACCGTTTGTGACCTCTCGGCAACAAACCGACGTCTTCTGTGGACCTCGGAAGTGGAAGGAGGCCTGGGAATCGATCCGGATGACGCCTGGTTTCAAAACCCGTGCGACCCGACCAGGTAAGAGGCCTTAAGGTTGTTTTTGTCGTTCATGATATGTTGGTGGCTTGATAATAGAATTAGAATAATTTTAATTCCAGGTTTTTAGAACCAGAAATTAATAATTCCACATTTTTTTCGCCAATAGTGTGCACCATTTTATCCAATTTTATCGGCAACCATTAATGCAATTTCGTTTTATGTTTTTGTAGTATAGATAAGTTTGATTAGGACATGTTTCTTTGGTGTACAATAAAGTACGTCGAGGTAAATACCGTTGCAAATTGCTCACAACTATTGATGCTAGGACACCGGTGATGCACAGTGACGTTTTTGTGTTCGGTTTTCAGGAAGATCTACCCCTTGGCTGACGTTCCTCACCTCCTGAAGTTGTTGAGGAATCACATTCTGGACCAGGGCCTCAGGCTTCCATCGGGGAAGGTGCTGAATAAGGACGTCTTCCAGAAGCTTCTGGCAGCGGACGGGGCAGAACTGAAGATTTGTCCGAAGCTGACCTCTCAGCATCTGTTGGTGAGCTAGTGCGTCTATCTAGTCATCATTGAACGCCATAACCTGTCTTGCTACAAAATATCCTGTTTTGACTACTAATTTTGCTTTGCTTTCTTCAACGTGCTATTATTTGTTTCTTTGATATGTTTTTGTTGTTTGCATTTTTATTTTACAGTGGTATCTATTGTAATTCGTGGGGAAATATCGATAACGTAACCATAGAAGTCCTTTGTCGGAATTTTCATTGCCTCGAGCGGAATATTTTGTTCACTTTTCCCTCACCTGAAACCTGTCCTCGCCTTTTATGGATTCACCAGTGGTAAACTGCAACCAATCCTCTTTTCTCAGGTTACCGGCCAGGGCCGGCAGCGCGTTTTCTTGGCCGCGCAGTTGCTCAGCGAGCGCGTGGGGAAGGCGTTGAAGCACTGCTTTGGCGAGGAGTATGCTGAAGAAGCAAACTTTATACTCCTCACCGACCAGACGTTCGACGCGTGCAACTCGCGTCGGCCGATGGACGTCAAGCCGCACCGCTGCGGCTTCGGAGTGCAGCACGCCACTGAGGCGCAGTACGAGACCCTGCTGCGCTTCACCCAAACCATCAGGGAATCCCGGGTAGTCGGGCGGAAGACGCTGCTGCCCTTCCAGCGTGGGTTCCTGATGTCGCTCACTGCCATCCGCGGCCTCTACAGCACGCTCTCCCGGCCTGAGTATGGACTGCCGTACCTGTTAACCTCCCGGCTAACACAGGACTTCGTGGAGAACTTCTTCTCTCGGGTAAAAATAAATAAGAAATCAGTTTTATTTTCATGTACACGACACACGCGCGAAACTCGTGCATGTGCACGCACATGCAGCTGTGTTGAATGCTTAAAGGAGGCGGTGTAAAATTATCGTCACGATTTCTTTAACAGCCCATGGCTTTGCCCTTTGATTGACGTGTTATTGTTTGGATTTTGGTACATCCAAACAATAACTATGATTCCTGTTTGGATTTTGGTACATCCCCGCAGGGGACCAATTTTCATCTGCCGGACTCTTTTGCACCTGCTGACAGGTCCGGCACATGGATAATTGGGTACGGGATGTGACGACACCCGCGACCCCAGTTGGCAGGATGGGTTTCGCCCCCGCCTTCGGGCGAGAGGCCAAATCGAAACTGCCATCCTCATCCTTTCCTGGCCTTCCTAAATTCAAATCCCACCAACTCCTTGTTCCTTTTCCTCTTCTTTCCTTATTTTCTTGTGTATCCATGCCTTTCCACCCGTGTCCTTTCTGTCCACTCCTAAATACCCCTCCTATCCACTGTCTGCGATGTCTGGCCCGGCGTGTCTCCGTGGGTGGCGGGGATGTGTGCACTCTTGCTCGTCTTTAGTGTGGACACCTCGGTCGCGTGCGGTGCGCGGCTGGGCTGGGCAGCGCAGACCGACCCTCTTCCTTTTCCAACCCATAACTTCCCAGTTACCCACTTTTTCCCAGTGTCATGGGCGTCCCCGCACGTGCCTATGATTCCTGGATGGTCTGGGTGTATGTGGGCCTCCGGCTCGTGTGGCTGACGATTGGATCCCTCTGATCGCCGGCCCTGCAAGCCGGGGGCTCGCTTCTCTCGGACCAGCCGGGAATCAGTTGTGACGAGCAGGTGGTAGTCGCCTGCTCCGATGAGGCCGTGTGGGGGCGCCTGTCTTTTTAAGGTGAGCTGCGCACCGACCCGTACCCCGGGATGAAGGAGTCCTGGTAGCTGAGCTGAGGTAGGCGCTGTGTTCGTTCGTGTGCCTCTAGCAACACTCTACTTTGGTCTGGATTTCCGCAAGGGCGGGGAACTCTTGAAGGCATCGACAAGAGTAGCAGCATTGTAAAAGTCTGTCGACCTTTGGTGGGGCTCGGCTGTCCCTCCCTCCCTTGGTGAGGTCCCGATTTCACCCGAGGAGGGAGGGGTGTCCGTGCCCCGCCCGGGGTCGTCTAGGCTAGGTGCGAGGGGGACCGTCGTCGAGGCAGGGGGGTTTGGTGAGTCTCTCTCCCCCTCTGTAGCGGCGGCGTCTCCCCCGTATAGCCAGCCCGTGCGTCGTCTCGCCTTGTAGCACCCTCGTTGGAAGGGGGGCGCACGTGGCTGGTCGAACCTTATGATCTTCCCATGGATTCCTCAAACTCCACAAACCCCCTCACCACCTCCAGCAGGAGGTAGCCACCTCCCAAAACCCTTCCCAATCGAAGCCATCGCGCCCCCGCGTCCTCCTGATAAGAGGAGTGAGCTGCTCCCTGTCTCGCCTGTCCCCTTTCCAAAGAAAGGAGGCGTGTGACCGCCTAGGTAAAGTCAGCCGCTGTGACCGCTTGCGAGATGGAACTCTTGAGGTCGAGTTCCTTGACCACCGTGATGCAGAACGCGCACTGAGCACATCCACCCTTACTTTCACGAAACACGATCAAGGTACAAAGAAAAATGTCACTGTAAATGTTTGCATCGAAGCGCACAAAACAAAGAACTTTGTCAAAGGAGTGATCAACTGCTTCGACTTGGCCGGAGTTTGTGATGAGGAGATTGTAGAGGGACTGAGTTGTTTTGGTGTTGTGACAGCGAAAAGGATCAGGATTAAGAAGGCAGGAGAAATGCAAGACACAAACTCAATAATACTTACCTTTGATGGAGTCGATCTGCCTGAGTCGGTGACGGTAGAATATGTTAAGGAGAGAGTCAGAGCGTACGTTCCCAATCCAATGCGATGTTTTACGTGCCACCGGTACGGACACACTACTTCATCCTGCAGAGGTACCCGAACCTGCGGACGTTGTGGTTCCAAGGAGCACGAGTCGACATCCTGTAACGCTGAAACCCCATTCTGTACCAACTGTGGCCAAGGCCAAGTCGCACACGCTGCATATGATCGCAACTGCCCCACTCTTAAAAAAGAAAAAGAAATAATTAACATCAAAGTGAAGGGGCGTATGAGCTTCCGGGAGGCTCGGGACGCCTACGAGGCCACCCACCCCCGGAAATCATACGCTCAAGCTGTCGGTACCGGGGCCTTGGTCCCTCCCAGGATGACCCCGGTGGAGGTCATCCGCTCCTTGACCGTGGCGGACTTTGTTCGCATGGCGGGGAGGATGGGGCTGGTGTTTTCGCGCCAGCCCGCATCTCCGTCTCCCGTGCCGGAGACGGCGCATCCTCCACAACCTCCCTCCTTACGGGGAGGGGGGCGGGAGCGGAGCGACGCTCCCGACTCCATCCCCCGCCCCCGGCTCCTGCCTGGGGTGTGGAGCGGGGCCATGGCCCCACCACTGAGCACCAGCAGGCAGCGCCTGTTGGTGACTCGTCCAGCCGCGAGCCTTCGGCGGACTTAGAGAGCTGGACAGTTGTGGGACGGGGAGGCAAGCATTCCCCCACAGGGAGGCGCCGCCCGCCGTCCCCCATCGAACCACCCACTGGGGGCGCTGTTCCAGCGCCTCCGGTTGCATCTGCGCCGCCGCCATCGTCTACAGCAGAGACGGTTCCACCGCCATCGCATCTCCCCTCCCAAACTCCGTCCTCCACAGTGGCTGCTGTGCGGAGGAACTTCGAGAGCTCTTCACGGGGTAGGTCCCCAGTGAAGCGCCCGGCTGAGAGCCCTCCCGGCCATCCTCAAGCTTCGCGTGCCCGAGGCACTTCATTGGAGAGTGGACGGGGCCGCGGTCCGGTTCGGAACCGGCTCGGTGGCCCGGGAGGAGGACCAGCTAAGGGTCCACCCGGGGGCTCTGGCCCCCCGTGGAAAGGTTAGACAGACCCGTCGTCGCCCGCAGTAAATCTTGGCCCGTTCTCTTTTAAATAAATGACACAATTTCTACAATGGAACTGCCGAGGCCTTCGTTCAAACCTCTCGGACCTGCAGAGCCTCTTATCTGCTCACAATCCGTCTGTTGTTTGCCTCCAGGAGACTAAGCTGCGTCCAGGTGGTAAGTTTTCAGTTCGACAGTATAATACATTCCGAAAAGACGTATTTAGCACCACAATAGCATACGGTGGAGTGATGTTAGCTGTCCACACATCCATACCATGTCATCAAATCACTTTAAGAAGTACCTTGCAGGCTGTAGCAGCCCGGGCCGACTTGGGTCTTATGAAGCTAACCGTTTGTTCCATCTATTTACCACCAGGAGGCAACACAGACATCAGCAGTTTAAACAACCTTGTTGATCAGCTCCCAACTCCTTACATGCTATTGGGTGACTTCAACGCCCACAACGCTGCATGGGGAGAGACTGGAGGCCGTACGTGTGCCCGAGGTCGAACACTTGAACGTTTTCTCCACCTAAACTCTCTATGCCTTTTGAACACCGGCAGCCCCACCCACATATCTCTTCCATCCGGAAATTCTTCAGCTATAGATCTTTCAATTTGCACACCGTCTCTCCTAGCCCAGCTCCGATGGGAACCTCTAGATGACCCACACGGTAGCGACCATTTCCCTATTATCATCTCCCAAACCCGGGCATCTGTCCGCGGAACAAATGTTCCACGATGGAACACGCGGCGCGCGGACTGGACTGGTTTTGAGAGTGCGTGCAGCCTGGTAGACCATTCTCCGGAGACCTCGGCAACCGACTGCATAAGGGAATTTAACAACATGATCCTGGAGGCTGCAAAGATCTTTATACCAAAGACCTGTGGCAAACTCAAGCGAACACCTGTTCCGTGGTGGAACCCTGCGTGCAAACAGGCCATTTTAAGTAGGAAGCGGGCTTTTAGAGTTCTTAGGAGGAGTACGACAACCACGACCCTAGTAGCGTTTAAGCGTGCCCGAGCACTCGCCCGCCGCATTGTGTTAAATGCGAAGCGGAGATGGTGGGTGGAGTATGTTTGTACCGTGAATAGATTCACACCAATTACACAGGTTTGGACCAGAGTTAAACAACTCCAGGATAGATCACAATATACATCCACACCCGTATTAGATGATAACGGCATCAAAATAACTGACACAAAAGAAGTATCGAACCGTATGGCGGCAGCCTTCAGTATGCGATGTAGCTCCCACGTCCAGGATGCTAGCTTCAGGCGCTTACGCGAACGAGCAGAGCAAACAATTGTAAACTTCGGAAATAACCATTCTGCCTCATATAATGTTCCATTTACAATGCTTGAACTGAAAGGTGCACTTCGTTCTGTTAGGCCAGTTTCGCCTGGGCCTGACACTATTCGAAATGAAATGCTGTCCCATCTTCCTGACGGCTCATTGGCATCTCTACTTCAGATCTTTAACCGCATCTGGGTAGAGCATGATTTCCCGAGCAGTGGAGAGACGCGGTTGTTGTTCCTATACTGAAGCCTGGTAAGGAGGGTAGCTCACCTGGGGATTACCGCCCAATTTCACTGACCTCTTGCGTCTGCAAGCTGCTGGAGAAGATGGTTAACGTCCGCCTCATGTCGTTTTTGGAGACCAATAATCTATTGTCAAACATTCAATGTGGATTCCGGAGGGGTCGAAGCACCATTGACCACCTTTTAGCTCTAGACTTGTCGATCCGGAAAGGCTTTAGCAGAAAGCAGCATACAATTGCCGTCTTTTTTGACATTGAGCGAGCTTTCGACCTCACCTGGAGGCACGGTATCCTGCAGAAGGTCTTTGATCTAGGTGTGCGAGGTCACCTGGGATGGTTTCTGTCTAATTTTCTTAAAGACATGCGTTTTCGATACCGGGTTGGCATATCAGAATCTGATGAATACACGCAAGAGAATGGAACACCGCAAGGCAGCGTCCTCTCTGTTGCACTGTTCGCAATCGCTATCAACGACATAGCAGATGGCATCCCTCGGAATATAAACACAGCCCTCTTTGTCGATGATTTCACTATTTGGGTCACGGCATCATCCACACCATCTGCCGTTAGGCAATTGCAGATTGCTCTGGACAAATTAGAGCGATGGAGCGGACAAAATGGCTTGAAGTTTTCAACGGAAAAAACCAAATGTATGCATTTTTGTCGTAAACGAAATGATTGCACCGACCCTGTCCTAACATTGTATAAACAAGCCATAGCTGTAGTAGAACAAACTCGCTTTCTCGGTGTAATCATTGATAGGAAATTAACATACGTACCACATTTCAAGGATCTAAGGGATAGATGTTTCAAAGCACTGAATATCTTTAAGGTGCTGACCAAGCTCAAGTACGGCGCGGATCAGAAAACGCTCCTTATGCTATATAGATCTTTGGTCCGATCTAAAATAGAATATGGGGCCATAGCATATGATGCTGCAACAGAAAGCTCTAAGCACATGCTGGACACAGTTCATCATCACGCCATCAGGACAATAATCGGTGCTTTTCGCACATCTCCCACCTCCAGTATGCTCGTGGAGGCAAGCGAGATGCCGTTGGACCTAAGGCGCAGAATGCATGGCATGCAATATGCCCTAAAACTTTTTCAGTTCCCAAATCACCCAACCTCCCGAAGGCTTTTCTCAGGTGAACATCGGCGTCAAATTGAACACTCTGCTCAATATGCCCGGCACGCAGATTACAGGATAGCTAGCTGGCTTGATGACGCCCAAGTTAACTTGGAACAGGTGGAGCTTTTTCAGGCCCCGTCCATCGAACCTTGGATGATAGCTGAGCCAACGATAGACACAAGCATGGTCTCAAAAACCAGAGATTTGACTCCGGTAGCCTCACAACAGGTTTTTCTGGAGCACTGTCAGACTTCTTATCCAAACCACAAGCTCTTTTATACGGATGGCTCCAAGGGTCAGGACGGTGTCGGATGTGCCTTTGTAAGTGAGAATGTTGTGAGGTGTTTCACTCTTCCGCCCGCTGCTTCAGTTTTCACTGCGGAGTTGTATGCCATTCTACGCTGCCTGGACGCCATTCTTTTATCGAGACAGCGCCGATGTGTTATATTCACTGACTCTTTATCCTCGCTACAGGCCCTCGAGTCTTTCGGTACTAAGTCGCCATCGTCATATTATTTAGATGAAATCAGACACAGAATTCACCGAACACATGTCAAGAAAAAACAAGTAATACTAGCCTGGGTCCCCAGTCACTCGGGCATCGTTGGAAACGAGCGCGCTGATATAGCTGCGAAGCAGGCAGCACAGGGCACCGTACCATCGGGCCTTCGGATTCCGTGTTCGGATTGGTTCCCACATATTCGAAAACACGTTACTAAATTATGGCAGGACAGGTGGAATACGGACCCAAAGGGTCAAAGGCTTCGGGCCCTGAAACCGCTGATCGTTAAGCGTTTTTCAGGTTCTGCGAGTTCAAGGAGGGAGGAGGTGATCCTCTCTAGGCTCCGCATTGGTCACACCCACGCAACACATTCCTTTTTACTTTGTAGAGATGTCCCGCCGGAGTGTGCTCGCTGTGGGGAGCGCCTGTCTGTGCGTCATGTTTTCGTGGATTGCCGAGATTTTGAGGTTGAGAGACAACGCTACTTTCGCGGGTCTCCCTCACTGGATTCGCTACTCGGAGAGCATCCAACCGTGGAGTTCACTGCTATTGCTGCTTTTTTGAAGAGTGCCTCATTTAATGTCATTTACCCACCATCTTAGGACGTGATCACCTGCGTTTTCACTCGTTGACTTGTGGAAGCATGTGCGGTGTATTTACGTTTTACCTTTGACACACTTTTAGCCCTGTGAGACGCTGAAACTATATTGTATATATCTTGTCTAGTGTTATGGGCGCCACATGACCCGTGTTGTCGGCGCGCCCTTAAACACCAACGATGATGATGATGATTTTGGTACATGACAACTTTTTTAATCTTCAAAAAAACTGAGCTCTCATTCATGATTTCAATGTGTTTTCAAGAGATTGACTCGCAGTATCCAAATGTTATAATTTCCCAACCGATGGTCCGCTCCCGGTCATTGAAGTAAACAAGGGAGAGGAGAATGGTGAGCGTGGCGCAAATATAGTTTAAATTTGTGGAAAATAAAGCTTCAATCCATGTTTATTTTTATAAGTTTGATCCTTTTCCAAATTCCCTCTGTCGTTTTCCGTTGTCTATCCACTTTGCTTCCAAATCCTTCTCCTTCCTCTTTAAGGTACGTGGCATGTGCGGGCCCAACACCCACCCCACACCAGTGGAGTTTAAGACGAGGATTCGTCTGCTGCTCCTGGGGGCCAACCCTGCTGTGGCAGCCGGCTCCCACGACCAGCCCTCAGCTTCAGGAGCGCCTGTAGCGATGGAGGAGAAGGAGCCCTGCTACCTGAGCGCCGATGCCCTGCAGCTTAGCGGCACTCAAGAGGAGCCCAGCACGGACGACGTGGCTGATATGGAGGCCCTGCTGAACGGCATATCCCCGGCGGGGTCTTCGGAAGAGCTGACCGAGCCAGGAGCGGCAGCAGTCGTCGGTGGTATCAGCACTTCTCAGCGCTTGCCACACGACGCCCTTCGTTATGTGGCCGGTTTTCTGGCCCATAAGTGCAGGGACATCGCGCCCACTCTGGGCTCGACGGCTGCGGCCGACAGCGCGGACTGGACTGGATCGGACTGGATCGGCCAGCTGAGTCGTGGTGGCCTCACTGTCCCATCGACAGGGTGGCTCAAGCTCATGGAGCAGTTTGAGACTGTGTTCTGCATGATGCATGGTGTTGGTGATGTGGATCGGAGCCCTGGCATCGTGCAGAAGCTGTGTAGCTTGCTTCTCCACAAGCACCCGCATGTGGATCCACGTGTTGTACGGAAGTACGCTGTGACACCCACCCACATGCGTGTGAAGTGGATCCAGCGGCGGCAGGCCGAACGCCAACGCGATAAGCGGTCCGCCAAGCGTATGACGCTATATGCTCGCTCCGCGAAGTAGATGGGCAATCAGGGCGCTCGCGGTTTGTAAAAGTTTGTATTTGTCCAGCTGAGATGTACATGCAGTTGTTTGCGGAGCGTCGGAGTTCACTAGGCACTAGTTTCCTCATGTTTTCGGCTGTGGTGTACATATATGTGTTTGCGGAGTGTCGGAGTTCTCTGGGGACTGGCTTCCTGATGTTTTTAGCGGAGATGTGCGCAGAGGTGTTTGCGGACTGCCGGAGTTCACTCGGCACTAGTTTCCTCATGTCTTCGGCTGGGGTGTACATATATGTGTTTGCGGAGTGTCGGAGTTCTCGGGGGACTGGCTTCCTGATGTTTTTAGCGGAGATATGCGCAGAGGTGTTTGCGGACTGCCGGAGTTCACTGGGCACTAGTTTCCTCATGTCTTCGCCGGGGGTGTACATATATGTGTTTGCGGAGTGTCGGAGTTCTCTGGGAACTGGCTTCCTGGTGTTTTTTAGCGGAGATGTACGCAGAGGCGTTTGCGGACTTCCGGAGTTCACTGGGCACTGGTTGGTTCCCTCATGTCTTCAGTGGTGATGTACGCAGAGGTGTTTGCGGGGTGTCGGAGTTGACTGGGCACTGGTTTCCTCATGCCTTCAGCGGAGATGTACGCAGAGGTGTGTGCGGACTGCCGGAGTTGAAGGGGCGCTAGAGAACGCCAGTGGTACAGCTGTTTTGCCTGAGAAAGGAGGGATTAATTCACTATCTGGGCGTGGGCTTGGTGCTGATCGAGCTGTAATTTATTCTTGCTTAAGTCTGTGGATGACTAGTATGTGGAATTCGGCTTACAGAAGGGATATAGCTCATGAAGACCAATTATGTGATTATTTTACGGATGTTATTACTTCTCATGACTTCAAGAGTTCGTGGGTCTTGTACACCTGTAATGGTAATGTGGTCTGCTTCCTTGTATTCGCTGTGCTTAGTTGCATGGACGATGCTCTGTTATTTGTCTTTCAGTCTTTAAAGTTCTCGGAATTGTTGTGTTAAATTTTTGGATAGTTTTGATGGCATGTAGCTGCAGTTCAAGGGATCGCTAGTTTTGCATCAGAGGCCGTCGACGAATGAAGTAGAGTATGCGGTTTGCTGTATGTTGTGCCGTGTGCTGAATGAGAACTCTTCGTAGCCTCCACTCAGTAAATACAATGTTTTTGAATAGTATTCTTTCATTGAATTTTAATGCGCCTGTACCGAACGGCACAGTTCGCACATTTCAAGGCGTTCAAGGCACGTGATATTCCCTTCGTCCTCAGAAACAGTGACAGATGTGTGCGAATCGTTGAACATGCTCACCACTGGAGGGAGTCTGAAACTTACGCGCAGTGGAGGGGGCTGGTAGACCCCTCTAAGGTCTCGGAAACCAAGAAAGTTAAAAAAAACGGGCGTTTGAGGGTTGTGGTGGCCGAGCTGTTCCACATTTTTACCAAGTTTCATTGACCTTGGTCAATATCTTTCAGGTCAAACGAGGTCACAAATATCGAATATTGGCCGTGTTGGAAACCTCCCGGGAAATGCCAGGATTTTTCGGAACACGAAAAAACTCGCTTCCCACGCATCCCCCCAGGATGCGAAAATCGGCGCCCGCACAGGATTTGGCGCTCCCAGGGCCAAGTAGCTCCCCGGGGAGATAGACGTGGCACCCCCACCCTCTGTTGCCCCCCCGCCCCCTCTAGCTCTCTGTTGTCATAAGGTACTGGCGGATCCAAAGGGGGCAACGGGGCAGTTGCCCCCAATGCCCCCTATTTCTGCCGATTTTTACCGATTTTCTTTAAAAAAAAACATATGTTTCACGATTTTTTCCCGTTGCCCCCCAAACCGTCGGCCTGCATCCGCCCCTGCCCTAAGGTGGTCCGGGGCGGGGAACGGGGCGATTCCTCCTCCCCTCCATTGCCACCGCTTTGCCCCTCGATTTTTGTTTCATAAACCATGTTTCACGATTTTGGGCTCCGTTGCTTCTGTCGTTTTTATAACATACGCTATTTCGGGTATCTCCTGAATCGGCGGATTTTTCATCAGCTGGCCTGAAATTGTTTTGATGTCACGTGATTTGGCCGCCCTGGGTCTGCGTACAGCCAATCAGCGTCGAGCAGAACTAGGTCATGGGGCGGGGCCTAATCTGGCGCGAAGAGGGTATGACGTCACAAACCTGTGTACAGTGTGGACAGTTGGAGACCGTGCACACCGTACACATGAAAAAGCTACGTAAGTGGCGCGCTTACGACATTTCGATCAAGCAAGCAGAGAGCCACAGAGACCATTAGTTTTCCATTTTGAAGTTGATAAGAGGAATCCATCGTGGGTGAGGGACTGTGGCTCGAGGGAAATTTATTCTAGGCACGTGGTTGTGTGAAAACATCAAATATAGAAAGGTATTTAGGCCTTCCTCAAGGATATCTCGTACTGCCAGTGTCTTTATTGCTTTGGTACTGCCTACGGTTTTAGAATTAGCCGGTGCCTGTTCTGATGGAAGAATCTTGCAAGTTGGCTGTTGGTCTTTTTGCAAACTGACATAGGAAAAAGACAGTTATACTGTTGATGATGGTGTTTTCATAAGCTGAGCATCCAGGGCTCATGCGTCTGACACCAAGCACATGTGTTCGTTCTGTTCATTTGACAGTGCACACCGTACACATGAGTCTGACGTCATGGCACGGATGGGCGGGGCCTACATAGCCTGAGGCATGTTTACGTCCACACTGTACACATGCGCCGTGAACACCCCTCTAGTCTTTTTTAATTCATTTATTGCTATAATTGTGACTGATAATTTATAATTATTCGTAAAAACTCAATACATAATTTATTTGAAAGCAAGATTGTATGTATTAGGGGTGCTCAGTCTAAGAGCGAGGCAACTCGCGCATGCGCAGTGGACAGTGACTGTCAGGGTAATAGAGGAAGTGAGGAAGTGTAAATAAGTGCCCTGCGGGTGCATTTCGCAAAGACGCAGTTTTATAGCCCAAGGATTCCTGGAATTTGCTTGCATTGTATCTTCTATTCAATATTTTTTAAGAAACCTTAACCCTATTTCCGTCAGGCTCCCGGCTACCCCTATTTCCGGCAGGGGGGCAATATCGGCCCCCCTAAGATCTCGTAATCTAACCGGCCGATTTTGAAAATTCAAAGTGCTATAGATTCCCCTGACGCTAAACTTTATTTTGAAAAAAGAAAATTTCAAAATTTTGATTTTTAAGGAGAAAGTCGTGCAAAATATACAATTTTTGTGTATTTTTTAGATTTTCCATAACCCTTGTCTCTGTTGTACGATTTTCACAAAACTAGTTCAGATTTACAAATAATTGACCCAAAATTTTCATATACTCGAGTTACGCAAAAATTAGAAATTCAATGGCAGTTCCAGGACCAGGACTATGAGGGGAAATATATACAACCTAAAAAGTTTTTGTTACGCGGATTAGAAGCCGTCATATACTGCTTGGCATCTTTGACACATAAATAAATGAAAAAAAGTGAAAAACTCATCAGGGGCGGATGCAGTAAGGTAAAACAGTGGGGTAAAATACATCCCAACAATATGCGAGTGGTATGCATGAGTATATTAGTCCCTCGACTAGTTGAAATTTATTTCTGATAATTTTTACCCTCCCATGGCAGCTCTGGGAAAGGGGGTGACATAGGCAGATCAAGGACTCTCGTCGTGGGGGGGGCGGGTGGGGGTGATTGGAAACACATTTTTAATATACAACGATATTGAGTCGCGGCGGTGATACTGGCTGGGAATATGCATTTTGAAAATGTGTAGTGACTGGACATGCCTCTGGTAATCTAGAATTTGGTTATAACTATTTTGAATTTTCATATACCCAATTGTATTCGCCCTGGCACGGCTGTAAGCAGTCTTCTCACTTACTAACGTTTAGTCCTTCTTGATAACATTCCCCCCATTTTGAACTGCTGTAACCGCCCCTGATGAATACAAATAGTGACAATTGTGAATGCACTATCATCTCACATAAAAAAATGATATAATAAAACCATATAACTGGTATCAGGATCAGCAGAGACGGCTTCCTTTTACAAAGAACCCATCGCATACGATAATACTTGGTTTGTGGATAGAACCTCCCCAAAAACCCAGCCATAGCTCCGCCCCTGGTAAATATATAATATTGAAAATTTCAGAAAACCTGCCTGTACTAGTTTTAGGAAAAGTCAGGAAGTTTCAAAGTTCTATCGCAAGCCGTTTCGGAGATATTCTTGAAAAACCTTAGGGGGGCAATATTAGCCCCCTGCCGGAAATAGGGTTAATCGATATCAAACGTGCATGAATGGCAATAAAATAGATCAAGAAATGTTTTATGTGGTTGATTGGCCATTGTTCCAGTTTTATGAACCAAACTCGCTCATTTCTCAGGGTAAAGGTGCCACTTCAAAAACATGTGCAATCCAAGGTGAGGTATCCGCCGACGGGGCGCTTGTGTCGCACCTGGGGGCCGAGAGGGCGCTGGCGTAACACCGCACTGCAGTGGGGGCACTACGGTCGTGCCTCACTGCTATTGGTGCGGGTGCGTCGACGCAAACGTCGGGGGAGAGGGTAGGGACGAATCTCAGAGAGGCGATGATCCGATCTGATGGTAGTTTTCGATGGTCTCCAAACTTTGGTATAAGAAGTCAAAATCCGAGCATCGGCGGATCTGGGCGGGCAATGGGGCCAATGCCACTACATAGATACATAGGGTAGAAACTTGGAAAGCCATGCGAATTTGAAAAAAATATCATCACTTTTCATTTATAAGATCACACTTTTCACCCTCACTTGCCCCCCCCCGTCAAGAGCATTATCCACTCAGGAATAGACGTCACGCCCCACCCCGCCGCACTCGCTAGAATCGCGGGTCAAATATCCCCCTCCCTCTAAAAAAGCTCGAGTCCTGGATCCACCTACAACCGGCGGAGCAATATGTTTGAAGATGTGAGGCACCCCACAAACCCTCACCCTATAACTTGAATAACGGCCAAAACGCAGTGTTTACAACATTATATTATCAACAGTACATGTGTGTTCATAACGATAGTTTTGCACTTATCGGCGTGCCAGCAACGATCAGCAACCCGGTCCTGAGACCGGCCCTGTCGCCCCCTTTATGAACCCATGTGAGCTTTTCCCCGTCCATTTTACTCACCATACGTCAAAGACAGGAGCATATAATTTAAAGGGACATTGTCGCAAAAGTTTTTATTGTGGTTTCTTAATTGACCCTCTGCACCCCCTGAAATAGTCACGGTGCCCCCTAAAATTTCGGTTCCCCCAGAATGTGAAAATCGGCGTCCACCGATGGGATTTGGTGCCCACCTCATAGGTTTTTTCTGGTCAAAAGTGGCGCCCCCTGGTCCGGATGGCGCCAACGCGGAAAGGTACCCCCGATCGGCCATCCTGGATCCGCCTATGATCCAGAGGCGCATATGGTCGATCGGAGGGGCACCTGCCCCTTTAATTGACCCCTAATCTGTATGATAGGAATCTGACTGTATCCTGACTGTATCTGCCCGACTGCGGGAAGAAATTGGTAACGATAAAATAATTTCAATCAAATGTTCAACTTTTGTTCCTAAAATACATGTAACATAACGATCGTAGCTCACATACCGTGAGTAAACATTCATTAGAGAACAAACTTGGCGTTGCGTCATTATCGCCCAAGTTTCCCGAACGCGGCCTCTCTCTCTAGGGCCTTGAGCGCGGCCATGCTGCTCTCAGTAAACTGTCCGGTGATTGGTTCTTGGCCATGACGTAGTTAGTGACGTCAAGCTGGCATCTCGTGCCTAAGTAGCCGACCCCAAAATTCGCTTCTGCATATGGAAGCCTTTGAAAAATCCCTCCAGACAAATCTTGAGACCGAAAAGACCGGATCTAGAGGCTTGGGAGACTTTTGAAAAAACCGACCCTGGAGGTCGGTTTTTTCAAAAAAGACCCCAAGATCTTGGGATATTTCTAAAATATATATCCATTAATTTAGATTTATTTATGGAATTTAATGCCAGGAAAAGCTCAGAATCAAGATATTTAGGGTCATTGCTTTCAATTTTGGGTAAGCATATTTCTCTAACTTCTATAGTTTCACTGAAATGAATGCCGGTTTTTATGGCTTGGGAAATGCTAAAAAAAACTACCAAAAGTCTCCCAAGGTTGATTTCAATTTATTCACGTTGTGAAAACGGCTAATATTTGAAAAATCCTGATTCTGGTACTATCAATCATTTCTTTATCTTCAGCTAAATTTTTGGAGGCCACTCAACAATTATTCAAATTCGCTAACAATATCAATAATAGGCTGTAACCTGCTCTTCACCTCTATTCTATCAATCAAAGTTTTAAGTTCTACAAATGATTTTTTGGGAGTAGAAAATGTTTTTATGCTGTATTCGTATTCAATTTATTTTTATTGACCCTTAAAAATACAAATATTAGATTAGTTTGGCCAAAACATTCGGCTTGAGAAAACTTATCAGGAAAGTTTTAAAATCGGGCAGGTGTTGTACAGCGGGGATGGTATAGTGGCCTCCATTCATGACTCTCACACGGGTAATGCGGGTTCGAATCTAGGTCGTGGAAGTTTTTACTGTAAAAACAATTTTTTTCTGAATTTCTTCTTGTTTGTTCATGCGTTCTAATGGATGAAGCATAGTCGGATTCATGTTTGCCGATCGGGGGAGGGGTAACTTCTGGGGAGGGCACCATCCGGACCAGGGGGGGCACCTTTGACCGGCAAAACCATCAGATGGACGCTAAATCCTATCAGTGTGCGCCGATTTTCGCATCCTGGGGGAGGGGATGGGACCAGGGACGGCGGATTCCAGGGTGCAAGTGGTGCAGTTGCACCACTCGATTTTTTTCAAGTGGTGCAAAAGTATCTTTTGCACCACTTGTTTTGGCTTTGTCCAGGAGGCGCCCCCCCCCAGGCCTCAGCCGGCGCCCCCGGCCGGTCAGAGAAAATCAAGCCTAATTACCGCCTACCTGAAGAGGTAGGATCCTCTGTGAAAAAGGCATTTTCATACATGAATGACGCACCTTGACATCAAAACTGCGCCCTGGAAAGCAAAAGGCGCCCCCCCTTGAGTAAAGGCGCCCTTCTGGATAGCATAGGCGCCCTTGAAAAGCGTAGGCGCCTCCTGGACAGCTGAGGCGCCTCCGAAGAAGAGAAACGGCGCCCCTAGATATCACATGCGCCCCCTGGTTAGTACAGGCACACCTTGACAGCAAAAGGCGCCCCCCCGCAGAGAAAAGGCGCCCCCTGGACAACATAGGCGCCCTTTGATAAGAAAGGCGCCCCCTGGAGAGATAAGAGAGAAACCCCCCCCCCTCCCGAGAACAACGGCGGCAGGGAGGGCGGATTCCGCAGGACAGGGTGTGCAGTTGCACACCTTGAAAAAAATGATGGTGTACAATAGTATATTTTTGCACACCTGGTTTTGACCTCGTACGGGGAGGCCCTCACGGATTTGGGTGGCACCCCCAGATTTTGCCGCCGCCCCCGGCCGGTCAAGAGAAAATCAGACACATCGCCTGTCTGAAGGGGTAGTACCCCCTGTGTAAAATAAAATACACTTTCAAATATGAATGGCGCCCCCTGACATCAAAGCTGCACCCTGGACAGCAAAAGGTGCCCACCCCCTTGAGTAAAAGCGCCCCTCTGGATAGCAAAGGCGACCTCTAGACAGCAGAGGCGCCCCTAGACAGAAAAAGGCACCCCCAATTGAGGAGTAACGACGCCCCTGAATAGCATAGGCGCCCTCTGGTTAGCACAGGCACTCCTGTACACTAAGAGGCGCCCCCTCCCCCATAGAACAAAGGCACCCCTCTGGATATAATAAGCTCCCTTTAATAGCAATCGCGCTCCCTGGACAGCAGGGGCGCCCTCTGGATAGGATAGGCGCCCCCAAAACAGAAAATACGCCCTTTGATACCAAAAGCTCCCCATGGACAGAACACACCCTCTGGATAGCATAGGCACCCCTGGACGGCAGAGACGCCCCTTAAGAAGAGCAACGGCACCCCGGGATAGCATATGCGCCCCTGGTTAGCACAGGCACCCCTGGACAGCAAAAAGCGGCCCTCGCCCCCTGAGTAAAGGATCCGGGTCTCTGGATAGCATAGGTGCCCCTGGATAGCGCAGGCGCCTCCTGGACAGCAGAAACGCCTCCGAAGAAGATCAACGGCGCCCCTTGATATCATATGCACCCCCTGGTTAGCACAGGCATCCCTGGATAGCAAAAGGCGCCCCCCCCCGAGAGCAAAGGCGCTCCCTCTGGAAAGAATAAGCACCCATGGATAGGAAAGGCGCCCCCTGGAAAGGACAGCAGAACATTTTTTAAGGAAAACTCAGTGGAGGGGGGGCGGTGGAGATTTTCTTGTGCTGGCCATTATAATGTCTTCGGGGGATCAAACCCCCATTTTGAGGGGGCGTTAATAAAATTTAGATGTGCTACTGTTAAAAAAATGTCTCCTAATTTTTGTTATTCCATATTCAAAAGATTAGAGATGCTGCCCAGGACTGCGGGTTTTTTTCAACGGAAAAAGGCTAAACCGGGTTTGCGAAAAGGCCAAAAGGTTCAAATTGTATTTGCACTAAAAAGTCTTGTTTTTTATAAATTTCGTCCAAGTTCTTCCCAGTACGGCTGTTGGAGTCTGAGTCTCATTAAAGTCCTCAAGGGACTTGTCACGGAGACCCCGAACCCACCACCCGAACGAGTAACGCCCACAATGAAGGGTTGATTTAGAAGCCAAAGTTTAACCTCCCACAAAGCACAGGGATGGCCGCCTCGCTCAGGTCACCCTCTCATCAGTCAGTTGCCAGCCGACCTACGTCGGGCAAACGATTGAGCGCCGGAGCGTCTCAGGGGAACCGATCTCAAGCCTGGACATGCACTGCCACTGCATGCTTCTCAGCAGCGGGCCGGAACCCGACGCTCTACCAACCGAGCAACCGGGGCGGCCAAATGGCCAAATAAATACCACAAAAGCCATATTTGAGGCTAAAACGAAACCTACCGGGTGCCATAAACCCACAGAAAAAGGACAGAGCACTCTTGTATCACTGCAGTGAACAGTGCATTGTATAAAACTAAATGTTGATAATTTGATATTGACTTGACGATATATTTTTAGCACACTGCCCATCTCATAAGAAGGCAGGAGTCCCCTTCCAATCCCGTGTGGCGACCCAATTATTTTATCCACATAACTAAACAATTTGTTAGCATCATCAATTATCAATCATCATCAATCTTGGCCGCACCACTCCCCGCTAACATTTGATATCTTCCTGCTTTTTCTGTGAATTGTTTGCTCTTGAACAGTGACGGATCCATAGGCAGATCCAGGATTGCCAATCGGAGGGGAGCACCTTCCCGGGGGCGCCATCCGGAGCAGGGGGCGCCACTTTTGACCGGAAAAACCTACCAGGTGGGCGTAAAATCCTATCGGTGAGCACCGATTTTCGCATCCTGGGGGAGAGTGGGAAGCGCCACTTCAGGCGAGTGCCATCGACCTTTCAGGGGGGCGCCGTGACCATTTCAGGGGGCGCCGAGGATCGATCGGGGGCTGCATCTGCCCCTCCCCTTTGCCCCCTGGATCCGCGTATGGGCAGGATCTGGAATTTTAGTAAGGTGGGGGGGGAACGCGGAGCCTCAAAGTGGGCACTTTACCATCAACTTCTCACCCAAAGGGCGCCTATGGTATGCGGTTTTCGGTTGCCGTCATTTTGGTGGATCGTATTTTTAACAACGTCCTATCCCACCCTCTCCCAGCCATAACAGTTTGTACCAGCCAAGCAAGATGCCTATTTGGCGTGATATTTGAAACAATGAATTGCTTAACAGTTCAGTCCACACTTTTTTCGGCACCTCTTGAAAAATCTGTAACTGCCACTAGGTCATGGAAAAATTCAAGACACTTGGGAAGATGCAACAGCTGAACATAAAGGTATATATCTGAGGATTTTTCTATTAGTGAAGAGGGGTTAAGTTTATTTTAATATCAAATATGATAAGCATCATTTTGCCTTTCCACGTGGCCAAGATTCGTAAGATAATGGTGAGAGGACATTGAAAATAATCGCAGCGAGTGTGAACCTGGCCTGTGCGCTGTCCAAGAAAATTATCTCAGCGGAAAAGCTTTTATGTTGTAGGAAACACAAACCGGACTTTAGCCCACATTATTAATTGCTCCTAAAAAATAATGTTTGAACCAGATGGCAGACTCAAGGAGATATAAAGGAAGTTGAAACGTTAAGATAAACACAGAATGAAGTATGTGGGCATTTTCCATCGACCTTTATCTATATTCTTCAATTCATCAGCATGGGAGAACTGCTCTTGTGCGTGAAATTTCGGAGGTGTTAAGAGAATTTCGGTAGCCATGTGATTGAATGCTGAAATAGATCATGCCATAGGCATGTGTGATTTGTGACATAAATGGGCCCTACTAGAATAAAAAGAAAACAGTTTCAACGTGTCCAAGTACTCTCTTGATAAATTGATAACTTTTTTTCGTTTATTGGCTGTAATTTGCGCGTTTAATGATCATGTGCAGTGTTCAGATCGAAGTGAAAAGACCATTCAGATTAATAAAACGAGTATATTTTGTCACTGACCATCCACTTATACCATCAACCATCGCCTTCAGGTCAAGTTCAGGACTCATTTAAGAGAAGAGTTGAGCGTGCACTGTGCATGCCCAAATCGAGACACAGCCGCCCTCCCGATGGACAGACCGCGCAGAAATACGTCCTCGTCGCGTTTGATTTCGCGCACGCGTACGACGTAGTGGACCACCACCTGCTACGCGTTCGCCTGCTGTAGATGGGGCTGTCAAATTGCACGGTGGCCTGGATTTAGCAGTGACTCCGGGACCGAAGAGTCCAGGTGGAACTAAATGGTGTGCTTTCCAGTGAGCGCATTTTCCGAACTGGCCTGCCGTAAGGAAGTGTCTTATCGCCAGTTTTATTTTGTATGGGCGGCTCGGCTGGTAGACGCACTCTGCGCGGTTCCCGGATGCTCCCCTACATGTACGCCGATGATACGGCGGCTCTCTGCACGGGCAACAACATCCAAGTCGCCAAGGACCGGGCGCAATAAAGCTGCTGCTGGCACCCTCATGAAGTGGACCCGACAGCACAAAATGGTGGTATCAGGAGCCAAGATCCAAGTACTGGTGATGTCCCAGTGGGCCAGAGACGCCGATCCCTTCAATTTTAAGGTCGACGGGAAGTCTGTCACTGCTGGAGACACCCTACAGCTACTTGGCGTCACCATCGATCGGCTCCTCCATTTCGGTCCACACTGTAAGAGACTAGGGGAGAAGGTCCACCCCCGCATCTCCCACCTACGTCAACTGTCCGGCTGCAACTGGGGGCTGCACGAACAGCACCTCCGAACCGTCGCTACTGGCTACGTGAGAGGAGCGATGGAGTAAGCGGCCGCAGCGTGGCTCCACGCCACACCGCCATTTCATGTCGAGCTGCTGGAACGCAAAATGAGAGCGTCGGCGCGTATCATCACAGGATGCACCCGCTCCACTCCCAGCCGAGTTAAGACTCCCCGCGTAGCGGCCAGAAGGAGGGTACTCGCGACCCGACTGCTGGTGAAATTCCATACCCTGCCGCCAGAAGACCCTCTGTGAAGACGTGCGGAGGCGACAGCGCCCTCTCGACTCTCCTCCGTGACCGGGTGGCGGCAGGTGGGCAAAGACATGTGGGATCAAGCAGGCATCTCCCTCCCCATCGAGTCTTTCCTTCTTCGAAGTCTTCCACTGTGGGTATCAGGAGAGTGAGTCACATTTCAACTAGACGTGGGCCCACTGACATCAGGAGCGCCACCTGTCCGGAAGAAGCGAGTAGCTCTCCCCCACCTCGCTTCCCTGACTCAATGTGCCACATGGGTGTGGACCGACGGGTCAGTGCACGGAGGGGTCACGAGCGGGGGAGCTGGGTCTTCATCGAGTCACCAGACAGAGCCCAGCATGAGCTCAGGCGACCAGCAGGCTCGCTCTGCTCGAGTTTTCAGGCTGAGATGGTAGCCATCCAAACTGCCTGTGTCTTCCTACTGGACTAATCAGTGCACACAGAAGATCCAGTCATCTTCAGCATGGCCTGCCAAGGTGACGACGCATTATAGAAATAAAATGGCTTCAATGTCTGCAGATAAGACAGCGAATCGGTAAAAATCGCAAACTTCCTCACCATGAGCTTAGACACCTGGTCCAAACAGCAAAAAAATGGAGTACAGCTCTGAAGTAAAAATGGATCCTTCGTAAGGCAAACTAGAAAACTTCTCAACATCGTCACCAACAAATGCACGCCCTGTGCCATTGTCACTTTCTTTTGCAACCGTCTATATAGAAACAGACATGGTTTTCGAACGGCTCCGCAAGCAAGTTCATAAATTACTGGCGCGTCGGTTCAGGAGGCAAATTTTTGCTTTGTTGGCGTAGGTTGTGTTCGTGTTAACTGTCGAGATGAGCTATGGTTCAATAACAGCTGCTTCATGTGGTTCGACGAGATTGCTGTCGATACCAGCCTGTGCCAGCCAGGCACAGACTCTCACTCCCTGGTGACGGGTTGCAAAACGCGAGCCACTGTCTATCTGACTGAGGAAGGCGTCGCCAAAAAAAAAGTTTGGTATGTGGGGCGTGTTGGTGGCTTATTTTAAAGGGAACGTGGCACCTTGGTAAAATCCTGGAATTTTGTGTAATTAGGCGTACTTTTAGCCCAAAATAATGAAACCACTCATGATTTCTCTGAAAAATGTACAACAAGCTCAATGCTTTTATTTTTAAAATACTCCTCTAGAAAAATGAATAAATATCTGCCTCTGGATGATGTCATGATCTGGCAACCACTACCATACTCGAAACACTTCAAGGGCTTCGATTGGCTGATGCTCATCGTGATGTCAGCATATGTCGTCACACCAGCAGCTCACAACAATGGCCGCCTGGCAAGAGGTACATGAGAGGTACATTTCGGGTAGGTTTTAGTTTTTTCTACGGAAAAATCGAGTTCCAAGACAAATGATATATAGAGCACCTGGTTTTCGGATTTGCTTTACAACTTGGCTATATCAGTTAAAATCACGTTCTAAAGGTGCCACATTCCTTTTAATGGCTTAATGCAAAGCGAGTATCTTACTGCGCATTTGTAGCGGTATTCCATTAATTTCCACTGGCATGCTTATTATGGGTGAAGCTTGGAACGCTCCTGTTACTATTCTGATAGCGAGATGACGGACATATCGATAATCTTTTTCGCGGACTAAGGAGTGGCCTCATACGCAACCCCGGTCTGCGACCTGGGATAACCCCCCACCGGCGCAGGAGAGCCGCATGACAATGTGCTGAAATCAACCATATTTCATTCTCAATGTATCTCTTCATAAGCCTGTAGGTCAGTGCCATCATTCTTTTCTTTGAAATAAATAGTAAATATCCCGCAGTCAACCCCGGATTCGACCCGCGCACCCCTCATCACGAGACAGGACCTCTAACCACTAGACCACTGCGCCACACTGTACCGACTCCCACTAACCCTACACCTGTGACCCGTCAGGAGGTCACTGGCCGGTATCACGCAATCAAAACGATGCCGTAATCGTGGCGCCGGGTGTTGTGTTCGTACAGAAAAGGCATGGTATAAAGCTGCTTCTAGAAGACGAACCAAACATTAGATTCGCCTAGAATCACTTGTATCGGCGACCCAGGACCCTAAGCTAGCTTTATGCCAAATTGCATCCACTTCCATTCATTTTGAGGACTTGAAACCATGGTGAGAAGCAAACATGTTCCGAGAAATTTAGCTCCTTGAAATACCCTTTCGGACGAATTACTCGAAAGCCGTTGGAGATAAGTGGGTAGTGTAAATGAATTGAATGACTGCAATTAATTTTCCTATTCAGCCATGTCAATTCTGAGCTTGTGAATGACATGTGCTCGGAACCGAAAAGCTGCAAATAAAAGATTTTCTACTAAAATTATATTTATACATATAAGACAATGAATTTTATTATCACGATATCCATCTCCGAATATTATCAGGCGGAAGCAATGTTCTTTCATTATTTGAAATGAAAAGTCAAATCGGCGCATTAGATCGCGAGAGATTAAGATTTAAATGAAATGAGCAAAAATGTAGTCCTCCGGCAAAATGGCAAAAACTAGGTCAGAATTTTACGTTTTCCACTGGAAACTATGCCTAAGCACAAGAAAATTGACGTAGCTGCCTCCACGTGGCTGTCTTTAAACTAACTGAAGCGTGCCTTCTGACATTTTGAGCATACAAGTCGGCTGTCAAATTTCAATATATTTTTGCTTGTACTAGAAATACTGCGTTTTGGCGTAATAAATATTGTCGGACCAGTTCGAACTTTTTTCTTAGGTGGCCTTGTTGCTTATTCAAAAGGAGGCAAATTTCAAGTTCGTCGCTTAAGAAATAAAATGATAAAATTGCAAAATTGAAAACATTTGTTCCAAAATTTCTCAAAAACTATTTTGAATTTAAATTTGGGGGCCTTAGTTTGGGCGTCTAGCGTAAAAGGGCAATCACCCTACACAATTGCAGAGCCCTGGTATCAACTGTCAGAACCGCCAAACGGCCAGAATAGAGCCTCTTGAAAAATATCAATCCGCTTCGCTCCATGGATTTCGTCATGCGGCTCTGACACAGCCGTACTCGATCTTCGGACGAATAAGTGATCTATACAGCATAAGAAGCTTATAACGTAGCGTATAACAATGAGCGTATAACGTGCGCATAACGTATATATAGGCGATAAGCGTATAACGTGTATAGCATGAGAAACATTTCTCTATCTGCACGGTATCTCATCCTCGTCAACACCTTCAGTATTTTCAGCGTATCGAAACATTTTTTGCGGAAATCCTTCAGGTGTGGCACATATGAAAGCTTATCGAGTGTGAGCCTGATAAATCTGGTTTCTGCTACAACGTCGCTCGGATTTCCGCGAATTTACAAAATCGGGTATTCAGTCTCAATGTCTATTATAAAAATGCATGCACTATGTCTTTGAACTTGAAAATTTCAGTCCATTGCGTGTGATCCATTGCTGCAATATGTCAAGGCCAAGCTGCAGCCGCCTCTGCGCAGCTGCTGTAGTAGACACTGTCACACATATTGTGAAGTCTTCAACGAAAAACACGTGACGTATGTTTGCGGGAAGTGTCTGCAATATCATTGGTCATAACTGCAAACAAGGCTATGAATATCGCAGAATCCTGGGCTATGCTACTCTGTTGCTGATGCCAATCCGATACGACTGAGTTTACGCGAAATCTAAAATACCTATTTTTCGGAATATTAGAAATAAACCACCCCAAGTGGCCTCGCACGCCGAGTCCAAAGAGTTTCTGCAGAACGCCATTGGATAGCAAAGGCGCCCCCCAAGAGATGATGGCGCCCCCTGGGGAGGAAGGCGCGCCCTCCAGAAAATCTTGCACCACTTCTCGAAAATGGAATCCGCCGTCTCTGGATGGGACGCGACATTTTAGGGTTCACCGAGAGTTGATCAGAGAGGGGAGGGGGCACGTGCCCCTTTGCCCTCCTGGATCCTCCTATGGGATGAAGTAAATATTCTAAGGACAATTTCTTCTGGTTATCCCTCCGTCCGGGTAGTTGAGGGAAAGGGAATATTAGCCCCAAATATTTTCTAATCTGACCGGCGTACCAAACTGGAACCGGCTTGTCTCCAGCTCCCTGCAATGGTTCTCAATCTGTCGGATTTCCCTCTATTGGAGACCAGTTCCCCTGTTTTCTGACCAGCGGGACACACTGTTCGCCGTTCGGAAATGTCTTTTGTGTCCTTTGCTGAAGGCCATTCTTGAAGGCTGACCGGTTTTCGTGCAAACCAAGAACCAGAAACCGACCCAATAAAAAGCAGGGGTGACTCTTCTGATTATATGTGTTAATCTCGAGATTAATGTGTCTCGAGATTAATTAACCGTTTAACCCTCGCCCCACCGGGGGCCATCGATGGCCCCCTAAGGTTTTTCCGGGATGGCAGAAAGACGATGAGGCGCAGCACCGTGGTTGAGGGCTCTACCTCTCACTGCATTTTCCCATCATCCCTGAAATTTTTCACCCCGGGTCACCCAAGGTCAGGTCACCAGACGAGTTCAACCAAGGTCACCTCACTTCAGCTTTAGAGCTCTGTAAGAGCTACATTTCGGAGTCGATCGATTTGAAACTTCCTACACTTTATGACCCCTCCAGGGTCTACAAGATGTATATCCGGGATTTTTCGATTTCGTGCCCTGAGGTCAGGTCACGAGGTGACCTCTTCCATTGAAAAAGCATGGGAAAAGCTGTCTTATGATCTAAAAGTCACAAAAACGATTGAAAATGCTGAGCTTGATCAGAAAAGCGTTTTTGGACACCCTTTCACGGATTCCAGGGGCCATATTTGCCCTTTGACATCCCCAAAGTCATCCAAGGTCACCAGGGGTCAAAAACAGTATTTTGACAATAACTTTGACCTGTAGAAGCTAGAGCGCTGAAACAAACACCATCGTGTTTGTCTCGTCATTGGCTTTCATTTGATATACGGCAAGGTCACTTTCTGACCTTTCGTGACCTCAGGTCATACTAGGTCACGAGGTGACCTCTGGAGGTCAAACTACTGGTGGGAGGTCTTTACGCTTTCATAGCAGAAAAAGTACTGGCAATTTCCTATCAAATGTTCTTTCCCACACCTCAATAGCTCTAAGGGCATAAGAGTTATGCCCAGTTTGCTTAAGCATTGCATATTTGAGTGAAAATAGCCGATCTTGACCTAATTTGACCTCTGGAGGTCAAACCATTGACCTGAACACTAAAACATGTGAAGTAATTTCTTACTGAATTCACGCGAGCTTTCTAGTGCACTTTGCAGATTTGCGCTAACGCCCATATTTTCGGAGTTAGAGGGGGCCACCGATGGCCCCCGGTGGGGCCAAGGTGGCGCCGGACCCCCGGTGGGGCGCGGGTTAACACGCGCATTGACGGGAGGCGGGTACCCGCCCCCCGTCTGGTTTTTCGGATAGAACATAAAAACGGCGGCGCGTAGCGCCACCGCACTTGTATCCATACGCGTATATTAACAGTAAAAACGCAGCACATGGTAAAACATACACTCCTAACACTAGGCAAAGAAAACTAGGCACGGGCGCCGCCACGGAATTTAAGCTATCACACATTGATTAGGTAGGTACTTAACACACTCGGGTTAAAAATAAACTCGGGTTAAAAAACTTGACATACCTTCTCTCATCATTTTTACAACTTTTGTCAAAATTTTAAGGTTAGGTCATCTCAGGTCAGGTCACCAGTACAGGTCAAGTGACCTGACCTCAAAGTTTAAGACAAAATAAGTCGGAACAAAGTGAACTCATCCGATTGAAGTGACCTGACAAAATGGTTAAAATATTTCGATGGAGAAGCGTATGGGCTACCCAAAGCCGTTTACCATTTTTCACTACCTACCGTGGTTCTGGAGATTTTAGGGGGTACCCGCGCCCCCT